>JAQQAC010004253.1:977415-1010468 GCA_029783875.1 Phataginus tricuspis
GCAGTGATGGTGGGGATGGAGGAGGAGGACAAGCACTGGGGAGAGCATGGCTCTTGACGGGGGTTTTGCAGTGATGGTGGGGATGATTTTTAGTAGTAATCAAATAGTTATGTCAGACACTGTGTTAAAAGAGCTTTATATGCAATGTCACTTAATCCTCACAATATTCCTATGAAGTAGTTTCAATTTTTATATTCATTTTACAAACAAGAAAACAGACTCAAAGTTGTGAAGGAGTTTTCCCAAGAGCACACAGGTATTTAAACTTCTGTATGGCTGATTCCACAAAGTCTTAAATCTGTGCTATACTGTCTTCTATGTATGTCAGTATATATCATAGACTTATCCAGCATGCAAGGCAGAAAAATTAAAAGAAGCCAAAAGGAAAATTAAAGGCATATAACCAACAAATCATAACCAGGTTGTCATTTAATTCCTTTCCTCCTATTAAAAAAATAGAATCTACTTTCTTTCCCTTGGTGTGTGATTTATTTCTGGCCAGTGAGATGTTAATGATTGTTATGTACATGCTCGGGCAGCGGGGCTGGCCTGCTTATCGCTCTTGGAATCCTTTGACCACCTTGCACAGTGACCCCAACCTGTGGAATTGTGAGTTAAACAAATGGCTGTGGTTTCAAGCCTCTAAATTTTAGGGTGGTTTGTTCCCCAGCAGTTGCTGACCGATGCAGAGGACCCTGAGCAGCGGAGTCCCTGCAGGGATGCAGCTGCGTCGCCCACATCAGTGCTCAGGGACTGGCTCTTAATCCCGGGCAAACAGGAGCTTCAATAGTGCGGTTCTTATGGAGGACCCTTGATGACACTTGGGAAAGTTTACAAGGCTGAAGTTTTCCTAGATTTCCAATAGTAGGAGCCACAAATGATTATTTCATCACCTCACTCTGGGTCTATGGAATACTATGAATCTGTCCCTGAGGAGCCTGGGGTTGTTGCATTTTTATTTTCTTAATTACAATCAGGTGGGCCTTTAATACAGGAGAGGCTGGTGCCTCGGGCCGGTGACCTCTGCGGCAGATCAGCCCTCTGCCCCACCCCTCATCCTCTCCCCATATCTCCTCCTCCATCTCCGGGGCTGAAGGCACCCTCTTTCCTCCCCCGCAGCCTCCTGCAGCACGGATTCTCCTGCTGCCTCCTCCCTCACTGCTAACTTGTCTTCCAGGAGTGGGACCTGTCTTCTCAATAACTGTCTTTCTTTCTCAAGGGCATCCCACAGGTCATTGCCGATCCCTTCCAGGCGATGCCAAAGTGTGCTCTCTCCTCAATAACCCTTTCGACTATCTCAATAAGCAGACATCCCACAATCCCAGATGCTACATGGCCACGCAGGGCCTCTAAGCAGCCTTCTATCTCATGGAGGGTTAACTGCTCAGCTTCCAGTGTCTCCACCCTTCCCCAGTTCTGGAGAAGACCCCACCCCTGTAGGAAGTGCTTTACCCTGGACCAATTCCCCACTAGGGGCTCCCCAGTTGGAAGCCCCACAGATGGGGGCCCTCAAGTGAAGCTGCACCCTCTACTGCTGCAGTCACTGGGGCCTCCCCACCATCCACAGCAGGAAGTTCTGGGCATCTCCCCACCATCTCTAGGGGCAGCCTGCCCAAAGGTCACACCCATGAAGATAGATTTCCAGTTCAGAGGTCCTGCTAACTACCACCAGATGTAACTCCGGGGGGTAAATCCTGGGGCAAATGCCTTTGAAACTGAAATCAGTCAGAGGGAGAAATGAAGAGGAAGAAACCCATTTACTGCCTACAAGCAGTTGTCCACTTCTGCTTGCCTGTGTCTCTCATAACCTGGCTGCAGAAGAAGGGACCCCACCCAACCTCTATGGACCAGGTATGCCCTCACTCACTCGTGTAATTACCCACTGATATGGCGATGAGACTACTTCTCTCCATCCCTTGGAAACACCTATTGACATGGAAATGCACTAAGGCCAGGCGGGAAATTCTGGAAATACTTGCAATTTTACCCGCACCTTCTCATGAGCTTCAGTCTCACTTCTCTTGGAGCTGCCCTGTCCCACTCAGCTAACTCCCCAGAGCCCATGCTTTTACTGTGGAATCTCCATGCATGGTGAAGTATATTGTGCAGCCAGTCAGCCCCACCCCGTGTCCTACCTTCTGTGTTCTGGGGAGCAGTCACACCAGGCTTTCTCACCTCGGGCATGTCTCTGTCTTGGTACATTTGGCAGTCATTCTCTACCCACAACCTCAGAACTTTCTACTTCTTTCTCTTACTCCTTCCACTGGACCAATATTTTATCCTCATTGAGATCCCCCCCTAGTCCCCAAATCCCTCAGTCCCCACCATGGATTCACTCAATCCCATCCCCAGGATGATTACTTCAACGACATTCTCAGTGGGATCTTGTCTTCTTGATGGTACCACCCTACAATCTACTAATTCTAGAGTTTCTGGTGAAATTCAAACAGCATGGCACGGACTGGTGGAACTCCAGAGATCTAGTTGCTAGCTTCTACTAGCCATTTGCTAATATTGTACTATCAATAGTTGATATATCAAGAACTTTGAATTCTATCATTTAGTACTGACAAGATATGATAAATATTATTATCAGTCCCATTTTCCAGATGTCAAAAATGAGACCTGCCAAATACCACATGGCTATTGATAAGTTTTGAGTCCATGTCTGTCTGACTCAAGTCCTAACTCTGAGGTACTATGCTTTCTGTCTCAAACTAGGAAAGCTTTTGGCATTACAGACTCTGTTTTCAGACCTACCAGTGATAGCACAATTCTCCCCCCTTCCTTCCTATCTCAAGAAAAGGTCACCTCCCTTTCCCCCTAATTAATTCCTTCTCTAATGGACTATTGCTTAACTCTCCCATACCTTCTAAGATCATTTCAGTTCAGCAATCCCCCTCTCTGTGTCTTTAATCTTCTCTTAACTACTAGTATTTCTCCTTAGCCTAAAAATAGACCCCAAAGTCAAGAGCTCAGCTGGCTACTCTCACAGATCTTCCTGAATGTCTTGTGGCAACTGAAATGTCACCTGCCCAAAACAGGGCTCATCAGATACTACTTACCCCCACCCTCCCCGCATCTACCTCCCGCAAAGCTGTTCTACTCCTATGCACTCATCCACTAATATAAAAACATACTTAATTTAAAAACTTTTTTTCATAAGCAAAAGTTCACATAAGTGACTTAATCCTACTATTAATATCAAAATAGTACTTTTTCTATTAATGGAAAGTAAGCTTAAACATTAAGCTGATGATACTATAAAATATATCAGGTAGATAACTATAAATCCTGCAATTACACTAATGAAATAAAAAATGTCTAGGGTATCTAGAAACTTGGAAAGAGTTCATACAGCAGCTCTCTACACCTTTATAGTTCTTGGTTATGCAAATTATCTCAAACTGATAGTAACACATCATATTTTAAAAAAACAATATTATGTGAAGGGAGATTTGTAAATACAGAAAAGTACTTTGATGTAATAAAATGATTCACTGAAGCACACCAAGTAGAAATTAGTTCTTATTAGTTGTTATTCCCTAGTCTATAAGCTCTATACCGGCAAGATTATAGATTTTGCTCTACACTACATCCCCAGCACCTAATACAGTGCCAGTTTATAGTTAATATTTAATAAATACTCATTAATTAACAAATCAGTGGGAGAATTTAATGTAATGGGGTAGAGAAATCTTAGTAACAGGTGGACCCCACGCGATGCTTATTTTTCACTTCTGTAGCAATACTGAGCAGGTGAAAAGCCTCCTTTGCATAGTCACTCAGGGATCCAGATTATTGGAAATTCTTTCACCTTCACCCTGTAGCTTTGATTAATTCCCTGAATGTTGTCTCCATTCCAACCAGCCAGAGAAGAAAATATAGCATGGAGGAAGATTTCATGAAGTTTATGAGTCAGGATTGAAATCAGTGCACATCACTTCTGCTCACATTCCACTGTCTAAACCTCAACCACAGGGCCACACTTTATTGTAAAGGAAGCTAAGACATGTAGTCCATCCATGTGCCCAGAAAGAAGAAGTGATTATCAATGTTGGTAATAGTCTAAATCACGTGTAACGTTCTTCACCTTTGAACAGGCTGAAATTGGACTCCATCTTGTTTTATTGAAGCAAAATATCTTTGCCCACATAAAAGTGAATTAGGTGGACACTCTCTCTTCTGTTCATATAACAAAAACATGTAAAAAGAACACTTGTACACCAAAGAATGAAGTTACTTTTCATGTCAATTCATGGTGCCCCTATTTATCCTACCTTTGAAACTAAAATCTTGGTGCCCTTCAAGACTTCCATCTATCTCATTCCAACATCCTTCCATTTGACCTGTCATCCAAAGCATTCTATTCCCTCAGCAATAAGACTTAAATCCAGCCTCTTCTATCTCTATTATTTATCCCTTCTTCAGGACCAGACCATTAACTTTAAGAGATGCAATGGCTTGTGAAATGGTCTTCTTGCCACCAGAATCTCCATAGTGCAATTGATTAAACATCTTTCTTCCATTAACTTTATGTTACTACAAACAAAGCCACTAGATTTCATCCCAAGTTAATAAAGCAAAACAAACAAACAAAACACCAAAACCTCTTCTTGGCCTCCCTGGAATCAATAGATAAATCCAAGCTCTCTAGCTTGCCATCAGTATCACCTAAGTGCCTTTCTGGACTCACTCCCTAAGGTCACTCTGGACATCTAAGTGCATTTCTGGACTCACTCCCTAAGGTCACTCTGTCCTGTAGTTCAGCTTCACACCACCATGGTCTTCGGGTCCAATTCCAGTCCATGTTAGGCTCGTGACTTCATGCCATATCAATTTCTGACACTATGCTTCCTTTGCACAAGCTTTGCACCTGACTGAAATCTCTTCCTTTCTCGCTTCCTGAATTACCTTCATTTTAAGAAACTAGCTGAACAATTATCTCTTCTAGAAGATTCTTCATAATCATCACAGGCAGAGTTGGCTGATTTATCCTTTGTGAGGCTTCGTTCGATTTTCTGCGACGACACCACCACATGGGATTGTGCCCTGGCCTGCTTACAGCTTTTGATCCCCTTAAGGTGATCGGCTCAATCCAGGGGCAACGGTGTCTTACTTGCCTTGGTACACTGAACACCCAAAATAGCTTATAATATATTATGGGTGCTCACATATTTTTTCAAAAGAATGAAAATCAAAGTGAAATCATCATCCAGGTAAAGCTTTTTCTTGGGAATAGAGGACCATATCAAAATTGGGAGCAAGAATACGGATACAGTCTTTCTAATCTGAATGCATTCTTTCTCCTTGTGTTTCTCAGGGAATCGTCATCGTCAGCAGCATCATGCAGCCAGTTTTAACCCGCTCGCCTCCCACATAAACAACTCAGTACTGCCTTTGTTTGCTTTGCCTCATCAACCAGACAGCCTAATTTTAAAAGATTATCTAATTTCCCAAAAATCTCACCAAGGTTCAAAACCTTTCTGCCAGAGCAACATATGCTTCATTCTGGGGCCTTGTAGCCAATTGGATCTCTACTTAAAGCCACAAATGAGTCTTGCTGAGATTCCTCTAAGCCAGACAAGGTTAAGATGCCACTGACCTCCGAGTAATATTGCGTCATAATAGTACATGGCCCTGATGGGCAGTAACACTCCTGATACTCAGCTCTGACTTAGAACAAGGGCTCTTATCTGGGGATGGGAGGGAGACGCAGGAGCTTGTTTTTCATGAGCATTCCCTACTCATTGTACATCTGATAAGTTGTCCAGTATGGGCTCAGACTGTCTGAATATCTAATCTCTGCTGTTCCTTCCCACTTGAGCTCTTTTCTCCCCAGTGCATGGGGCCATCAGTCCTGAAACCCAAGGCTCCCGACCTACAAGTCATGACTTTAAAACTTTCTAGTGAAACACTGATGATTTTCTTTCAGGAAGTTCTTTTGGGAGCATTAAACTACCTTAAACTTTGCTTCCTTTCTATAAGTGATGGAGGAGGCATTGGCTCGTTATACATTTCACTTCTAAACTTAACATCTTCAGCATCAGTGCTATAATTTACTTTTATAAATGAGGAAACTAAGGTTGAAAAGCCTCATTCCCAAGGCCACATAGGAATGATAGGTGGAGCCTGGAACCCCACCCAGGCCTACAGACCTACAAGCCTTGGCATTCTCCGAAAGGGCTCACACTGGCTTCACACTGCCGCCTTAATGCCAGGGACGCACAGGCTGAGGAACAGGGCAAGGTTTCCATGTAGGGCAGGGAACAGAGCAGGGGGTTCTTTAGAGAATATTTACTTAGTAATAAAAAGCAGTGTTCTGATAATTTGATATGCCATGTTAACATGGCTCCATCAGAATGCTGTGCTTTGTTCTTCTAGTGCACCGCCATCTGAATCACAGGGCACACACATTACTGGAGCTGGAAGGACCCATCAGGAAAGGATTTATTTCAGCCCCTTCCTGCTGCTGCTGAGCAGAACAGGGAAGGGGGTCTGCAAAAGGTCACAAGGGCAGTTCATGAAAAAGCTGATAGGAGAGTCCGGCTTCCTGATACTCCACATCCCTGCCCCACAGGGGACTCAACGCATCCTCACCTCACATAAAGCCCTGCCTAGCTCAGCCCACACTTGACGTCTACCTTCTGAACTGGTTCACCGTAAACCATTATCTGGGACTCATGCTCCACAAGACTCCTTTTCCTTATCAGGGCAAGAATTGATATTAAAGTCTTACAAAGGCATAAAATGTAACTACATTTAATTAAAGTAATAAAATTAAAGTTGAGAACATGGCTTCAAAGAGTAAAAATGAAGCAAACTCAGAAGAATGGATAAGTGGAAAGTAAAAGTATCTTTAAAATTTTAATTAAAAGATAGCAAACATTTTAAATGAATAATAATAATTAATAAAAAGCATTAAGGATAATGCCTATTAAAACATTTAAAAAATACTAAAAAGATTAAAGGACGTGAAATTATTTTTGTAAAGGGTACAAACTAAGAACAAATGCAATAAGGCTATTAAAACCAGAAACTTAAGGAATAGAAAAACATGGAAAATAGGTAGCTGGATAAACTCCTGAGCTGAAAATCCTGGAGCAAAAACAATCTTGGTCAACATGTTTTAGGCAGAGAGCTAAGGGGCATAGAGGGGCACAAATGAGTCTTGCTAAGATTCCTCAAAGTCAGACAAGGTCAAGATGCCACTGACCTCAGAGTAATGTTGCGTCATAGTAGTCCATGGCCCTGATAAGACCTCTGAATGCTGATACTCAGTTCTGACTCTTACTTACTATGTACCAGGAATTCTGGAGGATTCCAAAAATCCAGTGCAGGTGATGGCCATGCCTGACTTTGGAAGTCAGTTCTCTGCAGTTAGATACTTGGTAATGCCTCTGCTTTATATCTTTCCTCTATCGCTTCAGGAATCATTGATCTGTTCTCCTAGTGACTGAATAATAACTGCGTGTTATAGATTTGAATTAAGAAAGAGCCCTGAAGCTATGTCTGCCTAGTTTCTAATTCTAATTCCATATTTTATGTTCACCTTGCCAAGCCCCAGTTGTGTCCTGAATAAAATGGGTATAATATGAGTGCCTTCATGAAGAATCTCCCAAATTTGAATGGCCATTCAAAGCCTTTTTTCCTGAAATATGAGAGTTATAACTTACAGCTTTTGAATGATTTTTATATTAAACATAAATTTGAATTCCATTACAATGTAGGCAATAGTAGATTAATTTTTAAAATTTTTATTTTGAATTTCAGGCAATCAGTGGACATGCGGATCAAATTTAGACCCATTTTAATAAGTGCAAAGAAGCAATATCTTCAATGTGCTGACAGCATGTAACTATCCACATAGAACTTCACACTTTGCTAAACTATTAAAGAGTAAATGCAAAAATACTTTCATGCAAACAAAAAAAGAGTTTATCACTTAGAGAGAGTCTCACTGGAGGAACTTCTAAAGGCTGGACCTCAAGAAGAATTTTCAACCAGGATAGAAGTGAAATTCTAGGAAGAATAGCAAACAATGGAAACAGTAAAAGTGTAAAAAAATCTATACAGATATTGACTGTGTAAAACAATAAAAATGGCAGTGCCATTTTTGAAGATATAAAAATGATGTAATTAAGATATTGAACAATATAAGATAGAGGAGAGTTACTGGAGTTACAATTTCTAAGGTCTTTGTATTTTTCTGGCAGGAGGATAAAGACCATTAGATAAGGGTAATGTTTAAGGAAATAAAATGTATAACTTCCAAATCTGTAGAAGAAGAAAAAATTAACTTAAAAAAGCTCATCAATCTAAATGAAATTAGAAGAGGATAAGTCTACACAAAGCAGGATGAAGATAAGCACAAAATAAGATGATAGAGATGAATTTATATATCTCAGTAATAGGTCAACATAAATGAAATAAACCCTTGCTGGAAAAAAAAAACAATGTCAGTTTGGGATTTCAAAAGCTCAGCAGGGTCATGTTTACAAGAAACATGTTTAAAATATGAGAATACAGACAGGTTGAAAGCACAACAGAATGTTAGGCCAAAGAATCCTGAATCGAAAGGAAGCACCATAGCTACGTTAGTATCAGAAAAAGACAGATCCTAAGGCAGAAATAATGATAAGGAAAGAATATAGGTCATGATCTATTAGAACATTAATTGATATACATGTATACATTTACCTGGGTCTTAGAAATATTTTATTCCCATATAAACTTTTATTGCAATAGCAGTTGGCATTAAGTTTGTAAGATCCTCACTAAATAGGTCTTAAAATATAGAGTAAGTTCCAAAAGCTAGTCACACATCAGTTGAAACAAGTTGCATGAGAAAGCAAGACAACTACCACAGAGTTCTCATGGGACCCAGCCTGTCCTCTGTCTCCCTCTTGTTTTGCCCAATGCTGAGGCTACCTGCAGGTGCAGGCCCACCCACGCCTCCAGGATCAAGTCAGACCTCAGGCCAAAGTTGGTGACCTTCCCTGGCTGTCCAGTACCTGTTAGCTCAGCAGTGTTGTTCTTGCCACTGGCAAATTCCGTTTCTGAGCTCCTCTTGAATTCAAACCTTTGCCCTGCTTTTAGCAACCTCCCTCCAAAGGCCTTCCTGTTGGCCCTTGAATCATACATTTACTAATCAGCTGCTAGACTTCTGAGCAAAACCCTGACTCTGCTCACTCTACTCCACCTGCCAGGTGTGAAAACCCCTTCCTTTAGCTTCACTACTGCCTGATCAGTGAACAGGTACAATCATGTGTCTTAGGAACAATACTTGTTGGACCGACAGGGCTGTTTCTATCAGCATCGCAGGTGGGTCGTATTCCGTGGCTTCTGTTCTGTCCTTGTGGGTGTGGTCAAGTGTTAGATGCCTGCCAGGTAACTGTGCACCTGCTGATTCCCATACTTGATAGCTGCACCGGTCGGCCTCTATCCCAATCGCAGATCATCACTGACTGATTGGTAACTCTTTCTTCTCCCACATCTACTGTCTGATATGCCTCTCAACAAAATCTCACACAAGTCCATTAAACTCCTAACACTTATGGAATGTCTATTCCACACCAAGCTTGACCTAAATGCCACTGGAAATAACAAGGTGAATTAAACCTTTCAATGCCACGACTCCAGGACAGAAGACCCACACATCCAGTACACAGAAAAGAATTTAGAGTGATCACAAATTTAGGCACAGGCTATAATAAGAAATTTTGACACCTGAAGTACAATAGTGTATAATTAGACTTGTTGGGTTGTAAGCAGCAGACAAAACTCTGAATAATTTAAACAAAGAAAGGAATGTATTGGCAGAGCTTGGCCACCTGAGAATCAAAGAAAGAGATTTGGAAAGAAGAAGAACCTAGGTAGCACCAAGGACTTTTGTACCAGGAACTAAATTCAGTCTCTCCAGGAGACACTAATGGACTAAATAATGTATGAACTTCTTGCTTTCGTCATGTTACTTTGAATAAGATTCAAGTTATACTGGACTACACATTCTCATGTGCCTACTTCTTGGCTGGGAGAGACAGTTTGGCAACCCCACAGAAAAATGCACGGAGTAGAGTAGAGACGGTTCCTAAAGTAAGAGAGAGGTGCTATTCCCAGTGCAGGAGGACTGTCTGCAGAGGATTCTCAGCACATGTCAGCTTAGAAAGAACAGCCTGGACTAGGTTGAACTGGATGCTGACTTACTGTGTTTCTAGATCAAAGGGCCCCAAGGACAGAATAACTAAAAGCAGAATTATCTTGAAATAACCATGCAAATGACCCCTTTGATGGCTGTATGAGCCAAGAGTGAGATGAGAACAAACTGAGGGAGACTTAATGGAGGAATTACTAGCATTTCAATGGAGGGAAACAGGAAAAGTTTCAGGGAGGAATTAGCATATAATATGGGATAAGTAAGACCCAAAAGAAGGAAGAAATGGGATTCCAGGTAGGGAGAATACCAGTGACAAAAGTGTAGAGATGAAAAGCTAGAGAGGGTTTTAGGAAGATTAAAACCAGATTTTTTTAAAACTTAAGAGTAGGCATTTTTATGCGTTTAATATGTAGCTGATGTCAGAAAGTTAAGTGGGGCAGGACTGCAGAGGAACAAGTTAAGGAAGGAATTTGCTCAGTCAGTTAAAAAGTAACGAGGTCTTCATCTATGGACAGCAGTGGGCAGAAGAGGGATTGAATAGACAGGGAGAAACGGGCAAAATATTGTAACAGTTGAGTCAGCAGGCTTTAAAAATGGACGGGCATGTGGTGAGTCCTCAGCAATAGGTCAAAACTGACCCTGAAGTTTCAGAGTCAGGGGCAGGAGGGAGGCAAGAGAAACAGGCATGAATCTGAAACCTGTGATGAAGGTTGTTCGTGAGAACCCAATTTTGGGGTTATCTGCCTAGAACATGTATTTGGCAGTAATAGTGGAATAACTGTGGGGGTGGGGATTGAAGTAGAAAAGAAGAGAGCCAAAGAGAAGATTTAGTTGAAGACTTATATTGAGAAGGTGTGAAGCTAATGACTCAGTGAGAGAGGCAGGGGAAAAGCAGGAAAATAAGTACAGGGAATGACTACTGGGCAGCGTCACGGAAGCCCAGGCGGAGAAGATGGCCAAGGGGGCTGAGCCCGTGATGTCAGACAGGGCTGCTGGGCCGAGACATTGGCTGATACCTTCAGGAAGCTGTTGGTGACTCCAGGGCAGTACAGGAGGCAAGAACTAAGTTGCAATAGTCAGACAGGGATGAACCCGGAAGATGGGGAAAGTTCACGAGTGGAGACTCAGCAAGTTTGACAATGAAAGGAAACAAAGAGTCACCCTAGTACTTTGAGGGTAGAACAAAGCACAGAGAATTTTGTCAAGGAGAACCAGCTTGTCATGGGTTTAGAGTGAAACCCGAAAAGATAGATTTAAGAATGGAAGACAGCGGGAATGAATAGTGGAAAACAGAGGCGATCAAAGGCTCAGTAAGAAGTTAGCTCAGGCTGGGAGGAGGACGAGAATACAGGTGGGGCAAGGGGATGGACACTCAGAGTGACTGGAGGTGAGAGACCTCAGGTGCTCCAGCTTCGATCTCAGTAAGTTGAAGGTGAAGCCATCTTCTGAGAGTGAGGCTGATGGATTTGGGGTTTGAGAAAAATAAAACTGATTTGAAACAACTGCTGTGAATTATGTGATGCAATCACAGCTTCCCTAATGGTGGAAAATGTTACTAACTTTTCTTAACTCCTGGAACTCCCCGATTTTGTGACCAAAATCATTGGGTTGCTCACCAACTTTATAATATACAAGCCAGAGTGGTCTGGGGTCTGCAGAACTCTATTCTTTCTTGTGCTAGGATAATACTATTGGCCCTAAGTGCTCAAATCTAATGGTGATCATACAATGGAATTAACTAGTTTGTTGTTTTATTAGTCAGGTTCTCATTACGAGGCAGCTTTACATAAAATCAAGCGTTGGTGATGGTGGGCTTGTTTCTGGGGGTGGGGGGCTTGTATCTTTGCTGGTCCCTGTGCCCAGATCTCTGAGTATGCAGGACTTGGCGAGCATAAACAGGGTCTTCATAACTCAATAACTATCCCACACCAAACCCCTGAAGCTGCCACAATATTTTTGAGCCATATACTATTTTATACTGTTTTTACTTTTAGTCATACATTGTTTAATTTGTAAGGATTTCTGCTGTTGAAATACAGAAAGTTGAAGGGAAACATAAAAATGTTAATGATTCTGCAAATTTGTTTCAAGATGCTCCCACTAGATCCATAGACAGCATTCAAAGTTCTCGTATCAGACATAAAGATGTCTCCAGTAGTTTAACAACATTTAAAATGTAAAATACACCCGTGATTATACACATGGCATATATACATATATGATATATAGAGACCTGTATGTATATATATTGACTTTCCATCCGCTGACAATAAAAGCCTATCCACAGTGTTGTTGGTGGGGAAGGGCCCACAGATCAGAACCTAAGACCTTCTCCCTTATAATTTATGAAAAAACCCTGAAAATTGTATCTATATCTGTATAGATATAAATATAGATATATGTACATCTGAAAAGGATACCAGTTGATTTTGTGTAAGTTCAAGAGGCTTCAAACATCAGGTTATGAAAGCAACTGTTGATTTTAGAACTTACAGACTCCAGTCCATTTTAATATATTTTTGGTCCCAAAGTCATATATGATATAAATTCATGTAAAAATCTTTGTCTTTTAATTATTCTTTTTCATATATAATTAAGTTAAAAATAAATCAGAATGTGTATCACTTGATAAATGAAAATATTGTAGAAATTTCCCCTTAAAATAATTTTTAGACTATTAAAAATTAAATGGCATAATATTTTCTTTTTCATGATGAAATACTTAGAAAACATAAAAGTAGATAATAATATAATTAATACCCATATTCTCAGCACTCAGCTTAAGAATTTATAACATAGATCTAAAATGTGTCTATTTTTAAGTTAAAATAACTTTTTAATATATATCATTAAAAATGATTATTGAAGTTCATAAGAAGTTTTTCAAAATTTTACTATAAAAGGAGTTGACAAGTGAGAAAACACTGAGTGCATTTGCTGAAAGGTGCTTTTTATCTGTGGGTGGAATGACCGAGCTCCTTACCAGACCTGCTCATTCATATTCACCTAAGAAGCTCAACGAAAAGCAAAGAGTAACCGAGGCTTGAATATTTTTTTGTTATTCATAAGTACAGAGCAAATAACCCAAAACTTTCCTTTAGCATTCTCTATACCCTGAGACGGTTTGTGCCGAGACGGAGCCAGGAGCTGGGTGAGAGGTGACAGGCAGCCCTTTATGTGTGCGGAGCCCACGTCAGACACATTGTATGCCTTCATTTGTCTAATTCTTGCAACCTTAGGCATTACTGTGGTTGCCACTTGGCACACGAGAAAAATAGGACTAGAGAGGTTACAGGATTTGCCCAAGGCCAGTAGTGTCGGGCCACCATTCAGATATACGTGGGTCTGAGTCCAGAGCCCATGGGGTGTGTTTTCTGTATCAGTGCGTCTGGGGACTTCAAGGTTTAGAACAAATTGCAGCTCATGATAAAACACCACAAATGAAAACACTATACTCATCTCGTCAAGATAATAAATTGCATCTTTACTTCTCCTCCAGGGGTAGAGTCAGACTCAGGCAGGACCCCCAGGAACTTTCAGAAGTCTCCTTTCCCATTTTTTCGCTAGTAAATCTGGGGGCACTTGGCATCAGCAGCTGCTGATGTCCTCCTCTCCCGGAGACAGAAGGAAAGACTCGATCACACACCAGGTGCTGATGGCTGGGTTGCCAAGGCCCCTGCGTTAATTGGTGACCAAAACCCCAGAGTGTTTCTGAAATAACTGGCCCACTTCTTAATGAGCTGTCACCGTGAGTCCAGGTACTTACAAACTGCATTCCCTGTCTTTGTCTTCATGGTGCCTCTTTGGTGGTACTATTCCACTCTTGTTTAACATTAACTCAAACCAGTGCAAAATTGAAAGCATACTGCAACTTTGTCACCTTAGGAAGAGGAAGACACAGAGAAAGGAGTAAGAGGGGGAGAAAAGAAAAAGGAGCAAGAGCAAGAAAGTGAAAGAAAGCTTCAATCTCCTTGGGTTTCCTTTGCTAATCTGTCAAATTAGAGCATATGCCCAAATTCTTCCTAATCTTTTCTAAAATTAAATAAAACCTCTTTTATTTCTGTCAAAGTCTGGTTCTAATTCAAGGGGTTGGTGGAGAAATAGAACTATTGATAGTTGTTTACTTAGCAATCGACAGGGAAAATCTCCATGATCTCAAATAGTATTAAGAATATCATCGTTGTTCCAGCCACTTTAATACACCTGCAGGTAAGCCTCAGCACTTCAAACACAGACACTCCGAAAAGGAGAAGTCTGCAAACACATGAAGCTGCTGCAGGGATTCTGGGCCCGATTCCTCCTTCCTATCCCACCCCACCGCTCCCCAACCCACACCACAACTTACAAAGAAATTGCTGGGAAGTTCTTTGTTCTACAGAAAAAGGCCAAATGGCAAGATGCAATGAGCAATGAAATTTCCCAGTGTTTTTCCTATTCTATTCTTTTATAGTCTCAATGATAATCACAGAGGAAGTTCTCTTGGCAGTGTTGCATTTCCATGGTGATAGGGGAGGTCAAGGTTAACAAACTCAGGGTGCTGGGAACTGTCTGCCTCAGGGTGGATGCGAGGCAAGGGCTGGCAGTCCCAGTGCCACCAGGGGACCCGTTGTCACAGCCTCCTCCTTTGAATGGGCCACAGAGCCTGACTTGTGCCTTTCTGAATAGACAAACCAGGGATGTCTTGAAAGTAATAATAGCCCCATCACTTCCGCCTATGCCAAACAGCGCCGTGCCCTTCCTCTCTCAGGCCAGGAGCCCACGTCTCTCGGCAACAACAATCCGCAGATTGTCGGGCTATGTATGTGCTCTTTGTGTTGGCACCAGAGGTTCAGAGATGCCAAGTCTTAGAGGCCAAACGTACTTTCGAAAAGCAATTTGATCTTCTGAACAGGGACCCTAAATGAGTTCTGACCATGTCAGGGCAGGCTAAAAAATGAATTAACTGAAAGGAGAGTAGGAAGCATGCAGTTTAGATTAACTATCAGATGACCCAAATAATTTCCTTGAAAACATAACTCAGTTATTTTGCCTGAAACCAAATGTCCTGATTTGACTCCTTCGGATCCTCCTCTTCTGCTTTTATGTGGGTAGATAATGTCATGGAATCTGCCCAGCTTTCTCCAGACCCAGTAAAGAAGAAGAATGATGGCATCAGGGTGTGCTCCAGAGGCATGAAGGTGACTCAAATGCGTGATTTATTTGATAGGAGAAAGATGAGTCTATGTGTGATTAAAGACACAATGTTCTCAGGATCCCAGAGAGGGGACCGAATAGACTTTTGTGCATTATAGGTCGGTGGCAAAAGGGATTGAGAAATGGGGCAGTTCTTCTCATTTTAAGTAGTACTAATAGACACTTAGGAGTTTTGCTGCCAAGACTTTTAAGCATTCTTTACACCCATTGTCTCCCATCACCAATTATACGCTAAGGATTCTCAAATCCCCACCAGACTCTCAGTTCCATACATCTAGGTGCCTGTTTTCTGTTTGAACATTCAGCAGACACACCAAATTAAACAGGAACAAAGCCGGACTCCTTGTCTTTCCTCCTCCATCCGCCTCTCCTCTCCGTCTCAGTGCCCTTTCTCAGGAAACGGCCTTCAGTCATACCCCAGCCAGGAATTTGGAATTATCCTTGCCTCCCCTTTCTCCTTCACCCTAAACAACAATTACAAAGTCTTGTCTATATTCTCTCAGAAATACCTCTCAAACGCATCCCCTTCTCTCTGTCTCCATTTCCACTCTTGTTGTTTAGGCTTCTACAACCTTTCCTGAGGACTCCCACGTCCTCCTGCACTGGCCACCCTGCTGCCAACTTACCCACCCGCTGTCCACTGTCTGTTCTATGGTCAGAGTGATCGTCCTGAGATTCGGACATGAGCCTGATCATTCGTCTGCTGGTGCTCTGATGCCCTCAGCATGAATCCCTGATTCAAGACAAATACAGGACTTGGTGGGATCTGGCCCCTACCTACCTCTCCAGCCTCACCTGTAGATATGCCACCCTCCCACCCACCTCCGCCCCATCCCCACCCCCATCCCCCCACCTCTGCACACACAAAGGTGTATCTGTAATTTCCAGCTTGGGTGAGCTACTTGTTTTCCTTCAATGCAAGCCTTGACTCTACATCTCTTCCTTGGAGCTCTGCTTACACGTGCAGCCACTCTCCTCCTCCTCGGCCACTTGTTTTGCTGGGCTAGGTCTTGCTGATGCTTTAGATGTCAGCTTAGTTGCCATTTCTTCAGGGATGTGTTTTCTGCCCTCCAAATTCACCATGTATGGCCTCATAGCACTGTGTTTCCTCCATCAAAGCCCTTTCATACTACAATTATTATTATATTGTATTATTATAATTGCTTTTTTATCTTTTCACATATTTATTTTAGATGTAAGCTTCATGAGGGCAGGGACTGTGTCTGTGTGGTTCACCAGTGTATCTGCAGTGCCCCACACAGTGCACAAAAATATTTATGGAATGTTCTTTAAAAAATCTCTGTCAATAAATAAGCACCTGCTGGAATATTGAAATCTAGATTATGTAAACAAGTCCTCATGCTTTTTGGCTAGCTGTGAATTTTCAACATGGAGTAACAAAGTCCCATATAGTTCATAATACAATTTTAGTATTTAGTGTGGTTAAGGTTCTCCTTCCTCTTACATTTTACAACTATAACTTATATTCACCTACCATAGATTCCCACCAGAATTATTTTGAAAGGACGTTTTGGCAGTACCTCTTGACTAAGAAAATTCCTGTGGATTAAACTTTGGCTCGCATAGGAACTAAGAAACCAGCCCTTCCAAAAAAAACGGGTGGAGCGCATTTTCCCAAACATTTTTGGCATTTTTTTTCCAAGACAGAGAATAATTTGGTTGGAAGAGAGAATTGAAGATTATCTGCTTTGGAAATAACATATAGAGAAAGAGCAGTTAGCCCATTGTCTAAATATTTTCACCATGATGTCTTGGACCACTCGGTAATCTCTGTCATTCCTAACAAATGTAAAATGTTTTTGTGTGATTACAGTGTTTAAGAAGACTTCTGGTGGTCAGTCTGGTCATTTCAAGCAGGATATCCATGTCCTATTGCCAGTTACCTTTCTAAATAATCTCCCAGCCTTGATTTCACCTTTTCTTGCAAAAACTTTTGCTGGTTACTCCGCCAGCTGCAGGTGTAAAACTCAACGTCGTCAGCATGGCTTCTGACACATCACATCACAAGCTCTCAGTTCCCTTGAGAGCTCACCTTTCCCAGAATCTTACCCTGCAGTCAGAATGTATGACTTCCCACTCTCTAAACACACCTTGCCCTTCCAAGCCTCTGCTTTGTCCCTGGATTCCTTTCTTCCTTAACCATCTTTGCCTAATGCAATTTGACTTACCCTTCAAGGATTATCATATCCTCCTGAAATGGGCATTCTGCCTCCAGCTCACCCACCTCCACCAATCCATTCTCTATTCTATGATCAGAGTGACCTTCCAGCATCTGTAATGCTTGAATTAGCTAAGGAGAACCCGACTGTACAGGGCTCTAAATATCAGACCAAGTTGAACTTTATCCCAAAGTAATGAAATGGAAGGATTCTGGGTAAATGGATAGTAAACACAAAGCTATGTTCAGTGAACAAGTTGTAACAAACCAGCAGTCCCAGGAGCCAGGCAATGTTGATGTTCACATAGTGTATAGCCAATTATAAGGAAAAGCCACCACTTTCAAGGTTCTTGAAGATGGATCCCAGCTGTTCCCATTATTTCCTATTAATCTGATACGGTGTTCTGCACTTAACATGGTGTTCTGCTTGCCACACCACACCGTCAGCCAGCTGTGAACCTCCGTTGGACGCACCAAGCCAGACAAACACATCGAAGTGTCCTTTACATCATTAGGCCCTTCTCGCATCAGCCCAGATTTCTCAGACTGGCACGTTCATGACATCTGCCAAGATTTCCCAATCAGCCATCTGCAAAACAGTTTCATGCTAAAAATGAAAATCAGAACAAAGGCATGTTGACTCAATGCCACCATGATCTTAAAAAGTCAAGCAATCTTTCTTGTTTGTCTATGTAATCTTAGAGTTTCTGTAAATGGAAAAACAGGAGAGTTGAAAAATAAAATTAAATCAACTGAAGAAATACACCTCAAACTTGTAAATCCCTCGTACTTGCACTCACTGACGCCATGAGAAATGGAAGCCACTAACTTCCATTTGGCAACATAATCAAAAACTCATGAGAGGGATGGGAAACGGGTACATGTGTTTTAAATGGGCACCAAAGATCTGATGCTTTGTAAAAGAAAAAAAAGTTTTCAATTAAGAGAACTACTTTCAAGAGATCTAAACTGTTTGAGAGTTCAAGAAAATATCTCCAAAAATGAATTCATCCTAAGTGGATGTATTTTGCTCCTGCCATGGGGTTTGTAATTACTTGGGAATTTCCCAAACCTCTTCCTGGCATGTCTTCTCTGCTCACGTACCAGAGCTGCCCATCAGTCACGAGGGAAGATGCTTGTCTTCTCATACACATGCTAAGAACTTTCATCTTAGCTCTTTGATTAAATTACCTCCACCTGGGAAAGAAATTATTTCACTTTGTTAGCTTCCTTGGGCTGTTAAACACAACTGTAAAAAGTTAAGAAAAAGTAAAGAGAGTGTTTAAATTTAGCCTAACAGTTGTACAGTTACTGACTTCCCCACACTGCCTTCTCCCCAAAATTTTTAGTTGGGTTTTTATGAACTGATTTGTGCATGTGGACCCTGCATGAGAAGACTCCCAGAAACTGTTTAAACAGTATTTTACCACCAGTCCTCCCTAGCCCCCACAGAGAGTAGCAAGGATGCCTGCACACTTATCTTTTGATTTTTGAAGAATTTCACTTGCATTTCATTTCTATTTTTAAATGTTATAATTTCATGCAACTTTTATTATTGCAAGCCACCTTAACATTATAAGTAAGTCATATATGCACATTGGATGTTGAAAAATAGTAGCATCTTACTCAGCAGCCTTCTAGGTTTCCAAATGGAATTGTCTGTTCTCTCTGGGCAGTTGTAGGGTCAGCCTGAGTGGTGCAGGTAGACAGATGCCGCAAGATTTTCTGCTTCTTGGTTTCTGGCCCTGCTAGGGCTTGTTTGAGACTTCCCCTGATTAAAATCCAACTTCCTGCAAGTATTCAAAAGAGATTTCAATAGGTCAACACCCACCACTTGAAGAGAGAAGGCTGGAAAAAAGGAAGTCAGGGCATAAAGAAGGCTTGTTTTTGAGAACGTGACTTGACAGTCGGCAGGAAGCTTCCTGCTGCAGGGGAGTCATGACCCGGGCTCCGCTTCATGTTAGGAAGTCATGGCCAAAGTTTGTCAAAACAAAGCCACACACAACACCCTAATGCCAAATGGGCAGAAGCTCTGCCCTATTGGAAATGAAATCATTAGGAATTCCTTTGGAGGACAAGTCCCAGCCTTCCAGAGCTCTCTGTGGCTAAGCAAATGCAGATGTCTAATTGTGCACATTACCTCTCTAAGGCACACTTGGAGCATGCCACTTCCCTTTGTGAAATCTTTTAAGGCTGCTACCCCCCTTGAACAAAGCCAAATCTTCACCCTCCCTTTAAAGCTTGCCTTTCCCCAATTTTGCCCTATGTACTTTTCCAATCTCTGGTCACAATATTCCAAGTGTGCCAGATGTCCTAGTAGCTATGGGCCTTTGTTCAAGCAGTAACCTTGGCCTAGAATGCACTTCCCTCCCACAAAAGAATCTCCAGTGGCAGATCTACATTTCCTTGAAGGTCCAATTCAATGCCAGGTTTCCCCTCTTATAATTAGCCTCTTCCTCTCGCTCTCTTGAGCTCTGTTAGGCATTTCTAATACCACCATTTCCAAGGACCATTAAAAGTTCAGGCTTTTATATTAAGTCACCTGGATACTTCTCTAAGCTCTGCAGCTTCCTGTGATGTTAAGCAATATACTAATCTTCCTAAACCTCAATATTCTCCTCTGATAAATGGGACTCATTCTAAATTATTCTGAAGTTGTGATGATCAAATAAGAGAATATCAGGAGAAAAGCAGTTACAATAGTGCCCGGTATCATATACAAGTTTGTTTATTATTTTTTCTTCTTTCAACAAACTGTGCTATTAGGGCCATATCTTACTTGACACTTATTCTTAAAAGCACCAGGATTCTACCTGGTAGGTGCTAAATAACTTTTCTATTGAATGAAGATATTTATTGAGGAGATTCATAGTACAAAACTATGCAAATGTGTTAGGTCTGTGTGCAGAGGCCCCTCTGAAATTTGGTTTAATTTAAGCCTATGTTGCAAGTCTCCAGGCAGAGTTCCTGAGGGAAATGGAAAGTAGGCAAACATCAGCTTGCTTACTGTCAAACCAAGAGAAAACGAATCCCAAATTGCCTCCCAAAAGATTATTACACTATTTTTTTCCCCTAAAAGCTGAACAGGAAAAAAAAAAAACTTTAAAGAAATGATGTACAACAACGGTTCTCAGACTTTGGCATCAGGATCTCTTTACATCCTTAAAACCCTTGAGGACCCTCCAAACCTTTCGTTTATGTAGGTTACATGTAGCTATATTTTACTGTGTTAGAAGTTAAAACAGAAAACTTTAAAATATTTATTAATTTATTTGAAAAATAATCAAGACTGCATGTTCAATTAATATATATTATGAAAATAACTACATTTTTAAAACAGACTGACAAAGTAGTGAGAAGAGTAGCTTTTTTTTTACATTTTTGCAAATCTCTTTAATGTCTGGTTTCATAGAAAACAGCTGGATCCCCATATCTGGTTTTTCATTCAGTTGGTTGTGATATGTTAATATGAAGAAAACTTACCTCACACAGACATGTAGTTGGAAAAGCGAGGACTCGGCAGGAGGTGGCTTCTTAAAGCTTAGCTGCAATGTGGAATCTGAACCATATCAAGGAAACTTCCTTACCCTGTTATATTAAAACCCATTGGTCAGTCTTGCATTTTAAATGGATCTTTTACCATGAATGATTTTTTAACATCATGCACTGATCATTTGGGAAATACTCGTTCACTGAGTTATGCAGGCCTTCAAACTGTTAATACATTTCATTATACAATGCACAAGACTCTCATTTGTTAATATCATTGCCAATCTCATCAGAAAAGTCTTTAAATATTGGGAAGTTGTCAAGCTCATGGAAGGTGATATGAGTTCCTAATTTTTGCTTGAAAACTCAATATTTTATATATCAACTGTTTCCTTGAAAGGGCAGGCTCACTTGGTTATTTGAGAAAAATACACAAGTCTGAACAACCAGAGTTTGCCTATCAGTCATTTTTTCAAGTGGAAATGGTAGTTCATGAAGAAGGGGCCAGTTTTGCTCACTATGCAAATAATTACACCAGTGCTTTACCCTGAGTACTATTATATTCCGGTGTACAACAGAATTCCTTTATGCGTACTTCCTATTTCACAACACAAAATAATAAAAAGATGAATCCTCAAGGGTTAAGTTATTTTAAAATATTTTCAATTTGTTAAAATTAATTATTTTGTTTCAAAATAGTTATAATTTATTAATTATATAAAAATTAATAATTTATGCTGCTTCATCAAGGTCATTCTTAAGTCAAACTGGCATTTTCTTTTTACTGTGAATGTAGCAGTGAAAACACAATGACTCCACTACACTGCTCATGGTGTCCAGCAGATGCAAGGCCAGAGTCCAGGGAAGGCAGCCGTAATTGAAAAGATATTTTGAAGGCATATCCATAAGTAGAGAGAAATGTCTTCCCACTACCCTGAGCACAGCATAGGCCTCTATGTCCCCCCTTCCCCACCTTCCTCGGATTTCTTCCTACCAGGACATGTCCTGTCCATGTAGGACAGGGTTAAGACGAGAGTGCCAGTTTCAGGTGGTCCCTACAGAGTACTTCGGCATGGCCTATGCCATCTGATATTTCCTTTTAAATGTGGTTGCTCTGAAAGGAACAACAGCTGGGAATCAGAATACATACCTCATCTTGAAGCAAGATCATCAAAACTTTTTTCATGATTCCGGAAGACTGAATCTGTTAGCTCTACTGCTCTTTTGCAATGAGTATATTGAAAACAACTAAATTACAGTGTCTAATTTACTATTTCAATTAATAAACTCTCTTTTGGCCTTCCTTCTAATCTGTTATTTGCAATATGTGCTTTATGAAGTATCATAAGCTTACTAGAGACAGTGATAAATCTGATGATCTTGTGAAAGGACTGAGAACACTAAAAAATCAAAGGTCATTCTCTGTTCAAAAAGAACAAAGACCCTCGGAAAGTGACCTTCTTGGCAGTTCTTTAGCTTTGGCCTTCGGCGACTCATTACCAGGGTTCATGGGACTCCAGGGCACATCAGCACACTGGAAAAGTGGGTTGAGTAATGCGGAAAGGCAACTTGCTCCCAGGAAGCTAGGACTGGACAGATTCCAAAGTCATGCTTGCTTGAAACATGGGAAGGCCTTTTGAAGAAATTATGTACAAGTGCAGTGCAGTGGTGAATGGTAATCTAAATAAACTCATCCTGACCCAAATTTCATCATCAGCACACAGAAACTTATCTATTCTAGAGAAGCCTGGGTCTTCAGACCCTATCAGTTGTTCTAAGAGATATGCTGGTGACTAATAGGAAGCAGTGCATATTCTTCTATTCATGTAGAATAAATAATATTTTTCATGTCTTTTACCCTTGAGCAACAAAAGAAATCCTGAGTCTATCCTCTTATTGTGGAAATATCTCTGAATCAGGATGCAGGGAAGGTGGGGTCTATTCTTGACTTTAAACATTGCTGTGTGTCACCAGGGCAAGTTGCTTATTTGCTTGATCACCAGATTGTTCGGATCCCTGATTCACAGACAGAGTGTTACAATCTCATTTTCATACATCATAAAGAATCAGAGTTCATCTGAATAAGGCAGATTGTCCTGAAGTTCTAGGTAAATAAAAATGCCTTGAATATACCCAGCTTGTTTCTAATTTCAAAGCTTGTGTGAATTCATGGGGGCTCAGGTTCCCCTGGCATCTCTGCCTCTTAGGCTCTTTGTTCCCTCACCTGCTGATACTGTTTCTCACCTTAACAACTGATGGGAATCTTTGCTTTACAAAACTAAACACAAACACATACACACACATACACACACACCCCATACCTAACTTTCTATTATATATTTGAGTGTTGGTAAAAGTTAGTGAAGATAATGAAGGTGCCAGGGACAGGTGAGCTCAGAGATTACAGATATTTTGTTGATTTCTCTCCTAAACAGACGTGGGTTAGAATTCTGGTCTCTCATTTATTAGTTATGTCATCCTGGGCAATTTGCTTAATTTCTTTGAGATTTTGTCTCTCGCTCAAAAAAATACTACCTCTTTTATAGAATTGCTATAAGAATAAATAAGATTGTGCATCTGCAAATCAAGGTTCTGAAAGACCTCCTGCTTTCTAAATTCACCTTCTAAAAATAGATTTAAATAAAAATAATATTAGGACTTCCACATCTGGGAATATGGAGTAGGTTTAATATTCCTTTCACTAAGTACAACTAAAAATCCTGGGTATTATGTGTGCAACAAGCCTAAGAAGACCCTGAAAGGCCGGCTAGAAATCTTGGGATATGAGGTAATACACAGTGGTGAGTTCCCTGGATTTTCTTTTTACCTCATATATAGATTTAGAACTGAAGAAAAAGAAATTGAGAATGGCAATCAGTAAAGAAAATAATAGGCTCAATAAAAGCATGGGCCTTACAGCCAAAGTACTAGGAAAAAGGCAGCTGACCAAGACATAAAATTTTTATACAATTAACTGCCCTATTCCAGCTAAATACCACTTCCATACATGCCAGCAGAGGGTAAGTGAGAATGCTAGACTTCTCTCCTTGCAAGGCTGTAACCAGCTGCTCCAACACCCTTTTCAGGGTGATATCAGAAGAGGCCAAGAGGGGAGCCAGGACTTTCATCATTACCTAAAAATGAGGTCACTTGCATCAGTGTTAGTGGAAACCACATGGAGAGGTGGAGCTCCCACTCCTGTCCAGCAGCAATGAGGTGGTGGTATTACCTCTTCCTTTCCTGGATAAGTGTAAGAAAAAAAAATAGCTAAAGCAAAAGGTTTAAGTAAGATCCACAGTCTTATGACATAATATGCAAATGTCCAGGTTTCAATCAAATATCACTTATAAAAACCAAGACTCTGTCAAACGAATGGGAAGAGTTAATTAATAAACATCAACACCAAGACAACAGAGATTTCAGAATTATCTAACAAAGATTTTTAAAAAGCTATTATAAAAATGGTTCTAAGAGCAATTATGAACACTCTTTGAAAAAAGTAGAAAACATCAGCAAATAAATTGAGTCCCATCAGCGTAACAGAAGACATAAAGAAGAACCAAATAAAAACTTTAGAATTGAAAAATACAATAACTATAGTAAAACAATGCGCTCAACCCTATGGGAGGAGACATAAGAAAGAAATCGGTGACCGAAAAGATCAAATAGTAGAAATATCCAATCTAAACGCAAAAAGAAAAAAGACTAGAAAATAAAGTGAACAGAACTTCAGGGACCTGTGGCATTATCCCCAAAGACCTAATATTCATCTCATTGGATCCCCAGAAAAGGAGGAGAAAGAGGGTATGGCTGAAATCTTCCCAAATTTGAAAAGATAAAAATCTTTAATTCAAGAAGTTGAGCACGCCCCTAACAGGATAAATCAGAAGAAATCTACTCCAAGACACATCATAATTAAACTTCTGGAAACTAAAGACAAATTAAAAAAAAAAAAACTCAAAAGCACCCAGAAAAAATAAACCTTATATACACAGGCAAGTCAGTATTAGTGGATTTCTCATCAGAAACTATGGAGGCCAGAAGGAAGTTGGCACAATGTTTTTTCCAGTGCTGCACAACAAAAATACTGTCTATTCCGAATTCTTTGCCCACCAAAAATGTCCTTCAAGAATGAAGGGAAATTATAGAGATATCCGGATGAAGGAAAACAAAGAGAATTTGTTGCCAGCTGACCTATCCTTAAAAAACGGCTAAGGAAAATTCTCCAAATGGAAAGGAAACAATAAAAGAAGGAACCTTGCAATAGCAAAAGAAAGAAAAATCATATTAAAAAAGATATGAGTAAGTACAACAGACTTTACCTCCTTCTTGAGTTTTCTAAATCATGTCTGATGGTGGAAACAAAAATTATAAAACCAATTGGTGTGGTTCTAAATGCATTAAGAGAATTATATTATAAATGAAGAAGGACTAAGGAACATGAAGGAAGGAAAGTCTCCTATTCCACCTTCAAACTGGTAAAATTGCAACACCCAGTAGACTCTGCTAAGTTATAAATATTAATGCAATAACTGTAGCAACCATTAAAATAGATATGCAAAGAGATATAATAAAAATATTGTATATAAATTAAAATCAATTTCTAAAAAGTTGTTCAAGTAAACCACAGGAGGCAGGAAAAATAAAATAGAGAAATAAAAATAGATAAACAGTAAATAAGAAATATAATGGATATTTAAGCCCTAATGTATCTATATTTATACTGAATGTAAATGGTCTAAATAGACCAATTAAAAGACAGACTGGTAAATTGAAAACACATGACCCAACAATATGTTTTCTATAAGAAATTCACTTCAAATACAATGATATAGGGAGGTTAAAGCAAAAACATGGAAAAAAATATATTATGATTCCATGTATACAACATTCTTGAAATGAAAAAATTATAGTAATACAGAACAAATTAGGGCTTGCCAGGGGTTCTGTAGTGGGTGTGGTAAGTGGAAGTGGATATGGCAGAAAGGGGCAACTTGAGGGTTTTTGTATACTGTGTGGATTTTCTGGGATGTAAAAACATCCTTGCTTTTAATTTAAGTAAATCCATCAGTTTTCATGGTTTCTGCCTTTGGAGTCTTCCTTAGAAAAGTATTTCACACACCAGGATTATATAGCATAAGTCACTCAGCTCTCTGAACACTCTTGAATAAGCTATCCTTTACCACTGATTTAAGATATCACCTTAATTAATCAAAAAAAATTCTTACATTTACTTGTACTGCCTACATATGGCCTTTTATATCTGTCACTTTCACTTTTCTTAAATTTCTTTCTGTGCCTGAGAATCACCATCATAAAAGACTTAAGGATCATAAAATGTTTACAGTGGGAATTACCAATCACCTACTTTTGCTATCCATTCACTTACTTGCTGGGTAGACTTTGGCAAGTAAAGTTCTCTGAAATTCAGTTTCTCTATCTGCAAAGTAAAAATAAAATGTAGTTCTCTGTTTTATATTAGCAAGCCAAGATTCTCCCTCTTCAAGAGCCTACTAATAAAGGATTTTGTAAGAAGCTCTACTTACTGGGTTAGCCCTTTTATGCCCAAGAATCTTGTTTGTAACAGTCCTTTAAAAAAACTTTCTTATTTTAAGGTAGTTGTAGATTTATAGAAGAGGTGCAAATATAGTACACAGAATTACCGTATATCATTTACTCAGTTTCTTCTTCTATTAACATCTTTATAACCATAGTAGAGCTATCAAAAGTAAGTAACTTCAGAATAATATTAATAACTAAAGGAAAGACTTTAATATTTCACCAGTTTTTCCCACTGAGGTCCATCTCCAGGTCCACAGTCCAGGCCAGATCCCCACACTGCATTTACTGGGCACGTCTCCGTAGTGCTCTCCAATCTGTCACAGTGCCTCCGTCTTCCCTCGTCTTTCATGACCTTGACACTTTTGAAGAGGACTACTCAGTTACTTTGATTAACAGTCCTTTTCTCTCAAAATAAAGTGATTTTTCTTTCAAATCAGTAGCATGTGACTGTTTTCCATTTTTTCAATGAATGGCTGGTCACCATGTAGAAATAAAAGCTCCACTTGATACCGATTTTTCTTACTGGAGGAGATGGGATTCCAGGGTCCCAACTTCTCTTATTTGTGCACTTTGTTCCTAAATGCCAAAATGAAAGGCAGGCTAAAAGCCTCAAGTTGTTCCCTAAAATTAAAAAAAAGGACAATAATGTAACCCTTTGCTCCTCTCCCCCACCAAAACTGGGAAGTGTTAGCTTAGCTCAGGACTCTGAAAGTCTGAGTGAAACCTCCACACTTCCCTTAATTTCACACTTTGTGTGTCGTCACTATTAGCACATATGCTTCCAATCACCGCTGTTCTAAGAACAGTGCAAATATGGATGCTAAGAGAATTGAACCTGCCAAACATGTTTGACATCTCAGTGCCCTTGAAAGAGCTATCGGCTAACCCCAGATATATATGTACATCTCAGCAGTTCTATTTTATTAAACTCACAACATTTCCACCCAATTTAAACTCGCTGTGATCACACACATCATGAGAGGTTTGGGTGGCAGCTTCCCGTCCAGTTGGCTCTAAGAACATCACATTCAGCCAGACCGCAATCAGACGCCAAGCCCATGATTAGCTTTCTCTTTCCACTTGTGTCTCTTTTGTTTTCTGAGTAGATCTGCAATGCTGGCTACATACGGATTGGGTAAGAATAATACCTGTTAAAATAAATGTGACAATGACTGTGAGAGTCCATTTTAAGAGCAGAAACTCTTGTTCCTTTGAATGTTAGCTATGAATTTCCAGCTATGGGCTATATTTCTACAACAGTGATTGCAAACCAGTGGCCGCTGGGCCAAATATGGCTCACAGATGTGTTTTATTTGGCCAGTTGAGTGTTATAAAAGCGTCTAAAATTGGTGGCCAACATTTACATATTAAGATATCCTACATGAAAATCCAGATATTTGGATTCTCATGAAAAACTTGATGTGGCCACATGGGGACTACTTTTGCACGTGGCAACAATTGGCAGGGTCTGAAGGGCAGCTGGCTCTTAGAGACAGGGCATGTACCATCTGGTTAGTATAATCTCTATCCAGCTCACTTCTCCTATTTATGTAACTTGCCTTGTCTCTGTGGGTGTTTGGATTTTCAACACTGGTTTATAATCAAGGATCAAGAGAACTTCAGTGATTTAAGCTTCTGATTCTAGCAATGTAAGAAAAACTGTGATAAGAAGAGATGGCCTGTGTCTTAGTCTGGGTCCCCTCAGAAGTAGACCCTGCGATAAAGATTCCAGTATGAGTAATTTATTTGGGAGAAGATCCCAGGAAACACCGGCAAGATAATGCAGAAGTAAGCTGGAGAAGAGAAGGCAATCAATAAACAATGCATTATAAATTAACTAATTGATCTGGTCACCCGGAGATTACTCCTCCTGGGGAATTCTGGGAAATGGTATAAATTATGAGACTCAGAGTTACCCCAGCTGAGAAGCAAGAATGAAATTATTTCCATCAGTTATTTACTGATGGTTGCTCCCAGAAGAGGCAAATTCTCAACATTTCCAGTCCACCATTCCTATGGGCAGATCATGCCTGTAAGTCAGAGAAAACCCTCAGGCAAAGAGAAGCAAGTGCCCAAACTGGAAATCAGTGCCGTAGACACTGAGGTGTAAGGTCCAAGCGGACATATGCAGGGACCCGGCAGCATCAGCTGCACCGCGCTTCTGTGGCTGCCTCTCGGGGTCGGGTACAGTGACGTTTGGTCTCACAGACTAGAAGAGGCGCTTGGTATTTGCTGACCAGCAACATAAAGTGTCTCTCCCTCATGAAAACTGCTCATCTTTTGAATCAGCTCCAAGAATTCCCCAAATTGGCCTTCCCTTCCTGCTATACATTCTTAGCCCCTGGGTAAAAGGTCGGGTCAATCGAACTACCCAGAGCAAGAGAGTTGTGAGAATACCAGGATAGAGTGTCTTTTGAAGTCAACCTGAGATTTGGTCCCCTTATTCTCAGTTACATTTCTTTATTCTGAAGCAAGGGCATTTAAGCACCTTCTGTTGTTAGCCCACGATCAGAATCCAGATGTGAGTAGGCTACATTCATGTTTTTATTGCTAACAATGGTGAGTCATATGAGACTTGAACGTGACTCAAACATGAGCCTGGTGCATGTGAATGCTTTAATTATATCGATGTTTCCTTTGGTAAAAATCCTTGTAATGTCTAAGCATCATGATTTGCTTACAGTGACTTTGAACTAGAATAGTACAAAATTATAAATTATGTAATTATTTACATTGAGTTTCAATCACTAATTGATCCAGTCCAGCTGGTATGATTGGCACTCAGTTAACCAATGGAAACTGACTCTAATCTCCTGAAAGGCAGGAACATCACCAGCACTTGAGCAGAATCTGCCTCCGCTTAGCAGGTATGCGCTGAGTCCCATGACTTTGTTTGCACCCTTTGTTGCCTGGCACATACTAAGTGCTCAGCAACTGTAGGTCTTTCCATCTTTTCCTTTCCTGCCTCTCTCCCTCCCTGCTTTCCTCTCTTTGCCTCAGTTCATCAATTCGAAAGGGGACGGGGTGATAAAAGGACATTCTAGAGATGATGAGATACATAAAAAGGTAAAATGGGGTGGGAGAGAGCTAATTCTTTGAACATTAGGTGCCCAAGATGACACTGTTTTTTAAGGTCCAGTATGTTTTCCTGAGCCAGGAGCAGACTCTTAATTGTGACAAGCCAGGTCAGGTATAATCCCCTCACAGCCCTGAGGAGTGTAATGTGGGGTATTGACTTTTGGTTTATAAAAGTTTTTACCAAATTGATTTTCTCTTTTGAGAGTCCTTCCTAATGTGATTTAAGTGGATTTAAATAAGAAAGTACAGAAAATTATTAAGTGTATAATAATTACATTCAGATTCAATTACTAAAAGGAACCCTAAAAAGTCAATCCACATTGACAGCTCTATTGATTACCATTTCGAATAATTACTCAAGAAGACTGTTCCCATTCAGAAAAGGACCACACAGAATGACTAAAATAGTTATTTTCAACTGGGTATGGAGGGTGAGGTGCCACTGTGTGTGTGTGTGTGTGTGTGTGTGTGTGTGTGTGGTAGATGGCTGTGATGAGAGAACATAGCAGAATCACTAGGACAGCTTTTTCAAACTACAAACCTCCCTCCAACCTGCTGCCTGATTCAGAGAATTCAGGTTTCATATGTCACTGAACAAGAACCTCTGGAGCAAGGATACTGTGCACATATAAGGAAAGATGCTGCCTGTGTAAGCTCTTCTTTCTGCTTAGCCCGAGGTGCAGGGGTCTCCTTTAGACAAGAGCCGCTCTGGACATACTGGGACAGCCTGCTTGACAGGGGCACCACTCAGCGCCCTGGAGGCTGGTGGCCCGTATGGAGGGCAGGCCGCTCTGGTCATGACTCCGAGGTCTGTAGAAAGTTCCAGCCGCATCCCCACCAGGCGTGGGCATTCCCAGTGTAGTGTGAAAGGAGAGCTACCCCTAAGAACCAGAGCCAAAGCCGCTGCTTTACTGATGGCCGCCGTGACGGGCCCACTCAGTGAGTCACTACCTGAGCAAATCACTGGGAGCCCCATAGGTCCCTGTTACAATGGAAATACGCTCCACGGAAGGGGTAATGCACTAGTCCAGAACTGCAACTGAACCTGTGTATTCATACTACAGATATTTCTTAAAACTGCTCATTTATTGAGTGCTATACATTCATTATAACAAATCATCAAAACTACCATAACATGTTGATATTCTTATTCCCGTCTAAGGATGAGGAAACTGAGGCTCGAATAGGGTTAAGAAACTGGGCACAGATGTCACCATAAAGCTATTAACTGTCAGAGTCAGCAGTTGGTGTGGCTTAGCTTAGACCAGCCAACATTGCCTAGCAGGAAGGGAGGAATGCCCGTAAGAGGGACGGAGCCAGCTCCAGCATTCTATATATGGGGGATTTTGGGGTGACAGTCGGTTGGAGGCAGGGTGGAGGTGGTATTAATTTAGGGAACTTGCTTTGAAGCTGCAAATACATAGCAAACTCATATTTTTAAAAACGGACTTATTTATACTGACTTGGAGAGCAGAGTTGACAGAGCTTATAGGGAAGTTTGAGGCCCACAACTATCCCCTCGGTGCCAACACTGAAAGGTTTATCCAATAAACATTTGCTTGTTTAAGAAACTATCATGTGCCAGGCTGTAGGTTGGGCACTAGAGGTATAATGATACGTAGCATTGGAAGGAATGTGATGTAGAAGAGGAGTAAAGCTCATGTCTCAAAAAAAAAATCAAGACAAACAGGCACATGTTATAGGAATACCTTCTGCAAAGAACCATTCTCTAAACATCAGAGCTATTCAAATATGCTATGGGCTACCTCATAGCCCTTCTGTCATTGAGATTTTCAGACAGAAGCTGGACCCCTCAAGAAGTCTAGAGTGAATTCTTATTATAACTAAGGCTTTGGATAGGGGTCTTCGAAGTTTCCTTCTAATTCAAAGAGATGTGTGTGTATGTGACAGAGAGAGAGAGGGAGGTGGGACAGAACACATACTTTTGGAGGAAGGCAGAGAAGAGATGAGAAGATTCTAGTGTATGAGTTGCCATCAAAGACTGGGTCTGGATGCAGCCTTGCAGTGGGAGACTCAGCCTACTGTAGAGAGGGAAAAAGGTTCCGGCCTAGAATGATAAATGAGGCATAGACCTGGAACAAGGGAGGTGGAAAGCTGGAGCCTGGCACTGGGACTAGGCAGTCCTGGATTCAAATCCCACCTTGCCATCTATGTGCAGTGTGTGTGGTGGCAAGTGACTTATTTCTCAGAGCCTCAGTTTTCCCACTAATCAAATGAAATAACACCTCCTTCCTCACGTGGTTATTGAGAGGGTTAAATGATATAAATATCTATGTAAACACCTAAGTATAGTACCAAGGATATAAGTTGTTCAATAGGCAGTTACTATTGTCAGATTTTTATCATACACTATAATTCCCGTTGGAGTCAGCCCTCTCTTTGACTTACCTTCTAAGCATAAAATTTCACCATTGAGCTGAACGTCTTTAAAATTTGGGCCAATCACTTTCCTTCTATGAACTTGATTTTTACCCCTATGAACAAAAAGACTGGATTAGGTGCTTCCAGAACTCCCCCGCTAAGCCTTCCCCTTGTATTTTATTTTCATTACACCACTGATCACATCTTACTCTTTCAACTAATCTCCCTCAGAGGACCCCCCCCTTCTCTGCTTTTGCCTGCAACACACACACTCTCATACGCACCCACACCACTCCGCCCGCGTCTCTCTAGATAAGCCCAGCATTAAATTACATGCCTCTGGTCGAGTCATGTTTGTCTCTGAAATACGCACGGCAAACAGTTCCCCTTGGACGGAAGCCGAGCTTCTCCGTCTCCAGGGAGAAGCTGTGTCTGTCTCTCTCTCACTGAGGGCTGCCAGGGAGACGGTGGGGAAGACACCCCGCCCTTTATAAGGGACCCAGGGAAAGAAGGAGCACTTGTCAAACTAGGCGAGCATTCGACAACTCCAAAATCTCCAAAATTCAAGCATTCTCATCTATCTTTGTGATATCTAAAAACTAGAGATTACATTTTACTCACAACTCTCAAAACATATAGTATGTGACCTCTAGGTGCATAGCTTTCAAAAAGCCCAAACACACTAAAAAAAAGAGCCTGTACACACACTTCCAGAATTTATGGTGCATGTGTAAGTGTCAGTGCATGCGTGTGTGCATGTCTGAAAGAGAGAGAGAGTTAAAGGGAGACAACGCGACTCCCTGCTGTGATTGGACAGCAGTCAGGAAATCTAGGGTTACCATTCCTGCTGTCAGCAGCCACATGGGAGACAGGCCATGATCCCCACATTCCTGGGCTGAAGGATTTCAGTGCGCCTTCGGGTCTGTTTTGTATTTAACTCTGCCCCACATATAACACCACATGAGACCTGTTGTGGTTTTGCTGTGACTGGATGGTTAATATCTGAAGAGGGGC
>JAQQAC010004253.1:1015468-1026704 GCA_029783875.1 Phataginus tricuspis
GCAGGCCCTGCTGGGAAGCACGGCAGAGACTGCAGGAGCTCCAAGGAATGAATGAGCCAGGTCCAAGGCAGCCTGCCTCTGGATACTGCAGAGTTCTTGGGGGGGTGGTCCTACAGAATACTTTTTTTCAATAGAAGCCTAACTGCAGAGCTGGGCGCTTTGCTGTACACTGCACACACCTTACCTCACTTAACCTTGCCCATTGTTGTATGAGGTGTGTGTTCTCATTATCTTAATTTCATAGAGGAAGAAACTAAGGGTAGAAGAGGTTAGGCGAGTTTCCCATGAACAAAAGGCAAGCAAATAGCAGAGTGGGAGCCTCAACCCCAAGAAAGTCCGTGTTGGCCCCCTGATGGCAGAAATGAGGGAAAAGGAATTTAGGAATGAATGTGAAGAATCATTCCACAGACACAGATGTACCAGGAAAACTTTTTTAATCAGGTTAAATGTCAAGTCCTTGTCCCAGGGAGCTGGTGGGAAACGAGCTCAAGGTTCCTAGCCCTTCCTGAGGCTGGGCTTTGGTTGTGGAGACAGTCCAGAGCTGTGGTTCTGGGTGTCCCTTCTGTCCGTGGTTATCTGTCAGTGGTGTCTGAGGCCAAGTCATCTCTCTTGACCCTCCTCCCAGACATGAGGCACAAGAGTGTTTAGTGAGACTGGGGGTCCTGCGTCTGGGACATGGCTTTCCTGGTGCCCTATACTGATCCTAACACCACCTCTAAGGGCTGCCGGCACCCACGGCTTCCCTCTCCTCCCTAGTCCCTGTAACCTTAGCTTGGGGGAAAATCTCCCTCCATGTTTTCTTCAAAGATGAAAAGGCTGCCAGCTCCTGGACCCTGGCCTATTCAGTGGATTTAGACCTTTTGAAAGAAAGCCATGAAGGAAAGGGCCTTGACAGGCTGGAGGTAGCCCAGCTCCTGAGTCACTCCCAAGGGACATCACCCTGTTTTTCTTCTCAGAAGCCCTTGCTGTAGCCTTCCTCATTGTCTCTGAGCACCCCCTCTGACAGTCCCGTATCCCTGTCCTCCAGGCCCCTTTGCCACTTTTCCAGGTTGTAGATACGGAGGAAGATGCATGCTGGAACTGAACATGGCCTGATTTTTGCTTCTCTGATTTCTACCATGATGCATACCAACTGACTGTACCATCATCTATTGCTGGCCTCTGGACTTATAATAGACTTGCAAACCTCAATCATGAACACTGACTGCATCAGGCCTCAGGAAACCTAGTTGAAGTCCAGCCTTGCTGCTTTTAGCTGTGCACCTCATATAAGTCCCTCATGTCTGCTTTCACTCTCTGTGAGCTGGTTGGCTGATGGATGCTGATTCAGCAAAGGACTTCTGGGATGTATGACCTCTTAGGGCTGGAAAGATTCACAGAGGAGAGAAGAGAACCTGGCATGGGAATGGGTTTAGGAAGTAATTACTGGCCTTGGTCAAGGTGGGGTGGGGGGAAATCAGAGAAGTTTCCAAGAAGAAGATTCAGGTTTTGAAAGATAAGCAGGAGTTTGCCAAGAGATGAGCAGGGCAGGCTTTCCAGGCAGTGGGAGCAGCCTGCACCAAGCTACAGAGGGCGAGGTTGGTGTGGGCAAGGGCCTCCAAGTATTTGTGTGGCAGGAGTCCAGGCTGCTCTGAGTGGAAAGAGGCCACAGAAAGGGAGTCTGGAGAGCAGGACCAGTCCATGAAGGACCTGTGTGTGATTAAGGAGTTAGGATGCGACTTAAGTGTAGGCAGAACCACTGAGGGTTTCACGTTAGATAGCTAATAGAAATAGCTGGGCAGTTTAGAAAGTTCCTTCTGCTAACAATGTTGAGGATATTTTAGAGGGCCAGAAAGAAAGCAGGGAAACCAGTGAGAAGACTATTACTCTAATCCTGAGAGCCAGAGTGAGTGGGGGATAACTCAACATTGAAATTGCAGATGGAGTGGGCAGGACTCAGTGGCTGGCCACCTGAAAGGGGAGGGCAGAGGGGCCTGGCCTGGTCGACTGAGTGGGCTCCCTGAGACCGGGCAGAGGGGCAGCGTGGGGTGAAAAGTCATGGATTCCACATCAGTAACGCCCAATCTGAGATCCCATTCTGATAGCGAAGTGATTTCCCAGCAGGCAGCTACATAGACAGGTCAAAGCTCAAGACATAGGTCTGCATGGAAGACATAAATGGCAGCCATCATGTCATCACCATTTTGTTGAAATCATGAGTATGGATGAGGAATTGCAGGGTAAAAAGAGAGGAGATGGATGGATCTTGATTTCTTTTTTTTTTTTAAGCCTTTAGAGGAGAGGAGCCCACCGTGGAGAGGCCAGAAATCGCAGCCAGAGAGAGAGAAGAAACGGAGCCGAGTCCTCCTCCCCCTTCATTCTTCCTCTCTTGTAGATGGAAGACCAGATGGAGCATCATATTTAGTTATTTGGAAAGAAGAAGTATCTCTTTGGGTATATCCAGGCAGGAATGGAGTGGGTGGGAGACAGAGGGATGGGTAGGGTAGGGGGAAGGAGTAAGGGAAAAAATGCTCTGCGATCCCTTACGCTACTGGAAAAACACACGGGAGACGTTTTACTTAGAGGGAAATATGTGTCGTTTAGTTGGTGGCATAGGTGGACTCATTACTCTCTGGGAGCCCTCTCCTTCTAGCAGGCTCACCTGAGGCGATTTCAGGCATAGGTCAGGAAGGGTCAGGTTAGGGTCACCTAGATAGGCTTTGGTTCTGACTGAAGCCAGAGCTGAAGTATTGTTAGTGATGAGCCAGAGATCCCCACAAACGTACCAGCAATAAATCAGCCTCCAGGTGCACCCTGCCTGCACACTTAGCCTTGCCATGCATACAAGTGTGGGCATCAAGGGCCATGGCAAGGGGGCAGCTGGGATCCTTCAAACCTGCACCCAGACACGTGGACATATATGGTTATATTGCCTCACAAAAGTGTGATTATATATAGTGATTATGATTATTGCCTTCCTTGCAATTTGACCTTCAGGCAAGGAGCTTAAGCAGAAATGGGTTGTTGGTTTGGAAGAATATAACTATAGTCATACTACAGTTAAACTATAGTATGGTTTTCAAAATAATCCTTTCTCATGCCATGCATTCAGTGGCATAAAGATAACTCCCCCAGTGTGAGTTGACAAGTACTGTTCAGGAGCTCTGCTGAGAGGCAGTTCCCATAGTTGACGGCTACAGAGTCATAATGCTACACACACTTAAGTGGTAACAGTGCACCTGAGAAACATCAGCAGTGTTTTCCAAGAAGAAGAAATTGATTTTCAGATCTTCAAGTTACTAATGCACTCCGAGAATGTGGCTTCTCTGACAGGAATGCGCACCATCCGACAGGGAGCCTGCCCTGCCACTCAAGAGGTGAATCAGTCACCAGGCTGTGCCCTTCTCCCTCCAAGATGCTGCTCTGGAAATACATTTCTCCTTTCTCTGCAGGATAGTTTGTGTTTCCCCTTAGTTATTTTGCCCTCGAGACTCTGTTTCCTTCAGGACATATGTACTTTGCTAATTTTTTACTTGAACTCTTTTCAGATACATATATGACAAACCTACTTTCTATAGGTGTCTGTCTGGCAGTCGCCTTCCTCACTATTAGGTCATGTAGGATAGCAAACCCAATGGCAGCCCCATGGACTGGTTCAGTTGGTGGATTGTTTCACTGTTGGGCACATGTAGACCCTAAAACATATCACAATGACTCAGACGCTGAACTTTGTCCCTTTCTCTATTTTTGTCCAGAAAATCAGTCAAACAAGGTACTTGTATGTACAGCAAGTTTCATACTATTTTGGGGGAAGATGGATGGGGTGATTTGTATCACAACACAGTAAACAAGTACAAATGTAATATTAGACATCCCTATCTTTAAGAACACTTGGCTATTCACTCCTGTGGAGATTTTATGGGCTGCGCCACCCCATTTAGGAATCCTGTCCTATCTTCGTGCTACTGTCTTCTCTTTCCCTTACTCCATTTTCTACTATCTCTTTCTCCTCTTACCCACTTTTTTTCCTTAGAAACTCAAAATTTTCCTTTCTCTACTATGCAGAGCAGTTCCTCTTTCTCCAGCTCCTACTCACAAACTCCAAGACCATCGTGGCAGATCTAAGCCACTAAGATGCACATCAAAATGAAATGATCTTTCATGTAACCACACCCATCTTCCTCTGACTGCAACCATACCAGTTAATAGCAGTAGTTTACCTTTGTTGTAGTGGGTAAGAAAGATTCGGACTCAGGCTACACTGATGGGCATTTTGTGGGTCCATTCACCTGCTCTTTGTAAACCCAAGAAGCCATTCTTCTCTTTGTATGAGTTCATTATAGGTCATCCTGAATACAAATAAGGTGACTGAATAGGTGAGAGGTTCAGGGAGAAGAAGATAATTTGGCAAATGTTCCTGTCGTCAAAGTAATAATGTCATGAATGGATGTTGAATCAGGGCCCTCAGCTGAAGGATATGATAGCACAGGACATCCAGACATGCTAGGTTCAGAAAAGGGAAACATTTACTGGAGCATCTGTTTATCTGATTTAAAGTCTAAACATGCCAGGAGTGCTGTACTAAATTTGTTCTCATGCCTGCTTGGCAGAGGTTTTCAGTAATCTGTGACGAGCAGCACACTGTAGGTACTTGGTAAGAATGAGAGAGTGAATGGAGTAATAAAGAAATGGTGAGACCAATTACCAGCAAAGAAATTGAATTGGTAATCAAAAAACTACCTAACAACAAAACACCTAGACCAGAAGGTTTCACTGCTGAATTTTATCAAACATTTAGTGAAGACCTAATACCCAATCTCATTAAAGTTTTCTAAAAAGTAGAAGAGGAGGGAATACTCCCAAACTCATTCTATGAGGCCAACATCACTCTAATACCAAAACCAGGCAAAGACACCACAAAGAAAGACCAATATCCCTGATGAACACAGATGCAAAAATACTCAACAAAATATTAGCAAACCAAATTCAAAAATACATCAAAAAGATCATCCATCATGATCAAGTGGGATGAATATCCCAGGGATGCAAGGACAGTACAACACTCTAAAATTCATCAACATCATCCACCACATCAATAAAAAGAAGGACAAAAACCACACGATCATCTCCATAGATGCTGAAAAAGCATTTGACAAAATTCAACATCCATTCGTGATAAAAACTCTCAACAAAATGGGTATAGAGGGCAAGTACCTCAACATAATAAAGGCCATATATGACAAACCAACAGCCAACATTATACTTAACAGCGAGAAGATTAAAGCTTTTCCTTTAAGATCGGGAACAAGACAAGGATGCCCACTCTCCCCACTTTAATTCAACACAGTACTGGAGATCCTAGCCACGGCAATCAGACAACACAAAGGAATAAAAGGCATCCAGATTGGCAAAGAAGAACTCAAACAGTCCTTGTTGGCAGGTGACATGATATTGTACATAAAAAACCCTAAAGAATCCACTCCCAAACTATTAGATCTAATATCTGAATTCAGCAAAGTTGCGGGATACAAAATTAATACACAGAAATCTGTTGCATTCCTATACATTAACGATGAACTTGCAGAATGAGAAATCAGGAAAACAATTCCATTCAAAGTTGCATCAAAAAGAATAAAATACCTTGGAATAAACCTAATCAAGGAAGTGAAAGACCTATACCCTGAAAACTACAAGACACTCTTAAAAGAAATTAAAGAGGATACTAACAAATGGAAATTCATCCCATGCTCTTGGCTAGAAAGAATTAATATTGTCAACATGGTCATCCTGCATAAAGCAATCTACAGATTCAGTGCAATTCCTATCAAATTACCAACAGCATTCTTCAATGAACTAGAGCAAATTGTTCTACAATTCATATGGAACCACAAAAGACCCCGAATAGCCAAAGCAATCCTGAGAAGGATGAATAAAGCAGAGGGATTATGGTCCCTGACTTCAAGCTCTACTACAAAGCTACAGTAATCAAGACAATTTGGTACTGGCACAAGAAGAGACCCATAGACCAGTGGAACAGAATAGAAAATCCAGACATTAACCCAGACACATACTGTCAATTAGTATATGATAAAGGAGCCTTGGGTATACAATGGGGAAATGACAGCCTCTTCAGCAGCTGGTGTTGGCAAAACTGGACAGCTACATGTAAAAGAATGAAACTGGATTACTGTCTAACACCATACACCAAAGTAAACTCAAAATGGATCAAAGACCTGAATGTAAGTCATGAAGCCATAAAACTCTTAGAAAAAAATATAGGCAATAATCTCTTGGGTATAAACATGAGCAACTTCATGAACATGTATCCCTGGGCAAGGGAAACAAAAGCAAAAATGCACAAATGTGACTATATCAAACTAAAAAGCTTCTGTACAGCAAGGGATACCATCAGTAGAACAAAAAGACATCCTACAGTATGGGAGAATATATTCATAAATGACATATCCGATAAGGGGTTGACATACAAATTATATAAAGAGCTCATGCACCTCAACAAACAAAAAGCAAATAAGCCAATTAAAAAATGGGCAGAGGAGCTGAACAGACACTTCTCCAAAGAAGAAATTCAGATGGCCAACAGGCACATGAAAAGATGCTCCACACCACTAGTCATCAGAGAAATGCAAATTAAAACCACAGTGAGATATGACCTCACACCAGTGAGGATGGCCACCATCCAAAAGACAAATAACAACAAATGCTGGCGAGGATGTGGAGAAACAGGAACCCTCCTATACTGCTGGTGGGAATGTAAATTAGTTCAATTATTGTGGAAAGCAGTATGGAGGTTCCTCAAAAAACTAAAAATAGAAATACCATTTGACCCATTAATTCCACTCTTAGGAATTTACCATAAGAATACAGCAGCCCAGTTTGAAAAAGACATATGCACCCCTATGTTTATCGCAGCACTATTTACAATAGCCAAGATATGGAAGCAACCTAAGTGTCCACCAGTAGATGAATGGATTAAGAAGATGTGGTACATATACACAATGGAATATTATTCAGCCATAAGAAGAAAACAAATCCTACCATTTGCACCAACATGGATGGAGCTGGAGGGTATTATGTTCAGTGAAGTAAACCAGGCAGAGAAAGACAAATACCAAATGATTTCACTCATATGTGGAGTATAAGAATAAAGCAAAAACTGAAGGAACAAAACAGCAGCAGACTCACAGAACCCAAGAAGGAATAGACTAACAGTTACCAAAGGGAAAGGGACTGGGGAAGATGGGTGGGAAGGGAGGGATAAGGGGGAAAAAGGGCTATTACAATTAGCACACATAATGTAGCGGGTGTGGGGGTGCAGTGGGGGATACAGGGAAGGCAGTATAACACAGAGAAGACAAGTAGTGATTCTATAACATCCTTCTACACTGATGGACAGTGAGTGCCATGGGGTATGTGGTGGGGACTTGATAATAGGGGGAGTCTAGTAACCATAATGTTGCTCAGGTAATTGTATATTAATAAAGCAAAATGAAAAATAAAGAAATGGTGAGCCCCACTCATGGGTAAGCTCAGCCCCAGCAGAGCGTTGTGTTGAAGCACAGACTCCGGTAGGAAAGCAGAGAGGAAATGACACCGGAAGGAGCGGGACAGTCTACATTTTCTGCAGCGCACGTGAATACGGGACCAGGGAGGACTGTGCCAGGACAGCTGGGACTTCAGACGTTTGGCTTTAGTACTTCCTCAGAAAGACACGTACCTGAAAGGGAACAAGCAAGAGTAAATACATCCTCAATTCTCCCCTGACGGCTGCAAACCAATGGCACAGTGGCATTTGGCTGGGAATGAGTTTCCAAAATCATGATGAAAATTATACATGTGCCTGAGTGGGGGCGGGCTGCCTAAAATGCAGACTTTCTCCCCTTCTACCTGGAATCTGAGTGATGCTAGCTCGCTTCATCTTCCTAGATGTTAGCTGAAACTTGGCTTTGGAATGAGAGAGAATCTGGATCCCCACTAACTGGGTAATCTTAAACATGTTATTTAATCCTTCTTAGCTTCTCTGTCTTCAGCTGAAAAGTAGAATGCCAACCAGCTGATAAAATTATTTCAGTGATAAATAAGAGGTATATGAAAGTACTTAAGCAGAGCTGCGGTCACAGAGGGAGTTCCCTATAAGTGACAGTTACTCTAGATGAATGAGCAATAAATAAATTAATTATTACATCTCAGTTTTTCAAATTGCTCCATAGGATATGTGCAAAGTGCTAAAGACACAGGAGAGGACACCTAAGCTTGCCTGAGGGGACAGGAGGGACTCAAGCACAAGGTGGCCGGAGAGCAGAGGTGGGTCAAGTGGGCCCCAGCAAAGGGCAGTTAGACAGAGGGAGCATTGCATAGGAGAGCCAGGCAGCTTGAAAAGTACCTGACAGACTTCGGGAATAAAGAGAAGTTTCATAGGGCCAAGAAACTAAGGCAGTGGTGGGTGGTGGTAGACTGGGGAGGAAGGCTAGGACATCCTGGACTGTGTGGACAGACTGTGAGCTGGCCACTGGCATGGCCAGGTCTGTGTTTATCGGGAGAACGGTGGACAGTAGAGGACGAACTGGAGTGGGAGAGGCTGGAGACTTGGAGATTTACTGTAGTCATGTGATTTTATCATCAACAGCAATACCACTCCCTTTTATTGAGCTCCTGAAGTCTGCCAGACAGAACACTTAAATAGCTTCCATGTTTCATCCCAACTCCCAACAACTCTGTGAGGCAGATATAATCCTTCCCCATCAGCAGTTGGAAAAGCTGAGATACAGAGAGAGCTTAAGGAACTTGCCAGGTTATATAACGAATAATTTCTACGGCTGTAATTTGAACCCAGATGTGTGTCTAAGTCCTAAGCCTGTGCTACCCTCTGATCCTGGTCAATGAACAGGTGGAGAAAGGAGTCCTGCCCTTGAGCCACAGGCCAAGGGCAGGGCCTCTGCTGTCCTGTCCAGAGAATGACAGCTGTCTTTTGCCTGCCCGTCGCTCACATCGGAGGCCATGGGAACCGCCTGCCCGAGGGGCACCGCCCCTCACCTTCTCCCCCACACTCCCCATTATACGCCATATTTTGACTCCACATAACGCTTTTGCTTAAACTACATCTTGATTCTGCTTCACCTCTTAGGCACTATATGTTGGCTGAGTCTCCCCTCGGTCTCCGTGGTTTACAGTTTGCTCTCTGCCTGCTCCACTCTAGTGGAGACTCGGATTTATGGTTCTCTGTCCTCTGTTTGACTATCCTGAAATAATATTCAGGCCATACCCACTCCGGTCCAAAGACATGACAGGATTATTGTGCCTTCAGCTTACCTCAAGTGTTGCATAGAAGAAAGGCCACAAAACAGAGAGACAAAAAACCTGGGTTCACACCCCAGTCCTGCCACTTCCTGGTGGCATATCTTGGGCAGATTCCAGAACCTCCATCAATATACTAATTAGGGTAGTTGAGAGCAGGCAACAGAAACCTATGCTTGTGAATGTAAACGACAAAGAGAATGCACTGAAAGGACACAGAAAGCTTACAAAATCAAATAAATAGTCAAATAACTTGGCTTTGGGAGGGACAGGAAGTAACACCCCTCTGGGGATCTCAGGAGCAGTGACATGAAATTTCTCCAGCGTTGGCAAAGAGTCTCCTTTTCTGCTTTGTGAGGATTGTCCTCACTCTCATCGCCGTGGGGTTCTTGCCTTGGGCCATTTGCCCACGTTCCTTGATGCCTGTGTGACTGACATCACATCTTGATGCCTGTGTGACCGACATCACATCGAAACCGTGGCATGAAGAAGGAACATTTGCCCCAAGTAAAAGCAAAATACCTCTACCAGCATGAAAAGCTTCTGCAGCCATTGTCCCCTGTGCTGAGACTCAGACGCCACAGAAGATCACTGTTTTGAGTGTCACATCAACTGTGAATAACTCATCCAACTGTAAATATACTTTAAAAATTGAAGCTAGGTTTTAAAAGACAGAAATCTTAAAATATTATAGTAAATGACACTTTGTTCCTTTTCCTTCCATGAAGTCAATTAAAAACTACAAAAATAATGAAAAGCAGAGAAGAAAAATAGCATCTTTAACAAAACCAAGGGGGGAATCACCCATAAGTCCCAAACAAAAACTTCTCAGAAAAATAAAAGCTTCCAAGAAAAAACCCATACTTTCACAGATCATGTGCAGGATATCGTGTTCTCAGACAATAGTTGGCACAAAGTCCATCCAATGATTGCTGATACAGGCTCTCCATGCCTGTAGGTGTAAGACGATTCCAGGAGCCTTTCCAAATCCATTCCACATTCCCGGAGAGCCGAAGGAGCAGGAAAGGGTGCACTGCACAGGTGAGTCACGCCTGAAAGATGCCAGCTGGAAATTCGGCAGAAAGAGAGAGAATACAGGTGACAACAGGTTTTCAGCTCTTGATCAAAGTCAACTGAAATAGGATAAATCACTACGGAGAACACCTGTTACATAGAGAGCTTCATTGTACATCTTCCTTATCTCATTCTTACCCTAAAGGAACACCACCAAAAGCTGAATAGCTGTATTCGTAGGCAGAGGAGGCAGCATACTGAGAAGGCATTGTGAGGCGAGGCACCTGAACTTCAGTTGCCAAGCACCCTGCCGCACTACATCCCGCCCATCCTAACACTATGCTTTTCCCAGACGCACTGGCCCCATTCAATGACGAATCATTATCAAAACCAAGCCAGCGTGAGCTCTATACTTAGATAGCAAATACATTTTCACTGACAAGTACTTTTCCATTGGTGTCAACTAAACAAAGACATTTATTATTATAAAGAAAGAGGTAAAAAATAAGAGATTATAGGAAAAAATAATTAGCTGATATTGAGTAGGAAAAGTTCAGAGGAGAAACTGGAGAAGGAAATAAAGCCAGCAAAGAAATGAAATCTAGGTTCAAAATAGCAAAATATTAGAACAGACACCAATTAAAAAATATAAAGACATGGAGGACATACTTGAAACAAAAGCAAACAAATAAAAAATATTAACAAATCATGAGCTGAATGCAATTAGAGAATGAATTGCTGGTATGCCAGTAGAAGACAGGCTAAATGAAGAGATCAAATTCTTGAAATAGTGTTAGAAAAAAAGCAAGAGCAGAACAATAAGAAGAAAAAATATTCCAAAATACATAAAAGCATTTTCCTGAAGTAAAAGAAATTTAGAATTTATACAACCTAAAATGGTATAAACAATTTATACAGAAAAACCAACTTT
>JAQQAC010004253.1:1031704-1087429 GCA_029783875.1 Phataginus tricuspis
TATTGCTCTTTGCCCCACACTGTGCTGCCAGGCATGAGAGCTGAGGGTCCCCAGGGTTTTCGTCATTTGTTATTACTGAAGAAGAAATCGGTTTGTGCTCATGTGCTCCAGTGGCTGATACTAATCACTGTGATAGGATATCCAGAGGCTAGGAGACTATCACTAGTTTCCTGGGACACAGTCTTTTCTACATCTAAGGGCAGGGAAGACAAACATGGTTGTTAAGAAGTTTCCTAAGCACTACATCTATGCAGAGATACAAAAACCTAATCAGAGAGCTGTAGTAAACTAAAAAAGAGGGCTGGCTTTGGAATCCCTCATACCTGGTTTTCAGTCCTACCTCTTATATTCGTAAGTGGTCTGACATTTGGCAAGTTATTTTTCCTCCGTGAGCTTTGGTTTACTCTTTTTTATGCACTTCCTAGCTTTTGTTGTGAGAATCAAAGGAAATATCCTATGTAATCAATAGTGGTTGACCTTATATACTCAATTTTATTTACTTTAAGCAATGTCATCGTAATTCAGTAAGAAACAAGAGACCTTAGTTATGGAAATAGACCCAGTTGTCCAACCAAGAGACAGTCTGATCAGAGACAGTCTTAAGCAGAAGCTGGTAAAAGTCAGACGTGAGCAGGAGTTAGATGAGCAGCTAGATTCGTTAGTGTCCTCCTGGCCCCAGAAGGACGGCCTGGAGAGCCAGGGCAAGGGAATCGCCCGGGCAGGAGGAGCCTCTGGTTCGCAGCTGGCCATGTGCCAGCCCCAGCAGAGAGTGCTGACAGAGTAAATGGCCAAGAAGACGAGCCAGAGGACCACAGTCCCCGCCTGAGGCCTGTCGGAAACATGCCCTAGAATCCCAGCAGGCTGAGGACCCTGAATGTCTAGCCTGATATGGAAACTAGAGGTAAAATAAAGCAGCAGCCTGAGATAGGCTGCTGTAAAGTGGATAAAACACTTCTTTTAACCTCATCCAGAAGCCAAGTGGAGGGGCTTACTGAGAACCAGAGCCGTTTCTGTTCGGAAAGCACCTCTCATGCTCCCGTGATCAGGCGCGTTCAGCTACCGCTGATACCGCAGAGCGCCTATGTTACCAGCCAGGCTTGGGTGTGTACGCGTAAGTGGAGGGGCCCATTCTTAACATGGGGTGAGTGCCCTGAAGAGCTGCCCTTTGTAGCCTGGCCCCTGGCAGAAATGGCTTCCCTGAGTTGTGGTCTAGTGTTAATTTAAAGGTTGTTATTGAGAGTCTAAGAAATAACCCCAGGAAGTCTACTCCCTACACCGTTCATTATGCTATTCAATATCCTTAACAAAAAAACAAAACTCTATTTGGCAAATGCTTTTTAGAGTTAACAGGTACAGTACAAAGACCATAGATATTTTTATTAAAGAGACCTGAATGGGAATCCTGTTTCTCCCATATACTAGTGACACTCTGATAAATAATGTAGCTTTTTTGCTTCAGTGAAGATAGTAACACCTTCCTGGAGGGGTGTTACAGGAATCACAGGTGCTATTTATTGGATGTTTACAATGTGCGAGGCATTCTGCTAGAGCCTGATAAGTATCTCACTGAATTCTCGCAGCAAAGTTAGGAGCCTGGCATTGTCACCGTCCCAGTTCACAGCGAAGGGACTGCCTGCCCTAAGATAGCAGGTGAAATGCTCCCTGTGCCCCGCGAACAGAGGGGAGCCATGGCGGCCTGTGTCAGAACTCAGCAGTCACTGGGTGGGCGCCGAACACACTTTAGCTGCCTTGTCCTGCTTCTCCTGAAGGCCTGAACTAGTCCTTTTTTAAAGATAGAAAGACTGAGCTCCAGCCTTTCATGTTTTTCCCCCTTTGACTCATGAGCAAATCAATTTAATGTTCAAAAATAGTAACTGTTTCATGAGTATTTTATCACCCAACTTGTCCACGGGTTTGAGTTTCCTATTTTGAAAGCTCTACTATAGACGTGTTCGTGGTAAGCCATCTTACACTCTTGGGAACAGACAGTTTACAAACCCAAGGTCCTAATATGGGCAACGAGTTGTAGAATGGCCATAACCTTGATTATAAAATAAGTTATTTTAAAATTCCAGCATTTTAGAATTTCTGAATCCAAATAAGGGTTGCCCTTTAAAAGGAAAATCTCCAGAGGCTAATGGCATAATTCAGCGCTAAATAATTCAAAACAGTCAAATGACTCCTCTTTGGGAACTGCCTTTAATATTGATGGCATAAAATTTCCATCTTTAAAATGATGACAAACTCACATTAGGGTTGAGAGGTTTAAGTTTTGGAAACAAAAATCATTCAGAACTAATACTCTTGACTAAGATAAGTAATTAAACTGGGAGAGGTAAGCTTTGGGCCAAAGCGAGAGGACTACTTAAAATATGAGGATAATTAGCTTTCTCATGAGGCTTGTGAATTGGCTATAAAGACTTTGTCAAGTTCTCACCAGCAAACACTTCAGAGGAATTTGCCTAGAAAGCCACTGAGAAGAAGATGGTCCACTCGTGAAGGAGGGGACTACTTTTCTGACCAGAATGATGACTTGAAGGTAGGAGGGTCACGGTGAGGGAGGGCGGGAGGGTTCATATGATAGCCATGAAAAGATGGGTTTAGTGTGGCAAGAGAGCATTTTAATTAGGCTCCTTAGAAACAAAGGAGCTTGAGGAAGATGATGCTAACAGTCATAGGACTCATCAGATTAGTACAGACTGTTCTGGAAAGAAACATTAGGCACTCTTATTTAATGGGCCAGGCTTGGGTGAAAGATACGAAGGATAAAGAAGGCTCAAGATAGAGGCAGCAACTACAAAGAAGAGGAAGACACGAAACAGTCCCTGGTATCCGAGTTAAGTGTCATGGCATCTTCATACAGCATGGTTCTGGGACACCCAACTCACCCTGCCCAGGTCTATGTGAGCAACAAATTTCACTGTTCAAAAGACTTTGGCATTCTTGTTTCAGTGAATCCTTACAACAGCCTTGAGAAGTGGATGCAGTAGGAAATGTTATGAAACTCATTTGATAGTACAAAGGCCAACTTTCAGATCAATTAGTTAACTAATTGCTCAAAGTCACTCAGCTTATTAGTGACTGAACTGCCACTAGAACCTTAATCTTCTGCTCTCAACTTCGGAATTAAACTATTTACTTTTCTATTCTCTTTATCAACAAAGACCTATAAATTCCAAGCTATTTTCTACAAAGATATTATCACAGTGAACATATTAGTCTTTATCAAAATCTCAGAAATAATATTAAAAAATAGCTTCAAAAACTAGAGAAGCTTCTACCTGTCAACTTGTTTCTGATGACCTGATAAGAAGACATGCACACCTAACCCCTTTTTGCACTCATTGGATTGTCTGTCTCCCTCTTCCTCTTGAATGAAGCAGAAGGGGCACAAATAACATTCCTGGTGATTGTAAGCCGTGCCTTCTTTTCACAGACACAGGGTCTTCAGTGAACGGCCAGCTGTTCTTCCTAAAACATACACCATGGCAGAGGCTTCAATGAGGCATATGTATCAAGCCGACCTAGCTAATTACCTGCAGGATGCAGAGCAGCAGGTCGCACTCAAGCTCTCCTGACCGACCTACTGCTGCCCTCTTACTGGTCCAAACAGGAGCCCGGAAATCTTGGAGCTCCTATAGTCTTGAAACCCAAAGCAAGTTGTTTTACTCTTAAATTTGAGTTTGAGTCAAATCCCTAAAAATGCAAGGAAAAGCTAGCATGTATATTCCTCAAGAACAGGATTTCTGATTAATTTCTTGGTCTTCAGCACTGATGTGGTATCTGCAACAGCTGGTATTTAGGAAGAACTTGAAGTAAAGGAAAGAAAAGGGGAAGAATGAAAGGAAGGAAGGAGATGTGGAAGAAAGAGAGAAGGAGGAAAGGACAGAATAGACGAAGGAAGGAGAGAGGAGAGAAAGTCAGGAGGCAAACCTGTGTCCTCCGCCACAATGGCCTGACCAAGTCTGGCTGAGTCAGGTCCTCAGTCCCTGTTTCTGTTTTCTGACAAGGCAGAGAAGTGAGACCCCTCAGCAGTAATGTCAGTTCCTCCCCGCTCTCCTGTTTTCAGGCTTCAATGATTTTAATGAAGAGCAGTTATAAAAATATGCGGTCTGTGTTCATAAAAACTCCCAAGGAACAGAGAAAAATGAAGACAGGGAATTGATTCTACCCAGAGGCATAGTCACCAGTAATTCTTGGCTTGCTTTCTCTCTGTGAGCTATGCCCACCTCAGGAGAATTCATCTGGACAAAACAGAGATACAAAAATAAAATAAAATACACCTACTAGGACTTGTGGAGTCTGATTATGAGTGACCTTTGTCTTCTGGGCCATGTGTTTACTAAGGAGTTGGCAGAGATCGTGATTCTCCCAGGGACAGCGTATCTTCTCTTAATTTTTTCTGCCGCTCTGCAACCACAGCTCTGCTGATGCGATCATCTATTGCCAACTAGATCTCAGCAGGGGCTGCACGGGCTTACACAGGTGTTTGCCTCATACATTCATTTTGCAAGTAGTTTGCAAGCAGTTCTTCACTGTCTACCATCTGTCAGGCACTGTGCATTATTTCTCATCCCTTCCTGCCCAACAGGGAGAAAGCAAAAGTTCGTGGGTGTGAGTGATACCCCCGAATGGCCTTTTGCTTATTTAGAACCTACTGGACTTCTTTCCAGGCACCTGGGAGGGCCGCAGAACCTTTGAACACACTGGGAGCAAGATCTGCAAAGGCTCCTAATTTAACGCCCAAAGCTAAGGCTCCTTTCCAGACCTGCCCCATTCAGCTACACCCCACTAGCCTCTCCCTTGGGCGAGTACGCCGAACTCTTCTCCACCTGCTGCATTGCTTTTCACGTCAGGGTTGCTGTTAGTCCATACGGCGCCTTTGTACAAATTAGCAACAGGTGTCCCTTCCTGAAGAGACCTTCCTTCCATCTGATAGGAGATTGTTCAAAGTAGGCTGATTTTATTAGAATAAGACACTTAATTCTTCTCTTCAAGTAAAATGTCATAATAATTATAATAATACGCTCTCTGCAATGTGACTGGGCCTCTCTAGAGCTGCTGTCTGCGTTCGTGCGCTGTCTCTTGCCTGAGTGGTTCCATTTCTCATCCCTTATAGAAATGGCGAGGGCAATAGAGAAAAATAAAAGAGCGATGGGCAGGCCAGCCATAGTGGGACTTCTTAAGACAGGATGGCCGGAAGAGGTCACTCTGAAGAGCTGATTTTGAAGGACGAGAAGCCAGCCATGCGAGGATTTGGAGATGAGCACAGCAGGGACAAAGGCTATGAGGCAGGGCTGGGTGTGGCATGTCTAGGTGTCAGGAAGGGTGACCACGGCGCCGAGTCTGGTAGGAAATAAAATCAAACAAGTGTGCAGGGCCTGAAGTATATGAAGTTGAGTAGCATGTGGTGTGGACTTTGGATTTTATTCTAAGATTTTAAACAGAATTTAAAACAAGTAGGTTATGTGAACTGATTTAACCCTTTTAGAAATCCCTATCTCTGCTCTGTGGAAAATGAATGTTAGGAGCTAGAATGTATCCGGAAAACTGGTTGTTGTTGTGTGGATCCGTTGGTTACCCAAAATCGGAGGGTTTTTTGGAATGCTTCCAATTCTGACCTTCCATGATTTTGCCTTACCACCAGTCCCCACCGTGCATATGATTCTGTGTTCTTAGCTGCAAATGGCAGGCTCCATTTAAAGCAGGAAAGGGACTATTTGAGATTTTAGATAATTCACAGAATTGAGGTAGTGACTGGAGAAACAGCTTTGAGACCAGCCTTTGGGGACTGCTCAGAACCATGTGGCAGGACCAGCTTGATGAGGAAACTGCGGCAGCTATTCTGCTGAGCTCTGCATGCTGGAACTCACCTCACCTACAGCCTCGGGCAGTGAGGGCGCTCCTGCATCAGGACAGCCACTGGTACATTGCTGTTTCTGCCGTCTCCACTCCACCATCAGGTGCCTAGTGGCTTGAGGTGGGGACCACAGTCCTCCCGGACCTAAGGTGGAGTAGGTAGTTTCTTCCCAAGACTTTAGGGGGTCCTGGAGGCTAGAGGGGAGAGGTCAGCCAGAGCCTGCCTAAGAAAGCAGAAATCCAAATACTGTGAAGATCAAGACTGGGCGCCAAGACCAAAGGAACCAGAGATACAGAGCAAGTCTGGGGTTTTAACCCTAAGTGGTTGGGCTGCGAAGATGAGATCAGACTGGTAGAAGGCTAGGAACCTGAAGAGAAGAAGCACTGTTACATTAATTCGCACAATAATTAATGATTAACACCCATCTCCTCCATTAGACTACAAGCTCCATGAAGGCAGGGGCTGTGCTATATTCATTTGCTCACCATCAAATAGCTTCAGAATGTAATACTCTACTCTTGGTGCTTATTCAGCATTGATGTAAAAAATAGCCATATAAAGAGAGTTCTGTGATTTCTCCAGCATGCAATTTTGCTTATATTATATTCCTAAATAGAAGCTACCTGAACAATCCTCTTAAAACTTAATGCTAGCTGATGATGTTTTATTCCTTGAGCTGGGTGCTGGTTTCAGGGGTGTATTTCCTTATGCAAACTTCTTGAGTTGCATACCTATGATTTGGGCCTATGAGCCCCAGATCTGACAATGCTAGGGTACTGTGGTTCACAAGGATGCGCTTGGAGCCTCTGGCTCACCCCAGTAGGGGAATGAGAGAACCCTAGAGCTTTGGAGTGGATCCAGCCTTCTGTCAGATTCTGCCAGGCTATAGGGCCCTATTGTATTTGGACCCACTCATCATGATCTGGATATTATCAAGTCCACCATGTCATAACATCGAATGAATACAGTAACAATATATCACACAATGGAAATGGAAATGGTAAACTCAAGATTGGGTCTTAGCAGGTCCAAGGAGCACAAGTAAGCACCTTGAGCATGTAGACCCATATTCCCATGTCACCTTCCACTGTGAAACTTATACCTATGTCCCCACAGGAGTACTCTCTGAGCAACTGACCAGGGAGGAAAATTGGGGGCTAATTTGTACATGAGTGAGCTTATTATGGTGGTACCAGCTGAAAATGGACTGCAGCTACATTTTAGCTGCACTCGGGGGTGGCTGTATGGACAGGAGCAAAGGGAAATCCTATCAGTGGGTAGAGTTGCAAGCAGTAGAGTTGGTCATTTATTTATACAGAGGGAGAAGTGGCCTACGGTTGGGATGTACATGGTAAATGACTTCTTTGAGTCTGGGAGGAGCAAGATGCGAAAGATGCAAGACAAGGAATTCTGTGGAAAGGGCATTCATATGAATGAATCAGTGGAAGGGAGAAGAAGCATGTCGGTATCTGTCGTCTCACATTAATGCTCGCCAGAGCAGAGGCACTCAGCAACCGGCTTCCCCCACCAGGGCTTACAAAATGGGCATTCATGGATGGAGGCTATGCCCGATAGCACAGACTGCATCTTACGAAGGCTGATCTGGCTCCTTCCACGGCTGGTGTCCAAACTGTCAGCAGCAGGGACTATACTAGACCCTCAACATGGCACCATCTCATGACAAAACCAGCCACTGAAGGTGGGTGATCTTACCAAAGCACTTTTACCCGTCCTTATGGAACGGACCCTACTTCTCTGGTTATGGGTTTGTACTGCCTGCCCTCAAGTCCTTGTGCCAGCACCACACCCAAGGACTTAATAGGAGGTCTGAATCACTAGCATGAGAGCTTATACAGCATTGCTTCAGATGAAGGGACAAAACTCTTAGCAAAGAAGGCATAACACTGGGCACATGATCACAGGATGATCTGGTTTTACCACAAACCCTCACCACCTGGATTCGCCTAAATGATGAGATGGCCTATTCGAGGCTTAGCTAAGGCATGGGCTCTAGGACAACTCCCCACGGTGTTTGGGTGCTGTCCTCCAAGATGCTGTATCTGTACTGAACACGATCTATGGCACTGGGTACCTAACTGCTGGAATGAATGATGCAGGAATTGGGTCTCTCATCATCAGTCCCAGAGACCCACCTATGGAATTTTCTCTTCCCATCATCACACACGTGGATTCTGCCAGATTAGATGTCCTGGTTGTTGGGGTGGGATAGGAAGGGACACCTCCACTGGAGATGTTTAAGGATCCCAAGGAATGACTCCCAGTGCTTTATTTGAGTTCCTCCTTCCGGTGGACCAACAGGCAAAGAAAATGGTATTGGTGAGAGTAATTGACCCTATTACCTTGAGAAATGGGGTTCTGCTGTCCAATGGGGGCAGAAAACTCAAGAGACACTATATGGTCCTTGCTCAATGGTCCATACCGAGTGTAATGGTAAATAGACAACTGTAGCATCCGAAACCCAAGAATGGCAAGGCAACTTAAGGACATCTTGGGGATGAAGGCCCAAGGCGCTCCACCGGGCAGCCAAACTCCACCAGCTAAATGGCTGGCTGAGGGTGAGAATGGGTATTTGAGGAAACAATGTAACACAGTGCTGGGACCGTTGCAGTGTCAGGGACTGGATCTTACTACTAAGGTGCCTATGTTAAGATTTTTTAAAGACTGTTGCTAGCCACCTATGGATTAGGCTTAATGGAGGCACAGGAAATCTGAATGGCGAATGATGCAATGTGTGGACTTTTATCAGTTGCCCTTTGTTTACTATCGTAACCTACTCTTGGCCTTACCTTTGATTCCAGACCCAGGTATGACGTTCAGTTTCATGCAGGCTTTGACCCATTTTGTACCAACAGTGCCCTCCCCCCAAGCATGTACCATGGGCTTCAGTAGGGGATGCTGCAGGAAATACTACTGGCTCCAGCGATGGAGAGGAGTGCACATTCCAAGAGGCAATCCTCCACAAATGGGGATTAGTAGCTACCAGACAAATTCTCCCTTTTTTTCTCCAGGTAGACTATTTTGAGACACACTGTGCATGCTCCTTAGAAGGTCCCAGCAGGACCAAGCATCATGTAATAACTAATTTACTAATATGCTATTGCATTCATTTCCCACCTTCTCTGTTCACTCTCCCCAGTCTCTCACTCCTATTCCCTAGGATTGCATGAAATAAGCTGAAAATAACCCATCTAAACACAAGCCTTTATTTCAGACATCTATTTCTAAGACAAGCCCAAACTAAAACACTCTCACACCCACATCATGGACAGGAATTGCCTCTCTTTTATAGTTTTACCTCCAATGGCCACACAGTTCTTTGTATTCTTGCAGTTTCAATACACATATTCTCTGGCATCACTGAGATCTTCTGCCTTGCCACTGCTCCACTTTCTCTCACTTAGTTTCCTGTCCAGCATAGACCCTAGCGCATAACTCTTTGATCATTTAACAATGTTTTTCTTTGAAACCCTCACCTCTGAACTTCCTTCAAGAATGCTCACAGAGAGAAATCTCAGAGAAAGGCATCTGTTGCTTTTTGCTGCCTAGTATCTATTTACCCTTCTCCAAAGGACAGTTCCCCAACTTTCCTCTGGGGAGCCACCCCTTCCTTCATTTATTTAGTTCATGATGCCACAGGTAGAAGCCAGTGTGCACTTCATTCCCCCTAGTCCCAGTGAGAGCTTCAGGAAGACGCACCTGACCCCAGCCCAGCAGGCCCAATCACAGCGGATGCCAGGGCTTTTGTCTGAGGAATCAGGAAGGGTGAGGGGTTTCTGCTGGAGTTATATTGTCCATTTCAGAATGGAACCTACCCAGAGGGAGCAGAACTGAGAAACCTCAGATCCTAGTGACATCATTTGAGCCCCCGGAACAAATTTTATTGTAGACAGCTCACACTCGTATTGTCCAGTTCCTTAGCTAATGTTTAAGCCAAGTTGGGTTGGGCTTTCTGTCGCTTGCAACCAGTCCTAATTAATTCTCCGGGACCATTCTTACCATTTAACTTCTCTGCTTCCAGTACAGCTAATGAAAATCTTGCTTTAAATTTACCAGTGATCTCCTCAACATCATCTCAAAGTCATTCTTCATAGCCATTCTCTTCTATAAATGATTGTTTCCAACTTTCCCTACTCTCTTCAAGCATCCGTCTCATTCCCTCTCTTCATATTTAGCAAAGGACTTGCCTGATGACTTGTCAACCAAATCAAAGTCATCTTTCTTTTTCTAATCCTTGCATTTATAAGGGTCACCAATGACTAGTGACAACTGTAGTGTTACTCTATAAGTGCTATTGAAAGACTCTTTCTCCCTTCTATCTTAGACACTCTAAGAGCATTGTTTACTCTATAACCCAAGACTTAGCACAGCATCTGGTATGTTGTTAATGCTCAATAAATATTTGTTGAATGAGTCAATGATTCTTTCTTTCATCTAAATATAATCCACCTAGAAACCAATCTATGTAAGGATATATATCATACATGTATTTATATATATGCTTATACATATAAACACATATTGCATGTTTTTATTAAACTGTCTCAGATAACTTTCCTATATAGATAAGTAAAGAAATACAGATGAAAGCATTTATCTTTTTTACCCCTCCCCATTATATTAGTGGGATACTCACCACAGGGAGGGTTCTTTCTAATAGAGAACCTTTCTCTCCACCTTTAGGTCTCTCCTGATGCCTCTATTCTCTGGCTGAGCATATGTTAGAGGCCACCCCCATTTCAAACTAAGACTAAATACTACAGTAAATAATCAGCTAGCCATAGCCGCGTAGAGCTGTATAGTATTACAGGATTCACCTACTCCAACTCCACTGACAAATGAGGAAATTGACACTTCAAGAAGTTAGGTGATATTCTCAAGATCACCTGGCACACTTGGGAATAGAATCCTAGTTCTACTCCAGGGGCTTTCCCACGATATCATTGCTGACTTCATGGTGGCCTAGTAGTCAGTATGGTTCTTATGGATATAGACAGTTTGCTAATATACCTCTTTAAGCATTTGCCCTCTCAGGCCCCATGTCAGTCAGGGCATGGACATGGCAGAAAAATGATGTTTGCTCTTGATCCTCTGTATGAAAATCTTTCAGTGTGCCTATCAGCTGAGCATATCTGTTTATAGTTACGAGACTAGTTAAGTTTGAAATCAGATGACAATTAGAAAGCCAAATGATGAGGAGCTTACTTGATTAATAAAGCTCATTTCTCCGACCCCATCAGCCCATTTTCATGGGCACCACCGACTCCCAACTCTACACAACAAATTAAAAGGAAAAATTTGCTTTGGTCAATAATGTCCAGATAGTCTTGAATCCCTATTTAACTAAGGAAGCTGAAATGCTTCAGTCTATACTTTTTAAAAACAAGAGAAGGGGAATCAAAATGTTTATATGTTCATGTTATAATGAAAAATATACTTTAGAACTAAAAACAAGTTAAAAAAAACTGACTCAGTAAAAGGAAGAACAAGAAATATGCAAACACCATTTGGTAATACTGTCCCTAAGCATAGAACATTCGAAACAACTTTCAGCTTACCAATATTCCTTAAGTGGCAACTACATGCTGGGGATTGTGCCAGGCCTTAGGACTAGACACATGACTGAGATGAGTCCTCTGCTTTCGGTGCACTCCCACGGTGACTCCGTCCATTTCTCCCTGTTCCTAGGTCTCATGAAGGCCAGTAGCGGCTTCTTCCTCTATACCCTTTTATGGCCTGTCACTTAAATCTCAGCTCTTTCTTATTTTGGGGCAATTGTAGGCAGCTTTTCTTACCAGGCTAAGGTCCCATTTCTTCTTGATTCAAATTTTCTTTTGCCAGGTGTATTCCCTGTGTCATTCTATCTCCTCCCTAAACCTTTCTCTGGCTCTCCATCTGACCTCCCTCTAATCATGACCGCTTTCTTCTAACACCAAATGCTCTTGGACTCCACCCTCCTCTTCTCCTTTCTGCTATGTCTGTGAACCTAAAGCCAATGTACTCCTAAGTGACTTGGTTTTCTTTTCCTAGTTGCAACCCCACTCTTTCCTTTTGCATGACTAAAGTTTGGAATTACCACATCTTCCACATATTCCATACTTCTTTTCTCTTGCTTCAGTCTCTTTCCGTTCCGCAGCCAGGAGAAAGGAAGAATTGCTCATGACCTGAATCTGTTAGAGCTACCTGGCCCTTCTTCTTGCCAATTTATTTGAAAAATAAGTACCCCCAAATAAAACCAAGCCAATTTGGGGGTAGGATTCAGCAAAAGGGGAGCATCCATTCATCAATCCTGTCCCTAAAATCAGGCATATAACTCAGAGGACCCAGGCTGCTCTTTTCCCTGTTTTATCATCTGTGTTCTCCGAGCCCACACCTACCTGGAGCTATAATGAGAAAGTGGCACCAAAACAGAATTCCTTAGGATATGCTCATGCCCAATTTTCAAGAAAGCTGAGCTCTTGACATTTCTGCCAAATAGCTCTTGGAGGGCATGAGCTGCAGGTCTGGCTGGCACATTTCTGTCCCTTCCCTTCCCCACTTTTCTCTTCTGCTCTGAACCACAGTACTAATGACTTTCACTGCTGCCAGTGACACAGGAGCAGCTATGCTAAAGGCTTCTGCCAGCCCTGTCGGGGTCTCTGTCACAGCCGCCAGCTGTACGGGGCCGTTCTCTGTGCCAAAGGCCCTGGTTTCCCATCCTTGACCATGGGAGATGCTGCTGCTGATGTCAGCAGAGAGAGCTGACGCTCATCAGCGTCCCCACTATGTCCCATCAATGACTGCCGACTGTCCCTTCCCCACAGCGCACTCGCGCCGCTTCAGGGACGCTGAGGCCAGCAACAAGGGTGCCATCTCCTGTTTCTGCGGATGCTGTTCTGCTGACACCTGGGGCTCTTAGTAACTATTCACAGAGATTTTAACAAACTAATCTTTTTCTTTTCTCTTTAGGATTGCAGCCCCTTAAACCCAGTACTCAGATATGAATCCATAGTTATTAGATCACTGGACAGCTGAGTGATAAACACTTGAATTTAGAATCACTTTTCTCCTCCGACACTCAGCCAGCATGCCCTTAGCTAAACCCTTCTCGCGCAGTTCTCCCTTTCCTTAGAGGGAGCTCTGCTTCTCATGTAAACAGACCTTTGGCAGGCCTGCCTGGGCTCCCAGCATGCCTAAGTAGAATAAAAAAGGCCACTAAAAAGTGAACGATAAAACCTAGGTATGAAGGAGTGACTAAAAATCAGAACAGTGGTCCAAAAAACGAAATTCCCTGACAACACCTTTCAAGTGCACAGATCTAACACGGTGATTCCCATCTGATGACTTGCTGCAAAAGAAAATGTTAGAAAACTCACTAATGAGAATCCTGTTTATTCTTCCAGCCATTTATTTCTTCGGAACAAGAGCTTTATCCCTTAATCATAGCTCATAGGAACTGTCCACAACTGGCAATTTATTATTGCACAATTTCTCAGAATTCATTCTGTCATGATTGTAAACAGTCAGTATTTCCACAGGATCAAAGTTCTCAGTGTTGCTCAGGGGAGTGTTTAAAATTAACAACTGCCTTACCGACAGCACTGAAAGCTCACATCTACAACATACTTCTTCGTGCTCATTTTCCCAGGTATATTTTTGCAGGAGGGACAAAACCCCACGTGATGTGCAAATATTTAAGAGTTCTGTAATTCTTCCAAGGTGCCCACGCACTGTGCTCATTCACATACTGCATTCGCTTTTTTTCTAGGAAAATTGAATTTCCCCTAGACATTTTCTCAGAAGTTGATGTCTTTCTTTTGAGGTGCCCTGTTGCTTATGTAAACAATCCCCACTTTCTTTGGTAAAGCTGTGTTAAAGCAGGAGGTGGCTGTTTCTGATTGCTTTCTTACTCTTGGCTTTGAACTTCCCACATGTAGCTGGTGCACTCCTTAAATTCCGTTCTCCCTGTGAGTGCAGTATTGCTGATGCAAACCACGGTCAGCCCCTTCGGTCAAGTTTTATCTGCACAGGAATGTCTTGATCAGACATTACAGTTTTTATATCCTGCTTGTGTGAGTATGGATATTATTTGATCTGATTCTATTAGATCAAGTTCACGGTAGACTGTCTTCTCTTTCTACACTATAATGATTTTATTGTACTTTTTATGTGCCAGTGGTTCTCAACACCACCACACTTAACCTTTCTTTTTGAGAGCATCCCTTCAGTAATTTATCATAAAATTGCACATTGAATTCAGCTTGGGAATGTTTAGTTCGGCTTTCTCTTTATCACAATTCCTGCCCCATTCCACAGAATCCAAATCAAAAGGACAAATAGGAAGGGGGAAAAACTAGTTATTTAGAATCTTTTATAAATGTTGTTTATGAGGAAGAGTTTAGGGTAAATTCAACTTCCCCCAGAATTTTTTACTCGAATTTATTATGAGTGAGAACTCATGAAGCTTTATGTTTTAATCACTTACCTAGTTGCTTGTCTTTGAGCAGGTTCTTAATTTCTCTGTACTTCAGCTTCCTTCTGTATAAAATCAGAATAATGCTATCTGCCCTATGATCTCATAGGGCAGGTATGATATGATTACAAGATGATTTCAAAATGCGTACAACACTACTCACCTATAATTTGATAATATTGTCATTAGAAGACTAGAGATAACATCTCTAGAAAAAGAATTATTTTTCTCATAAATGATTTCCCCCAACTCTGAGGGTTGTCCTGATAAACATAACAGACAGTTTTGTTCCTTTGTGGTGAAATTCTAGGAGACTTGGAAAACATCTTCAACCCAAAAGATGCTTGTGCCACCTGCCCACAGATATTTGAAATGCAACCATTACCAAGGACATGTTTGTTAGAGATGCAGCAGACAAAGAGAAACTTCTGAAGAAGAGACAAGCTGATAGGGATTTAAATCTATCATGTAAATTGAAAATTGGTTCTGGAACCTCTCCTGGGAAGGTTTGTATGTTAGGGGGTGTATGTATCTTGGCTTTCTCTGGGCAGTTTCTTACCCTTTGGCCCATCAGTTCATTATTAAAATGGCAGAAAAAGGTGGTAAACTAGCATTTGTCTCCCATGATAACAGTTGACCACCAGCCACACTGAGTGTCCCCAGACCTCTGTAAGGGACTACTGGTTAAGTCTGTAGGCCCACAAGCTGGGCTGGGGTATTCAACACTCTTTCCCAAGATCACTCTGAACTGCAGAATGTCAGAAATAGAAGGCCATTTGAGAAACTTTAATCAAGGGCTCAGTAATCCAAATATATGTAGAGGCTGATGGGTAACATGGATGTGTGAATCGGGCTGGTATGAGATAATAAGGAGTGGGGGACTGTGGCAAACTGAAGAGAAAACACATGTAACCCAACAGACATTTAAATTCAAATCTAACTGAAACCTGTGTTGCTCAACCCCCAGACTGCCTGTCTATGGCTCCTGAACCAATCTCCTTGTTATAAGAGGTGACCAGTGGATAAAACTGCAGTTACATGAGGATATAAGGTGCAAGTTACAGCATGACTCTTAAACTTCAAGCTTCTCCCCTTCCAAGTGAACCTGGGTTGTTCCTGGGATGCATCACAACTTTGTGTCTTAAACACCATGTGCTGTCTGCTCTGCTCTTTCCCTTTCTCTCCTGTTCCATCTCCATTGGGGCTTCTGATCTCCAAGGTGGTGAAGAAACCTCCCTGTAGCTAATATCAAAGGTGCCTCTGTGGAAACAGCAATGTCTGTGCCAGAGGCACTACACCCGTGCCCTCACTGCCACCACTCCCCAGGCTACACACAGTGGAGAATCACTCTCTGTCCAATTCAATGCCATGCTTTGGCACCTGGACCCCAAAGCCACACTGGAGCCCAGAGAGCAGAAGGCCTCTTAAGAAAACGGCCCCTATGGCCTCTTTTCTCTGTGCTCACGTCTCATGCACAACTCTAAGACAAACATGCAGACATCATCCATCTCTGTCAGAAAGAGCCACGGTACGGGCACAGTACAAACAGCGCCAAGAAACATTTTTTCCCCGCCCACCCCACCACCAAATAAACAAAAGGAAATCGGCAAAGACTAAAATACACACAGGAGTTTACATTAACTAAAAGAACCCAGCTTCTCTGTTTAAAGCCTCAGCATTAAGAAAATTGTCAAGTCAACGCAGTGAGTCAGAACTTGGTTTATATTTGTGAAGCTAAAGGGCCTCTACTTGATTCTGCCAGAGAAAAGGAACAGGCTTCCCCCAAAAGTATAGTGTCCAAACTTCAGTACAACAGGCAGCTCTGGCAGCTTTCAGTTAAAATGTTTTAGGTTCTATCTATAGCACCTTCGAAAAATCTTGGGGTTGAGTTTCAGTCAACATCTGTATATAGCCATGAAGATTTCGAGACTTCAAGAGGAGATGTATCTACAATCAAGAGAATTACAAGATGACCCACAGAATAGTAGAAATATTGTTAAATTATATATCTGGTAAGGGACTTGTATCCAGAATATATAATGAACTCATGTAACTCAATGATAAAAAGATAAATGACCCAACTTAAAAATGGGAAAAGGATCTGAATAGATATTGCTTTATGAAAATGTCCAAATGGTCAATAAGTACATGAAAAGGTATCATTAGTCATCAGGGAAGTGCAAATAAAACCATAGAGAGATACCACTTCATACCCACCAGGATAGCTATAATCACAAAGACACATAGTAAGTATCAGGATATCAGGATGTGGAGAAATCGATACTCTCATGTACTGCCGATGGAAATGTCAAATGGTAAAGCTGCTTTCTAAAACAGTTCGGCTGTTCCTCAAAATGCTAAGCGTATGAGTTACCATATGACCCAGCAATTCTACTTCTAGGTATTTATTCAGGATAAATGAAAACGTATGTCACATAAAAATTTGTGCACGAGTATTCACAGAAGCCTTTTTCACAATAGCCAAAAAATGGAAACAACCCCAAATGTCTATCAAATAATTAATGGATAAATATAACGAGATATATCCATACAATGAAATTTCATTCAGTAATAAAAAGGAATAAAGTACTGATTTATACTACAACATGGATGGACTTTGAAAACAGTGTGTTTAGTGAAAGGAGCCGCTCACAAAAGATCACATATTGTATGATTCCATTTATATGAAAAACATAGAAGGAAAAGGGAGTGATTGCTGATGCGTGTGACATTTCTTTTTGGGTTGATAGTTGTACAGTTCTGTTACGATGCTGCGCTTGAAAAGTACACTTAAAATAGGTGAATTGTATGGCATGTGAATTATATCTCAAAAAGCTGTTCAAAATATATTTTTAAAAAATGGAGGATATGACATGTGAACAATTCAAAGCAAGAGTACTTAGTGGCATGACTAAGTTGAGTCCTCCCAACTCCCCATTGTAAATTAGTAGTAAGATGTGCAGTAAAATTGGTATAGGTGTGGATATGGATATGGATATGGATATAGATACAAAAGTAGACACAGGGTTTTAAATTATTATTGCTGTTTTTATTGTTATTTTTATTACCACCTTTTGCATTGAAATAGTTTGACTCACAAAAAGTTGCAGAAACAGTATAGAGAATTCTGATATACCTTTCTCCCAGTTTCCTCCAATAATAATATCTTATATAAACACATGTTAAACACTCAAGTTTTTAAATCACCTTCTCATGCTCTTCCTGTTCTTTAAAACATTTCTTTATGGTTGAGAGTTTCCCATCTATTTTGTCCCTGCCTTCAGTTTGCCAAAATAGAAAAAAACCTCCTTCACTACCAAGGCCAAAAAATGAACATTATTTGAAATTCCTTTGTTTGACTCAGATTCCCACAGAAGATAAATTTTGCCACTATACACCCAGCCTCCCTGGAAATAGCCACTGAGAAGGCACATCCCATGGCCAGACGCCCCACAGGCTGCAGATCACAGCCTCAGACTGAGGGGCCCACGCGGGGAGAAGGACTCCTGAGCTCACAACGGACATCGGATTCGTGCTCACCAGTCTTAAGAAGAGTGAATAAGAGTGTCAAAAGCTGCACTTGAACATCCATCCCAAGGGTAGGAAGTAAGAAATCAGGCTGATGAAATGTCAAGTAAAGAAACTATAAGTCAATAGCAATGGAAGGGCCATGGCAGTCAAACCGTATCTTGGGAGCAAACAGGGACAGATGGCAACCTTCAAATGGCCGAAAGAAAATGTGAGAAAAATTTAAAAACCAGTGGCTCAGGGCCAAGAGTAATAGCCAACCAGTTCTGAATGCAAAGCAAACTGCATAAGATGCAAGGAGACACTGAGTCCCTCAAGTTGTTTGACTAGGAAAATACAAAACATGAATGGACTCCTCAAAGGGGATTTGCAGAGTTCTCTTGCCAAGCTCTGCTGGGGTCACTGCCCAACTCGTAGATTCCTTTAAAGTTCAGCTAAAACTCAGGCAGCACAATGCAGTGGCTAAGCCAGGCTTTAAAGTCAAACTAATGTATGTCCCATTTATTCCAGCTGCATTATTTTGAGTTAGTAACTTACCTGCTATGAGACTCAGTTTCCTCATGTGTATAATGGGAATTCTGGTAATAATAGCACCTATCTCACAAAGTGGTTGTGAAGACATATGAGGATAAGCACAGAGAGCACTCATTCAGCATAGTGCTGGCAAAAAGTGTACCCAATAAGCCACGGATGTAATTAATATGTGAGCATTGCTTTTCAGTGTAGCACCAAATCCCCTCATGGCCACAGATCTTAGTTCCTCCACCTAAAAATGCTTTATATCCCCAACGAGCCCAGCCTGACTGCTCTCTGACTGTGTTATTGAGACAGCTTAGCTGCTTTCACCCTTCCACTGGTCAGTCCTCATCTATTTCTGGACTATAAAGGGCAGTTAAAAGAATCTTTAGAGACATTGCAAGCATAATTTCAACAGCCTAGATGAGGTGGCTGGAAACCAAAAAGAACAGAGGCCCCTTGCTCTTACCTCCTCCCTATCCCCTTTGAAAGTAGCCACTAGAAAAGGTCTGGAACTATTTAAATAGGATGCTGTGGAGATGCCACAGGAAGGTGATTCCTGCAAACCACTATGAGAAATGAAGAGATTTAAACTTCAGACCAGTGAATGGAAAGAGCACAGACTTGACTTTTAAGTATGTGGCCCCATAGCCCTCTCTGCTTTTGGCTTATTTATGCATTCCCTTTACAAAAAAATAAACAAGCTCAGTTGCACAATCTGAAATATCCAGAAGGGATAAATCCAAAGAGATGCAAGCACTTTGGTGTGCCACAGGACTGGAGAGAGGGGTGAATGGAAAGAAACGGCTGAATGGCTACTTGGTTTCATGTTGGAAAAATTTGGGAACTAGCTAGAGATGGTGTTTGCACAATATTGTAAATGTACCAAGTGCCACCAATTGTTTACTCTGAAATGGTTGATTTTATGTTACATGAATTTTACCTTAATAATTTTTTTAATGAACAACTTCCTGAAAAGAGTATTCTCTGCTTTCTTTTGTAATTGTCTCTCAAGCTTATGCAAATCAGGCTTTCAGTCCACCACTCCACCAAAACTGCTATCGTTAAGGTTACCATGACCTCTCCTTGCTAAATCCTACAGTCATTTACAGCCACACAGAGCTGCAGGGGAAGCCAGGAAGTGTGATCTTTATTCTAAGCAGCCACATCTCCACAAAAATCAGCCTTCCCATTACTAAAAAAGAAGGGAACATGGCCAATAAGGGAAAACTAGCAGTTTCTGCTAGTCTTTTCAAGGGTGAACCATTAGAAAAAGAAGGATATATAGCGTCCACATTGGATGGGGGGAGAGTATTTTAAAGAAAAAACTAGATTAATTCAAAAGAAGATAGGAAAGTAAAAACAAGGAAAAGCTTTGGTAAATAGAAAACACAAAGAAGGCAGAAATAATTCAAATATGTAAATAATTACAATAATGTAAATAAATAAACTCATCAATTAAAATGCAGATACCTTTCTAAGTAATTGGTCCATTTCATCTATTTTAGCAAATTTTTGGACAAAAAAAATTGTTCATTATGTTCCTTTATTATCCTTAAAATGTCTTGGGATCAATACTGATGGCCCCTCTTTCATATCTGATATTAGTAATTTGGGTCTTCTCTTTTTTGGCTAGAAGTTTATCAATTTTATTGATCTTTACAAAGAGGTAGACTTTGGCTTCATTGACTTTATTATTTTCCTGTTTGCCATTGTATTGGTTTCTGTTCTGACTTTTGACATTCTTTTCTTTTGCCTACTTTGGATTTCATTTGTTCTTTTTATGAGTTGTTTGTTCTTTTTTTAATTTGCCCTTTTCCTAAAATGGAAACTCAGATTACTGATCTCAGATGTTTCTTTATTCCTAACATATGAATTCAATGTTATGAATTTACCTCTAAGTGCTGCTTTTGCAGCATCCTACAAATTTTGATAAACTGTATTTTCATTTAATTAAAAATATTTTCTAATTTCTCTGAAACTTCTTTCTTTGACCCAGGTTGTTTAAATGTGTGTTGTTTAAAGACCAGAATTTTGGGTTTGCCAGCTATCTTTCTGTTAGTGATTTTTAGTTTAATTCCATTGGGGCCTGTAAGAATGTATGATTTTTACTCTTTTAAATTTGTTAAGGTGTGTTTTTATAACTCAGAATTTGATCTATCTTGGTAAATATTCTATGTGAACTTAAGAAGAATGTGTGCTCTGCTCTTGATGAATGAAGTAACCTAAAAATATTAATTAGATTCAGTTGATTAGTGGTGCCACTAATTTCAACTATATCCTTACTGATTAACTGTCTGCTCTGTCTGTCAGTTACTGATAGGGTGGTATTGATGTCTCCAAGTATATACTTGTCTACTTCTCCCTTCAGGCTTATCAGTTTTTAGCTGATGTATTTTGATGTCCTGTTGTTAAGCACACACGCAAAAAGGATTGTTATGTCTTCTCAGAGAACTAACTGCTTTGTCATTACAGAATGCCCTCTTCACTGCTGACGATCCTTGTTCTGAAGTCTGCTTTAAGACAAAGGTTCTCATATCACTAACAAAATCAAAATAAACTTCTCTGCTGTTTACAAAGTATCAACTAAAGAAAAATTTACACAGAAAGGTTGAAAAGACAAATGTTAAAAAGGCAAAACTAACCAAAAAATATCTGGTGTAGTATGTTAAATATCAGACAAAATAGAATTTAAAGCAGAATTTAATAGAATTAACAAAATTAACTTCAATTAATACAATACAATTAATTTAATTAAAAAGAGATACTATATGATAATTAGCATATTCCACTTAAAAGATAGAATAAATATAAATATATATGTACATATCAACAATGTTAAAATATATAAGCAAAAAATTGACCTAATTGCAAGGAGAAATGAATAAATCTACATAGTGGAAGATTTTAATATACTCTTCTAGAAAGAGCAGATAGACAAGAAAGTTGAAAGACTATGTAAATATGAACAATATAATTAACAGATTATGTTTTATAAAGAGTATGTCTTTATTTTTCAAAAAGACATAAATCATTAAAAAAAAATGGCTACACACTAGTGTTTGTTTCTTCTGCTGAAGGAACATCAGACTCTAGAATTATGGTTCTGTGCTTTCACAGTATCTACTCTTGAGTAGGACTAGGCAGTATCATTCCACGAGCACAAGGGGCGTGAAAAGTCAAGTTCAAATATCCAAAGCTGCTCATGTAGGTCATTCGAATGGAACATAGCCTCATAAATGAAGCCTCATAAAGAAAGAATCAGTCCTTCCTGGAGAACTGGTATCCGTTAGAACATGTTCTCTGATGATGCAAGTAAACAAGAAATATTAAACATATTTCAAAGCAAAAACACATCATTAAAAAAAATACAGATCATAGTTATTCTCATATCCATTCCTGAGTCATAATCACGTAACTCTATGTTCTTATCCAGTTTGAAACTTTTTCCCTTCTCTAGCTCCAGCCTACCTCTGCCGGGAAATTGCCAGAGAAGCAGGAAATAGTTGACTTTTCCCTCCTTCCACACCTTGCTCCCCGCCTCTGCCTCCCCCCAGGCGGCCTGTGGGCGTGCAGAGTTGGAGGTTGGAAGGAAGGGAGGAGGGAGGAAGAGAGTAAGGGGCAGGAACCCTGCTCTTGCCTGCATAGACCGAGCCTGGACACAGCAGCCTGAGGTGCAGCACGCCCTGCCAACTACTCCTTCAGGGCACTGGGTGGCCGCCTCAGACGTGGTCCCGATGGGCGGCCACCGCCCTAACAGGCAAACTAAGGCTCCCCAGCAGGTGAGTAAACTGACCCTTCTCAGTAACACATTCTAACTCCTCCCTCCTGGTCGTCAGGTGGTCCCCGTAATGGGCCACATGGCTCCTCAGCAGCCCTCTCTGACGGGATTCAAAAGAGCTGAGCATCTCCCCTGTCCCACAGGAGCCAGATCTGGTCCCTAAGAGGCATGCCTGGCGCTCACTCCGCTGAGAGCAGAACTCCCACCGCAGCCCTGCCTCTCGCCTCGGCTGCCTCAGTCTGATCTGGCAGAGGTTCACGCCAGTCCTTACGCTCCCCAAATCTGCAGGCACACCTCAAGGCACTTGAGTCCTTCTCTCGAGGCCATTCTCCCCGGTGTGGGAAGAGATGGAAGCAGAATCACTCTTCTCCACTCGCAGAGGTGAGGTGGGGACAGGAGGTGGCATATACAGCAATCTGACATCGGTCTGCCCAGGCATCTTCTATTGCTTTGGCCTCTGACTTGATCATGGATTATGGATGAAGGCAGACAGATGAGTTTTGTGCCACACTCTCTGAGAGTCTTGCATAGGTGGTCTCTACACCTGTTTTGAAATCTGCAGATACTTGACCTTTGTTCTGGGCCTTTGAAGCCAGAAGCGACCATTTTACAGCCTGTTACATGACCATTATTATTACCGAGCAATGGGACACATAAAGGGGATCTAGATGGGGATCTTTACCATCATGACTCTCCAGTCCCAGAAATGTGCATTAGACATCTGCAAGGTATTCTCAGGCTCATTCATGGAACCCCAGGTCACTAGTGCTATGGGAATACCAGGAAGCCATGGCGACAAGGAAGGGGGATCACTTGGAGGCAAGAGAAAATCTAGTCTTTTTAGCTTTCCTCAAGCTAAAGCTCATAATTTTGAACAGTGTGTTAGCATTGTGAATTTGCAAACTGCTTTCTTCTTTTTTTTCATTTCATACTCATTGTGACCCTGTGATTTTGTGTTGTTATCTCAATTTCTTTCTCCAGAGTAGTATACTGAAACTCAGGAAAGTTAATTCTTGTTTAAGGTTATGCAGCTGGTTTTTAGCGCAGAAGAACCTGAACCCTGCCCTCCCTTCCAGACACCACCCTCTACACCATCTGCATATGAAGCCCACACATTTTAGCTTCTTCTTACCACCAAGTGAGATAGAGTAGATCTTCAAAAGGCAACATTTCAAAAAGGCAGGCTGGATACTCCAGCAAGTAAGCCCCATCATTCCAAATTAAGAAGTTCCACTAGGTAATCACTTATATATTTGGAAGTGTATCTTGCTGAGTCTCTTAGATATATGGTTTTTTAGGAACACATTTGTCATGTTTAGTGTTCTAGCTGGCTTCTGAGATTGGAGATAAGTCTTAGAAAACATTCGTCTAATAAGGAAAAAGCACTAAGCAAGGAGCTTCAGATAGAGAGTGCTCCAAGTTGGGCTGAACTACGATTTTGATTAGTTTGTGATTTATCACATGTTTAATTTTCAAAATAAATTTGCATATTTTCCCTGAATTTTATGAACCCAAAGTCTTGTGACTGCTTATGGCAATCTCCTTGCTGGCTGGAACAGTTGGAAAGAAATAGTGACCTCTCTTAAGAGTGAGGGAAGGGACACAGGATAATATCAAAAGTGTGTGCTGAGACACTTGGGTCCCAGGTGTATCCCTAATAAATGAGCTCTGTCAAAGGGCCCATGAACATAATGTGTAAGGCAGGCTTCAAGACTATCGCTACCAGCCTGTTCAGCATGTCTCTTTTATTGATTGTCACCACTAAGATGAGTGACAATTAGGAATCCTTAGCAGAAACAACAGAGATTTTAGTTATTTATCACTACTGTGGTATTTGTTTTTGTCAGAGAAGAAATCAACTTTACAGATCTAATTAATTTTAATTACAGGAAGGAAATTCTACACATGTATTTTTTTGTTTGTTTTAGCTGCCTAGAAGCAGAATCACTTTTAAAAGACCTCCAAGTAAAAATAAATTAGGGAGTAGTTTGATCCTGTAAGTATTCAGGGAGCTGATTCAGGCCTGACACAAGCTGGAAGCAATTGACTGAACTGCTCAGAAACAGGAGGTTCAAGGGCATCAGAAGAGGAGCACTGAAATTAAGCAACTGGGGCTACACCAAGTTTCAGAAGATTTTCTACCCAGATCTCAGTTGTTCCATCTGTAAAACAGAGCTACCATGCAAATCTAAAAGCACAGAGATCAATAGACTATTTCACAAGGTCTATTCAGAAGGTTACATTTATGATTACATACCATTCTGTCCATGAAATCCCCTCCAATGAACTGAGGGGGAAAAAAAGGGAAGGTATCTGTATCTTGCAAGAGGCGCTGCCATGGCAGGGAAGAGCTCTTGGGGAGGACTCTCTGGCTGCAGTCCTGGCACAGCTGGCCTTGGGACACATGCCATAGTCAAGGAAATCAGTACTCTCCTCTGTTTCCTCAACTTTACCATATGTAAGGCTTCACAGAGTTGTTATAAATATAAACTGAGTTTGCATGTAGAAAGTGTTAGAATAGAATAAGGCACATAGTAAGTACTTAGCAGGTATTAGCTATCATTCTCCTTTTTCATACACACAGGTATACACAGATAGACTTAATCTGAGAAACATATTCAATGTGTAGCAGAAGGAAGGACCAAGCAAAATAGTGTAATGTGGACTATAAAAGTTAATTTTTGGTTATAGCTCAGTATTCAGATTTGCAATAATAAATACTGATGCTCTATGCCATGTAGACACTATGCCAGGCACTTCGTGTGCATTATCTTTGACATTGCCACAACCCTCCAAGGTAAATGGTAAAGTATTACTACTCTGCTCATTTTGCAGATGAGGAAAATGAAGTCAGAATAAGTTGCCCAAATCTACATGGTAAGTGACAAAACCCCAATTCAAACCCAAGTCCATCTAAGCTGCAAAGATCTGCGGTCATTGCTTAAATGTGCTGCCTCAAGAGTGACCCTACTGCTCTTCTCTGAACACCTGGACCAGGTGCTCTGCTGGGTGCTTCCCTTCCCATAGTGCCTCTGCCCCTCACAGCCATGGCATTATTAGCTCCACTTTTTCTCTCAGACAGCTGAGCCAAGCCTTTTACTTTATGCTACACAGTGCTCACCAGCAACAGTGAGGTGGGAAGCCTCTGAAAGTGTTCAGAGTAGGCGTTCAGATGACATTGCTGACAATACTCAGATATATTTATTTCCAACCATGCCGATTGGCACTTCGGCACCTAGTTTTGAATAATGAGCCTCATTCAAGCTGGAAGAATGACTCATCACTTGTGAGGGTTAACTAGTGAGGCTTGTTGACTGCAGCCTCAAGTGCCTAGAGACAGTCCGAGGACTCTCTCCCATTAGTGACAGGGTAACACCCCCCTCCCCTCCCAGCATGAACACGTCTCAGGGCTGAGAGTCCCTGTCACTACTCCCAACCACCACCTTGCCCTGCCATGAGAAGACAATGCAAGGAGAGATGCAAGACATCCCAATTACCCTAATTAATGGCCTGTCACCATACAAGAGATTGTGAAATCTTTACCTAAGGGTTGCTGCCCAGGCATGCATATTTACTTTTAATTATAACATCTCACAAAGTTACAATAAGTTGGAATTTTCATTGCTGAAACACTCAGGAATCCCAAATCCCCTTGTATTTTGTTTGTTTGGGGCAAGTCTTCCTGTTAGGCATGCTCCCCAGGGAGGCCAACCATTTGTGACCCTTATACATCTTGCCTTTGCTTGGCTGCAGTATGAAGCAAGCTGGTGCAATCCCTGGTGGTTTTTATCTGTTTGATAGATTCATAGGGATTGGGTGTTATGGCAGAAAATAAGCTTTTAAGATGAGGGTACAGGGCTAAAGTCTGAAATTACCATGCCTATACATTTCTGTGGTCCCTTTTCTTCCCTGGCCCTAATTTCAAGTGTGGTTTTTTAAATTTTGGCTAAATTATAGGTGATTCCTGAGGATTTTGAGATAAACCTAATCTCTCCTCTGACCCTAGAAACACCCACACCTGAGCCTTGCCAAGGGGAAGCTGTTCTGTTTAAAATCCTGCAGAGAGAGAGGTTTCCCAGCCTCTCCCTTCCTGGCCTTCTATGGTAAGACATTCCTGAGTTGACAAGCTTTCTCATAAGCAAGGTGCTTTCTTGAACATTCTCTTCTTAGCAACCTTTTCACAGCATTATGTGTGGTTTTCATAAAGTTCAAGCCTACTTATTATCACAAACTCGTCCCACTGGGTTTTCTTATAGTCTGGATTTCCCTGCCTCAGCTTTCTCCTCGTCTGAAGTCAGCTTCTTTACTTACTTGTAAGTGTTCTCTTTGGCCCAGAAGATTCTTAAGCTTCATTTCACACAGCAGACCATCCTGTGCTCAAGTAAATGGAACATTTCCCGAAGAGTTTTCCATGGAACACTAGTTACCGTGATTACGAAGTGCTCCAAGAAAGAGCTCCATGACCACATCTATTTCAGAAGTGCTGGGCGGGATAGAATTGAACAAGCATCTTTATCATTAAAAGCTGAGATCTCTCTTCCTCACTTGTCAGCGCTGATGGTACTGCAGGATCAGAGAACCAAGTGTGGAGGAAGTGCCCTGTCCCCACACCATCGCCTGACCTCACAGGCAGCAGAGAAGAGTGAGGGGGACACCTTTCTCCATCCCCCCTCCCAGGCTAAGCCCCATCTCATGCAGGGGCACAATGGAGGAGTGAATGATATCAAAGACTTTGGAGGTAAACAGACCATCAAAGCTCAGTTCCCAGCCTTGTACTTTCTATTTGTGTGATATTAATTCTTTCACCAGGCTCTGTATCTTTATCAGCGGAATAAGGATAAAAATACCAGCCTTGAAGGACTGTTGGGAAGAATAATTGCAAACAAAATACACACACACACATACACACAAATAAAGAGCCTACAATCACTCAGACAATTCCCAGTACTACCAGAACTGAAATCTAAGTCCCCTGATTACCGACCAGGTCCCCTTTCCCCATTTGAAGATGGTTCCCCCCCTCTTCTAATCAGAATCCCTCCTGTCCTCAGAGGTGGTGGTATGTGAAGTGTGATTACTCCCAGGCAGACATGCTCACGTGAAGAACGCCGAGCCTGATTTTTAATGGCACCAATGACCAATCCCTAACACAGGTAAGGAATTCTGTGGCTAGGCAACTTGTTAGCAGATTGGAAATCTGTGGGGACACTTGAAATGAAGACTGTTTTGTGCCCTAAAGAGTAGAAAGGGAAGTACTCTTATTCCCGATGTTGGCAGAAAGACTTGCAGAGATCATGCGGCTCTGGGAGAATTGGGGCGTCACCTGGAGACCAGTCAGTATTCGTTCATCCCCTCCACTCTCTGAACAAGATGGAAACTCGGAGCCCTCAGACACGTTTCCCTTGGCTTACATGGCGGTTTTGAAAATTCGTATTAGTTGCCAAGATTTAAAAACTCATACATACACATAAAAATTCAAGTTTACAACTTCTTTTCTTTTTAAAATCTAAATATTTCTGTATAGCAGCAATTTCTCAGGGCACAGGACATGCCGCCCTTTAGAGATGGCCAAGAACTCTGCCCTCCAGTCTCCGTCCTTCCCTGTTGTTATACCTTGTCTCCTTCATGTGTTACTCAGTGGTCTTCCGGGTACCTGGATGTGAGCCTGATTCATTTCACAAATCGTGAGTCAGGTACTGTGCTGGGGGTTGATGCACAAAACAGACTCATGAGGGAGAAAAATATGCAGACCATGGCAATAGCAGCAGGAGCTCTAACAGATCCGGGCAAAGGGCTATCCAGAGGTGGGACTCAGTTCACTGAGTCCTTATTGTGTGCCAAGCATTCTACCTGACCAAGGAGCCAGGGTCAGTCAGAGAAGGACATTCAGACAAAACCACATATTCCACATATTCAAAGGCTTGTGAACAAGCCAAGCGAGTTCAGTGAACAAATGGAACTTGTCCTGTGGGTGCAGCATGAGTTGGTTGAGGGGATGAGATGGCGGAGGGGATTATAAACTTGGTGTGGAGCTGAAGAGGACTAAACTCTTCCCGGCCAATGGGAAGGCAGCTGAGCTTTAACTGGCTCCTCCACAGTCCTTCCTGCCAGCAGACTTACACAGAGGTAAAAGCGCAAGAGTCCCCAAAATGCAGAGGGACAGAGGGATGGAGCCACTGCTCTGTCTGGGCCTTTGGGAAGGGGTGCTGTTGTGGGTTAGCCTGGGCGGGTCCCCACTACCCCTCATCTGTTATAGGATATGTTCAGGGAATTCAAAGTTGCTTATAAATTAGTCCAAGTCCAACATGATAAGGAAGGTAAAGGTGGTGCCAAACATAGACAATGCGTTTGAAACCCAAGTGCGGCACATCTCTCATTTCCCTCTGTCTTGAGTAGATCATACCGCTCCCCCATCAGAACAGAGATTTGAGTCTTTGTAAATGTCTATGAATATACATCTTTCCTCTCAAAGTCATGCTCAAAATATCTGTCATAAATATGGGCTTTCATCACTGCTCCTTCCAGCATCTTCTCTATTTTTTTGTTAAATCCTTCTACTTTGTGAATCACTTCTTTTTTGGCAACACCTGTTTATACTAATATGCAAAGAGGTCATGGGGCAAGTCTGGGGCCACTTTGCCATGCAGATTATTTAGGAGAAGCAACACAAGAGCCCTTTGGGAAATTCTCATAAGTAACTAAATCAGAAAGTAATATCCTGTTTTGTCTGTACTCTGCACTAGTCCCCATGTGTCCTGTAGAGAAATCCTGGAGTTTCTCCCTGCTGGCTGAAAGACAAACAAACCATTGGCTCCGAGCCCTACCCTAGAGCTGTCCTAAGGAATTACACTGAAAATAGTGTCATCGAAACCAAACCAAAATGATGGGAACAAAATCCAAAAGGTTTCACTAGCTGCTAATGACAGTTCCTAGAGCAGAAATTTCAGTTTCTGCACGGACCAGCATTCATATAAAGATTAGTTTGCTCCCAGACTTTTCACTTAAAAGGGTCCTGCTTTTAATTTATTTTTTTAAATTTTTTATTAAGGTATTATTGATATACACTCTTATGAAGGTTTCACATGAAAAAACAATGTGGTTACTACATTTACTCATATTATCAAGTCCCCACTCATACCCCAATGCAGTCACTGTCCATCAGTGTAGTAAGATGCCACAGATTCACTGTTTGCCTTCTCTGTGCTACACTGTTTTCCCCGTGATTCCCCACACCATGTGTACTAAACATAATGAAGGAAATCATTTGGTATTTGTCTTTCTCCATCTGGCTTATTTCACTGAGCATAATACCCTCCAGCTCCATCCATGTTGTTGCAAATGGTAGGATTTGTTTCTTTCTTATGGCTGAATAGTATTCCATTGTGTATATGTACCACCTCTTCTTTAGCCATTCATCTATTGATGGACACACAGGTTGCTTCCATTTCTTGGCTATTGTAAATAGTGATGCAATAAACTTGGGGTGCATCTGTCTTTCTGAATCTGAGAAGTTGTATTCTTTGGGTAAATTCCAAGGAGTGGGATTCCCGGGTCAACTAGTATTCTATTTTTAGTTTTTTGAGGAACCTCCTATTGCTTTCCTCAATGGTTGAACTAGCTTACATTCCCACCAGCGGTGTAGGAGGGTTCCCCTTTCTCCACATCCTCGTCGGCATTTGTTGCCCTTAGTCTTTTGGATGGTGTCCATCCTCACTGGTGTGAGGTGATATCTCGTTGTGGTTTTAATTTGCATTTCCCTGATGATTAGTGATGTGCAGCATCTTTTCATGTGCCTCTTGGCTATCTGAATTTCTTCTTTGGAGAACTGTCTCTTCATATCCTCTGCCCATTTTTTATACGGGTTATTTGCTTTTTGGGTGTTGAGGTGTATGAGTTATTTATATATTTTGGATGTTAACCCCTTGTCAGATATGTCATTTACAAATATATTCTCCCATACTGTAGGATGCTTTTTGTTCTGTTGATGGTGTCCTTTGCCATACAGAAGCTTTTTACTTTGATGTAGTCCCATGTGTTCATTTTTGCTTTTGTTTCCCTTGCTTGAGGAGATGCATTCAGGAAGAAGTTGCTCATGCTTATATTCAGGAGATTTTTGCCTATGTTGTCTTCTAGGACTTTTACGGTTACATGATTTACATTCAAGTCTTTGATCCATTTAGAGTTTACTTTTGTGTATGGGGTTAAACAATAATCCAGTTTCATTCTCTTGCATGTAGCTGTCCAGTTTGCCAACACCAGTTGTTGAAGAGGCTGTCGTTTCCCCATTGTACGTCCATGGCTCATTTATCATATATTAATTGACCATATATGGTTGGGTTTATATCAGGGCTCTCCAGTCGGTTCCATTGGTCCATGGGTCTGTTCTTGTGCCAGTACCAAATTGTCTTGATTACTGTGGCTTTGTAGTAGAGCTTGAAGTTGGGGAGCATAATCCCCCCAGCTTTATTCTTCCTTCTCAGGATTGCTTTGGCTATTTGGGGGTCTTTTTTGGTTCCATATGAACTTTAGAATGATTTGCTCTAGTTTATTGAAGAACCTGTTGGTATTTTGATAGGAATTGCATTAAATCTGTAGATTGTTTTAGGCAGGATGGCCATTTTGACAATATTAATTCTTCCTATCCATGAGCACTGGATATGTTTCCATTTTTTGGTATCTTCTTTAATTTCTCTCAGTAATGTCTTGTAGTTTTCAGGGTATAGGTCTTTCACTTCCCTTGTTAGGTTTATTCCTAGGTATTTTATTCTTTTTGATGCAATTGTGAATGGAATTGTTTTCCTGATTTCTCTTTCTGCTAGTTCATTTTTAGTATAGAGGAATGCCACAGATTTCTGAGTATTAATTTTGTATCCTACAACTTTGCTGAATTCAGATATTAGATCTAGTAGTTTTGGAGTGGATTCTTTAGGTTTTTTTATGTACAATATCATGTCATCTGCAAACAGGGACAGTTTAACTTCTTCCTTGCCAATATGCCTTTTATTTCTTTGTGTTGTCTGATTGCCATTGTTAGGACCTCCAGTACTATGTTGAATAAAAGTGGGGAGAGTGGGCATCCTTGTCTTGTTCCCAATCTTAAAGGAAAAGCTTTCAACTTCTCACTGTTAAGTATAATGTTTGATGTGGGTTTGTCATATATGGCCTTTATTACGATGAAGTATTGACCTCTATAACCAATTTGTTGAGAGTTTTTATCATGTATGGCTGTTTAATATTGTCAAATGCTTTTTCAGCATCTATGGAGATGATCATGTGGTTTTTGTCCTTCTTTTCATTGATGTGGTGGATGATGTTGATGGATTTTCAAATGTTGTACCATCCTTGTAAACCCTGGAATAAATCCTACTTGATCATGATGGATGATCTTTTTGATGTATTTTTGAATTCGGTTTGCTAATATTTTGTTGAGTATTGTTGCATCTTTGTTCATCAGGGATATTGGTCTGTAATTTCCTTTTTTTGTAGTGTCCTTTCCTTGTTTTGGTATTAGAGTGATGCTGGCCTCATAGAATGACTTTGGAAGTATTCCCTCTTCTTCTATTCTTCAGAAAACTTTAAGGTTGATGGGTATTAGGTGTTCACTAAATGTTTGATAAAATTCATCGGTAAAGCCATCTGATCCAGGGGTTTTGTTCTTAGATAGTTTTTTGATTACCAATTCAATTTCATTGCTGGTAATTGGTCTGTTCAGATTTTCTGTTTCTTTCTGGGTCAGCCTTGGAAGGTTGTGTTTTTCTAGAAAGCTGCCATTTTTTCTAGGTTATCCAGTTTGTTACCATATAGATTTTCATAGTATTCTCTAATAATTCTTTGTATTTCTGTGGTGTCTATAGTGATTTTTCCTTTTTCAGTTCTGATTCTGTTTATGTGTATAGGCTCTCTTTTTTTCTTGATAAATCTGGCTAGGGGTTTATCTATTTTGTTTATTTTCTCAAAGAACCAGCTCCTGCTTTCATTGATTCTTTCTATTGTTTTATTCTTCTTGGTTTTATTTAATTTCTGCTCTAATGTTTATTATGTCCCTCCTTATAATGATTTTGGGCCTCTTTTGTTCTTCTTTTTCTAGTTTCATTAATTGTGAGTTTAGACTGTTCATATGGGATTGTTCTTCTTTCCTGCGGTGGGCCTGTATTGCAGTATTCTTTCCTCTTAGCACACCCTTCGCTGCATCCCACAGATTTTACAGTGTTGAATTATTGTTGTCATTTGTCTCCATATATTGCTTGATCTCTTTTTATTTGGTCATTGATCCACTGGTTATTTAGGAGCATGTTGTGAAGTGCCCATGTGTTTGTGGGACTTTTCATTTTCTTTGCATAATTTATTTCTAGTTTCATGCCTTTGTGGTCTGAGAAACTGGTTGGTACAATTTCAATCTTTTTCAATTTACTGAGGCTCTTTTTGTGGCCTGGGATATGATCTATTCTTGAAAGTGTTCCATGTGCACTTGAGAAGAATGTGTATCCTGCTGCTTTTGGATGGAGTGTTCTGTAGATGTCTGTTAGGTCCATCTGTTCTAGTGTGTTGTTCAGTGCCTCTGTGTCTTTACTTATCCTCTGCCTGGTTGATCTGTCCTTTGGAGTGAGTGGTGTGTTGAAGTCTCCTAGAATGAATGTATTGCCTTGTATTTCCCCCTTTAATTCTGTTAGTATTTGTTTCACATATGTAGGTGCTCCTGTTTTGGGAGCATAGATATTTATTATGGTTATGTCTTCTTGTTGGATTGACCCTTTTATCATTATGTAATGTCCTTTGTCTCTTGTGACTTTCTTTGTTTTGAAGTCTGTCTTGTTTGATATGAATACTACAACTCCTGCTTTTTTCTCTCTGTTAGTTGCATGAAATAACTTTATCTATTCCTTCACTTTTAGTCTGTGTATGCTTGTCGGTTTAAAGTGAGTCTCTTGTCAGCAGCATATAGATGGGACTTGTTTTTTTATCCATTCAGTGACTCTGTGTCTTTTGATTGGTGCATTTAGACCATTTACAGTTCGGGTGAATATCGATAGGTATGTACTTATTGCTATTGCAGGGCTTTAGATTTATGGTTACCAAAGGTTCAAGGTTAACTTCCTTACTATCTAAGAGTCTAACTTAACTCACTTAATATGCTATTACAAACACAGTCTAAAAGTTCTTTTTTTCTCCTTCTTTTTTTTCCTCCTCTATTCTTTATATATTAGGTATCATATTCTGTACTCTTTTTCTATCCCTTGATCCACTTCGGGTATAGTTGATTTAATTTTGCATTTGTTTAGTAATTAACTGTTCTACTTTCTTTACTGTGGTTTTATTACCTCTGGTGACAGCTATTAAACTTTAGGAACACTTCCATCTATAACAGTCCCTCTAAAATACCCTGTAGAGACGGTTTGTGGGAGGTAAATTCTCTCAGCTTTTGCTTATCTGAAAATTGTTTAATCCCTCCTTCAAATTTAAATGATGATCTTGCCGGATAAAGTATTCTTGGTTCGAGGCCCTTCTACTTCATTGCATTAAATATATCATGCCACTCCCTTCTGGCCTGTAAGGTTTCTGTTGAGAAGTCTGATGATAATCTGATGGGCTTTCCTTTGTATGTGATCTTATATCTCTCTCTGGCTGCTTTTAATTGTCTGTCCTTATCCTTGATCTTTGCCATTTTAATTACTATATGTCTTGGTGTTGTCCTCCTTAGGTCCCTTGTATTGGGAGATCTGTGCACCTCCATGGCCTGAGAGACTGTCTCCTCCCCCAGATCAGGGAAGTTTTCAGCAGTTACCTCCTCAAAGACACTTTCTATCCTTTTTTCTCTCTCTTCTTCTTCTGGTTCCCCTATAATGCAAATATTGTTCCATTTGGATTGGTCACACAGTTCTCTCAATAATCTTTTATTCTTAGAGATCCTTTTTCTCTCTGTGCCTCAGCTTCTTTATATTCCTCTTTTCTAATTTCTATTTCATTTATCGTCTCTTCCACTGTATCTAATCTGCTTTTAAAGCTTTCCATTGTATGTTTCATTTCTGACACTATGTCCATAATGATTGGATCCCCTACCAGAATTCCTTCCTGAGTTCTTGAATATTTTTCTGTACCTCCAGGAGCATATTAATGATTTTTATTTTGAAATCCCTTTCAGGCAGATTCATGAGGTTGATTTCATTTGAATTTTTCTCAGGGGTTGTATTCATAATTTTACTCTGAACCAGGTTCCTTTAGCATTTCATATTTGTACATGGGGCCCTCTAGTGCCCAGAAGCTCTACTCTCTGGAGCTGCTCAGCCCCTGGAGCAATGTCAGTGGTCGCAGGGGAGTGGTATTGGTGCCTGGGGGGAGGAAAGAGCTGTTTCCTGCTTCCCAGCTGCTACCTGTCTCCACTGCTAGAACCAGTGGGCAGAGCACACAGGTATAAGCCTCTGTGCTTTGCGTTTGTAGTTGCTGTAGATGGAGCTTCCCTCTGGCTGGCCTAACATCAGTGTAGGATTTGCCAGTTTATGAGCCAGGTGGGGCTGGCTGGGAGAAAGGCTCAGTAGGCTGTGTATCATGGAGGGGAGTCCTTGGAGCTCTGTAGCCAGCCAGGGAGCTGGACCTCCTGAAGATCATGAAAGTTCCCAACCTGCTGGGCAGAGTGCACCTGGACAATTTTGTCTACCTGTCCTTTCTCCTGAGCAGTAAGCTCTGTGCAGTCCTTGCCCCTTTAGCAGCCCTCTTGCTAAGGGCTTTCTTGTTAGGAAGTCTCTAGACTGCCAGGCTTTCTTTTGTCCCAGAGCAGCTGGCTTTGGATCCCTGCTTTCCACAAGTGGCTGGAATCTCAGTCTCTCCAGGTATTCTGCCTGTCTTAGCTTTCCAACCCCATAATCACGAGAGTACCATGAAAACACCATGAAATGTAGGTTTGTGATCCCAGGTCAGATCTCCAGAGTTAGGTATTCAGCAGTCCCAGTTCTCCACTCCCTCCCTGCTCTGTTTCACTTCCTCCTGCTGGTGAGCTGGGGTGGGGGAAGGGCTTGGGTCCCGCCTGGTCCCAGCTTTGGTACGTCACCCTGTTCCACGAGGTTTATTCTTTTCTCCAGGTGTATACAGTTTGGCACAGTCCTCTTTCCTGTTGCACTTTCAGGATTAGTTGTATTAATTACATTTTCATATTAAATGCGGTTTTAGGAGGAAGCCTCTGTCTCACCTCTCACACCGCCATCTTTAATCCTCCCTTGCTTCCATTGCTTGTCCAGTCCCCCTTTTAATTTCAGATAATTTCAAGAACTCTCTAGGATACTGACTGTCAATATCAAGTGGTGGAAAAAAAACTTAATGACAAAAATCCAATAATAATTCAGTAAGAGTTTTTAAAGGAATTTTAATTCTATTAATCATAACTTCACATGTATCTGTCTGTCAAAAAATGGCCACCTGCAGGCATGTGAGTCATCTCTCCTCTGTTCTCTGTGAAGTATTGTCACAGTTACTTGGGAAGAATATTGATCATGCAGACCTTTGCAAGAATTTTCTTCCCCACACTCCATCCCCAATGGGCGTCATTCAACCACAGATTGAAAATCACTGTAACTCAGAAAGAACAGCAAGGGTGCGATGTTTTGTGTCCTTTAGTTTTGTTGTTTTTTTTTTGTCAAAGAGCAGAATTCACTGTGATCTCTGTAGAAAGCTCTTGAGATGTGGTGAGAGTCTTATAACACTGTTCTCTGTCTGCCTTTCTCCTATTTAAATAATCCACCATCTCCTCAAAGGCCCTTTGAGGATCTCTTCTGCCAGTTCCTGGAATAATCTTTTGTTCGGGTTCGCAGCTCCATGCTTAGTACCTAATATGAGTACTGCAGTTTCTCCTCCCAGAGCTAATACTCCAAGAAGGGGCAGGGTGGTCTGGACTTAACACAGCGAGAGACATAGTAATGAGGCTAGAAAGGGTCTTCTATGTCATCAAGGTCCCAGAGTGCCATAAAGGACTTAGCAATAAATTACATTCATTATTTTATCATGGACTGATACACACCATGTTTCAAGTAATGTGAGGCAAAAATAAAAACTCTGGTCTCAGTGGGATGAGATACACAAAGTGGAGGTGTTTTTGAGATTATTTCGGAGCTGTGGAGGCACAGAAACATAAATAATATAAACTCCATGAGAGGCACAAAGAATCATGGGGGTTCAGAGAAAGGGAAACGGTTTTCTACTCAGGTCTGATCTGAGGAGGCTCACCAAGGAAGCAGTGTTTGAGTTGGACCTTGAGAGATGAGGAGATTGGACAGTTCTTTAAATCCCATGCCTGCTATGTCTGTGGTTTGGGTCCAGAAAACAGAGTGTTGGGGAAATAGTCACTTGGCTTTCACTTAATCAGGAAAGCTTTTCTGTAGAGGAAGAGTGAAGGAATTTTTGAAAGAAGATAAAAGTCACACTGCTTTTACCAAACAAAACAATTAATAAGCTTCTGGATTTTGTGGCTTAGGCATGAAGATTCAGGTTCTAGTAAACCTGAATGCATAACTTTCCCTGTTACTGGCTGAATTGTGTTCCCCTCAAATGTTGAAGCCCTGACACCGAGAACCTCAGAATGTAACTGTATTTATAGACAGAGCCTTCCAAGAGGTGATGAAGGTGTAAGGAGGGCTTGTGGATGGGCCCTGGTACAGTGACTGCTGTTCTCCTGAGAAGAGGGGAGCAGGACGCAGACCTCATGGAGACGCAGGGAGAAGACAGCCTTTTAAAAGCCAAGGAGGGAGGCCGCAGAAGAAACCAACCCTGCTCACATCGTGCCGTTAGACTTCCAGCCTCTATAGCTGCGGGAAAATAAATTTCTGTTGCTTAAGCCACCCGTTCTGTGGTATTTGTTATGGTAGTCCTAGGAAACAAATACATTCTCAACTTTACAGTTTCCTGAACTTAGACTTACAATGCCTCTAGGTTAGCATTTTTGACTACATATCCTTATACTGAAGCCACTGACATTTTACACCTGTGCACATCTCTGGGCTCTGGTTTTCCTGTCTGCCCTACCTGCACGCTTCACACTTAACACTCTCACTCACAGCACTGAGATGCCCAGAGATTCCTACACTTACAAGCTTCACTACCTTATGGCTTTATATATATACCTTCTTTGCCTGGAATGTTCTATGTTCTCTTGTCTGTTTGGGGAGTTCTCTAAAATCCTTCAAAGCTCATCTCAGAAGTCAAGTAGACTTAGATTCAACTCCCAGCTCTTGATACACACACACACACACACACACACACACACACACACACACACATGCACACGTTCAAATATCGACTAAAAATTAACTGGGGTGGGCATAATAATGAAAAGGAATATTTCTGGGACATTTGCACAGAGGATGACATGTCTAGGTCTACAGAACAATACGTTCAATAAAGGACAGAAGGAGCCTTGGCCCAGAATGTGGACCAAATTGGGAATTGTGATTCGTGGGGCAGTTCAAGAGAGGAATCTCCCATTTTTTCTACTCCTCCAACAAACCCATGTAACTTCCCCTGAAATGATTTCCCATGCAGGGCACTTTCTGGATCGAGCTGTCCTCCAGTAGCTCTGAAGAACATCTGTCTGTCAGGCAGGTGTCTCACTGTCGTCCTCCGCTTTCTGAGGGGAGCGCTGAGAACCCAGAGCACTGAGTCCATCTTCCAGCAAAACTGTTTTCCGAACTCTTCCTTTTTCAGTTTTACTGCTTTTGTTTAAGTGGTTGCACATTTGTTCAAACTGAGACTTGATAGAATTATAAATCTGGGGTAGTATTTAAATTGAGACCTGATAGAATTATAAATCTTGGGGTAGTATTTCTGTGAGGGGAGATTAGTCATAAATTAGGATCTTATGACTAAATTATGTTCACTTTACTATATTCCTTAGGTACGGTAAGTATTGTGTTTTAGTTTGATTGATCCGTCCACTGCAACATAAGTGATAAGAATTTTACTTTAAATGGGCAATTTAAATTTAAATTTAAATGGGCAATTTAGCAACTAGATAACATTTGAAACTTTAAAGACTATTTTTGTTTGCCAATAACTGTATTTAATATAGTTATGAAAATATATGAAAATAACTTTAAGTTTACATAGATAAGTTATTACTGATTTTAAATAAGCAAATATTAATTCCATCCTTCTCTCTTTAACAATAGTTTTAAGGGATGACAGGTGTATCTTCATATATTCAGTGTCCATACCTTACATAGTAGGCATTAAGCCCTCAAAAGCCATCTATTGAATGAAAAAAAAATTAATGAACTGATCAATGAATTTTAAGTTGCTCTTGTTTTTACTGTATCTCTTAGCTAATTTTATATTCATCATAAAACAATTTTCTAAGTTACTAAGTCAACCACTCTGAAATGCAGCACTTAGTATTTACTTGGTAGACTCGGGAGCAAGACCAGTCTGTTCAGGCTGGGTTTCCCAGTCTTAAACTTTGCTGGCGAGTGTATCTGATGGTTGACACTACTTATATGTTTAAAGATTGTTGGGTATAACTTCAGTGCTAATCATTACAAGAGTTAGCATCTAATAAATCCCAGAATCAGATACTGTGTGGCAGATGCTATGATAACCATATTACATGTATTATTTAACTTAAAATTATCATAAGCTCTAGAAGAGAGGTACTCTTATTTCCTTCTTAATCTTAAGAGACAAGATGTTAAATTATTGGCTTGCAAGCATATTAAGTCCTGCCTTGAACTTAAAGTTAGCTTGTGTCCTCCCTCCCTCTCTCTCTCTCTCCCTCTCTGACTCCAAAGCCTACACCTTATTCATTGTGCTATATCTACCTCAGTAAAAGGGAAAAATACAGTTTCACAGAACATAATGTCTAGTACATATGAAGTTTATGCTGTATAGACCCACCTTCAGAAGACCTATGCCTTCAGTATCATTATTTAATAGCACTTACGGCCTTTAGTCAAGTCATTCATACATTTTTTGCCTGCATTTTTGCCTACATTTTTCCCTCTGATTCATGGTCCATGTTCATTTATTTGGGTGAATGTAATCCTGCCCCATAAACCTCAGCAATACACTAACCCAAACTCTGAGTTCTTCAATATGGATTACCAGCATGACTAACCCTAAGAACTGTATCTCCTAAAAGAATTGTTAAACTCCTTTACCAAGGGTATTTTCTAGTCTAAAGCCATTATTGATTGTTGGGAGCCGCTCCCCGCCATCACAAGATGGCGCCCATTTCCGGCTGCTGGTTTGGTAAACACCCGCGCTGCACATGCGCGAGGCGTAGCGCTGGCACCGTCATCTGGCCTGATCCTAGGACGCCCTATAGAGAAGGGCCACGCCACAAGCGGAGCGTAGGACCTATATAAGGGGTCGCCTCCCTCACTTCGGGGTCCTCCTCCCTACCTTACAGTCAGCTTGTGATCTCACTCTCAAGATGCATTAAAGCTGTTGCTGCAGAAGAATCCTATTTGTCCTGTGCTTATTTCTGCTGGCGGAAAACTGCGCGGGACAATTGATTAATTCTGAAAAATAGTCAAGAAATTGAAACCAAGATTCTGTACAGAAACAATGAATCAATGCTGTGTCTCTTAAAGGCATCACAAATTTTAATGTGGTGAGTTTCAATATTACAGTCTTGATCCAATAACAAATAAGAGGTTCCAGGTGAATTTTCAGGTGTCACCTAAAGAAAGCCTTGAGAAAACTTTCAGAATTAAAAAAAAAATCTCTCCCTGAGCATTATATGCTTTTGCATATACTGCTTACCATTAACAACACAGGGGTTGGGGTGTTGACTCCTGAACAGTCAAAAATCTGTGTATAACTTTTGATCCCCTGAAAACTTGACTGCTCATAGCCTGCTGTTGACCTGCAGCTTTACCAATTAACAGTCAATTAACACACATTTTGAATGATATGTATATTATACACTGTATTCTTGCAAAAAAGTAAGCTAGAGAAATGTTTTCTCAAATTGTTTCAAATGTCCAAACTTTTCCAATATATTTATTGAAAAAAATCCGTGTATAAGGGGACCCACCAAATTCAAACCCCTGTCGTTCAACTGTAGTAGACAGCGTTGATTAAAATTAATTATTGTGTAATATTGTTTTCATCACGGATTAACTATAATTTCTCTGGATGTGTTAAGTTCTAGAATTTAGATAGACAGCAGTTAATTTTGAACAACGAAGTGACAAATCATAGGTGAAATCCGTTGTTTTCCGTTTTCTCTAACGTTTTTTCTTTGCTAAGACCCAACTACTAGCACTCAGCACAACTTCATATCCTGTCACTTTCCCAAATGAAATTAATTCCTGGTCTAGAAGCTAAAGGATAATAATACATCCTAAGCAGGACATTTTTTAAAAAGGGATTTAAAAAATTGGAATCTTAGCAAAGCAGTACAGCTTTTTTGATAACTGAGAATTGACTGCCACAAAACAACAAGAATTGGATATTGGAGTGCAATGTTTTAAAAATCTGCAGAAACCTCAGCTATTCTGAAAAGACTAAGATTGAATCTTACAGATCAAATGAATCGCTCTAGAAATCCTTGAGTGTAAGAGAGAGTTATGATTAATGTTAAAGTAGCATAAAATTAGCACTGTCATTCTGCCTAGATTAATTCTTTCTTAAACGCATTGTTGTATAAGATCCAGGAAACTGCCTGTCCAGACAATATCCACATGCAGCTGTAGCCTGAGGCTGGATCTCTGGGTACAATTACTCGCACTCTTTCCCAGTGCCGGAGGGAGACAGGACCTGAACTGAAACAGAGGCTCCCCAGCCATGTGGAGCCCAGGGAGGTGAGTCCATCGTGAAGGCACTGGAGAGACAGGCAAACCAACACCCTGCTGGAGAGCTGTTTGCCCCAGCCTGTTCCGTGGATGCTGGAAGAAGACCCCAGTCACCTTTCCATTTCTCTCCCTCCTTGCTGAAATTTTTTGATCTGTTACTTTCGGAATTTTCAGAATAAAAGACAAGAGGCACAAAGTTATGAAACATGGGGGAAATGACAAACATTCCAGAAATTTTATAAAGTTCATTTTTTCCTAAAATTCTCAACTTCCATCTTGAAAGGATGTTCAGTGACTTCTTTCAGACTATTTTAAATGCTGATCTGTAGATATTAAGCACAACTATAGATATTAAGCACATAGCTATTGCCACACAATTCTCCATGGGTTTCTTGCATGTCTGTGTATGTTGCAAGCAGAGGCATTGACTATCCTTTGTTCTGAACTATTATTATCTCTTAAAGGATACGTGTATAGTAAACAGCCTTAGAAAAATGTCTGCCTCCAAAGCCAAGGTCAGGTATGCTTACTGCTCATTTAAAAAGACACTGCCCATTAGAAAAAAGAAAAAACTTTTTTATAATTACGTGTGGTGGCAGATGTTAACTAGGTATTGTGGTGATCATTTTGCAATATATACAAATATTTAATCATTATGTTGAACACCTGAAACTAATATAATGTTATATGTCTATTATAACTCAATTTTTAAAAAGTATGAAAAGCAAATAAAGCCTCTAGGAGAATTGTTGAGAGAAACTCTTCAGAAGAACCTTTGTACTTGCACATGACTCTTGGGAAGCTCAGGCACGGGACAAGGGTAACATAACATGAGGCTTCTTCCTGAGCCTGCATTTTGCAAATTTTAGTTAATCACGTGCTATATCTTTAAAAGCTTATATCAGTAAAACTCATATTATTGAAAAAAAAAAACACGGGTTCCCCTAGCTCCAGACCCCTCCCCTATGATGAACCTACTGCATGTGCATAGTCCCACCTGCATTACCCCCTGGGCCTGGAGGAAGGGGCACAGATGCTTGTGACACTTCAGTGTCGTCTCTAACCCAGGAGTTTCATGTCTTCTACCAGCATGCACAAAGCTGGCAAGCTAACTTCCAGGGTAAAGTCTCAGACCTTTCTTGGTTGGTACCCAGATGCTGCAGCATAAATGGTGTCCCCATTTAGGATGACTCCTGCAAGCCCTGGCAGGTCTGCTGTTCTGAGGGTCCCCTCCCTACTCATCCTCCCAGGGCCCCCTCTCCTTCCCCTCCTGCTCTGCAGGCTGTCCTTTTGGTCCTTCTAGTTAGGAAACCATCTGCCCCTTTGACCCTCAAGCTTCCTCCCCCTGCAGGATTTCTTGCCTTTCTGTAGGTTTCTCAGGCTTCATTAATTCCTATCATCATGTTTAGTACCATCTGTATCTGGTCCCTGAAGAAGTTCTCCCTGTATTCTGATTCTCTGCCCTCCAGTGGACTATCCTCTGCCTCCAGATCAAGGGGGAACATTTCATCTGGCCATTCCCTGAGAGCCTCTCTGCACCATCATGTCTGCATCCCCGCCTGAGACACAGAGGATACAGCTTGCATTAAACCCTGTCCCTTCTACCCTTTCTTTCTTTGTCTTTTGTATTATCTGATTACTAGTATGTATTTCCCATCAGTCTGAAAGCAATCTGGAGAGCAGGGTATCGTATTCCTTTTTACACACACTTCATGAAATGCTGCTTTTACAATAACAGAGAACCACTAATTAAAATTAATTTTAATTTTACACATAAAAGTAATGCAGGCATATAAAATCATTAATACCTTTCACCTTCACAGGGAAGGACGAGGGCCATTTTGTCACCTCGGTCATTTCCTCTCCTTGCCCCTCCTTGCTATCACAGTTATTTTTAGCCTTAACACATAATATTCTTCCCTCCTCTGCCTCAGCCCTCAGGCCTCTGATTTGGGGAGAAAGACCAAGGGATTTCTGTGAGCCCAGCCCAGCTCAGGCAATGAAGGCTGTAAAAGGGAGTCCAGGAAAAGAAAAGGGGTCAAAGCCACTCAGGCCAGAGCTGCCCACTGCCCCAGGAGCAGGCATTTATTGAGCACATACTATGAATCAGGCAATCTTTCAGGTTTCACAAGTCCATGACCAGTTGTGACCAGTGTCCCACTCACAGATAGAGATGTCAGGTGGCTTGTCCCTGCTCAACCAGAGCTGGGACTCTGGCCTGGGCCCACCTACCCACGGCCGCCTGTAGCTACTGGGGCCCCTGCCTCCAGTCCTGACAGGCACTCAATTTGGTTCAACCAACTTTCATGAAGACCCCACAGGCAGAGCAACAGGTCAGACCTGGAGAAGGAAATGGGGACAGGGAAGGCCTGGCCGGACCCGTGGATATGCAGACAGCAGGAGAGAATTTAAGTAACAGGCAGGCCCTAAGGTCCTGTTACATTTCTACAGGTCACGGACTATAGGGACAGAGTGCAGAAAAGGGAGGCCCTATTTCATCAGGCTTTGAGGAAGTTTCTCTAGGGGCTGCCCTGAGGCAGACAGAAAAATGATACTGGATGGGAAGTGTCTCTCAGAAAGTCTGGGAGCCCTCCACTCTGCTCCCACCCTTTCCCCACTCTTTGTCTTCAAAATGAAAAGTTCTTGAGGCCTACGGAGTCCAAACCCTGCTACTCCACACTTGTCTCTGCAAGAGTTTCAGTCTGCAGGAGAGAAGCAATAAGGCACTGGGAGAACAGCTGCTCCTTTCACTGCCCTGTTTCCCACATGCTGGAGATGAAGACACAGGGCGTGCACAACACCGTCATTTTATTCTGATGTGCCTGGCACACATGCCAGAGACAGCTACAAGTAATTGCTCTCCAAGCTCCAGTGAACTAGAAGATCTTCATTTAAGTCATGCAAAGCTTGAAATTTTTTTCTTAAGGAGAGAAAGATGACTTTATGTGGTAGTTGCTAGGCAGCCAGGCTCTCTGGGAGCTCAAACGTACATGCAGCTTTGCAGAATCTCAGTAGGCAGCCACACTGTCCTCTTTAAAAAGCTCTCTCTGTGCAAACCTGCAATCTTCTAGTATCCAAAAATGTAAACTTCTCATGTTTGTTTTTAACTACACACCATTCCCACACCCCATTAACCAATGATAAACCAGGGGATGATTTGTTTATCACATCTCTGCCTCACGGAGGACCTTGAGGCGACCTAATCTTTGGGCAGAGCTCCAGTGTAAGTACTGCCAGAAATGAAAACTTTCAGCTTTTCAGGTGCATGGAGACATTTTGGAAAATACAGAGACGTATAAGGCAATTAATAAAAAATATAACAACCCCACAACTCAGAACAATCAAAGGTAATTATATATGGTGAATTATATAACGAACTGGGATCACTAAATACTCAGGATTTAACACAATGCCTAAACAGTAGTAGGCACTTATGCTTAATAAGTAATTTTAATTAATGGATGAAATAACCCTAAAATTGTTAGCTTTTTCTGTGACTGTACATATATGAGTATTTTCACAGTAAAGATATTTTAATGCTTGATTACCATTTCATCACCTATAGGATTATAAATGATTTGTTTTTTCCATCAAGTCTACTATTATTAGGTACTTAATTTTTTCCTACGTTTTAGCTAATTTAAATAATGCTGTATGAAAAGCCTCTGTATAATTCTTTGCCCATTTTTCAGATTTCTTCAGGATAGATTCCTAAAACAGAGTTTTTTGACTAAAAGGTATGAGTTCTATTAAACTTCTTAATAGTTAAAGTGCTTTCAAAAATATTGTTACATTTCCAGTATAGATTATGATAATCCTTTCTCACTGCACCTTCACTAACATAGTATATTGTCATTTTTTAACTGTCAGTTTTGTTGACATTTATTTTATAAAGATATAATTTGTTGTTGGAAATTGACATCTTATTTTGATTTGGTATTAAGTAGTTTTTCATTTTGTTTAGTGGCCATTTACATTTATTCCTTTGTGAATCATGAATGAATTGCCTTTGCCGTTTTTTCCTCCTAGGGAGGGGATATAGACACCAGGAGACAAGGGTCGTGAGGCTGCCGTCAAGTGTCTTTGTCGCGGCATCTCAAAATGAATTTGAGACTTACTAAGACATTAATCTCACCTAGCTCAAGGGTATAAAAATACTGAGACCAAAAAAGCCAATCAGAAGGATTTCCTCTTAGGGAGCTGCTAAGGCGCTCTGTGCTCCTCACCGCACCACCCTCAGGGGAGGGCAGGGACAGAAGGCTTTGCTCTCGCAGTGCCGAGGGGCAGGAAAGGCTCCAGGGACACCTCCCAGAGAGTTTAATGTGTGGCCCTGGAGTTCGGGGAGCTCAGGTCACGAGAAGCTGAGTCGAGGTGCTACCTGAGGTAACAGAAGACAGGGACCACCCTCAGCTCGACCAGCTCTTATTTGGGAAGGATAAGGAACCTCACCAATCAGATTGGAGCCCCAGGAGGTGACGTGACTCCCGCCCAACATGGCTGCTTGGAAAGGCGATGTGCACCCTATGGAAGGCGTGGTCTGCCAGATGCCCAGGGGCCGAAGGAAGAATCAGAAGTGGCTCACGGAGGGAAGCCATGGTGCGTGCTAAGAACCTATCATCTGAGAGTTCCTCATTAAAGAACAATTAGCAGTGTAGCGCCCTTTCCACTAGACCATTAACTGAAGAACTCCGACACCTGTTGGGGCCAGTGACGTACACCAGTAGAAAGTAGGAAGAACTTTCTTTGGAGCCATTAATAACACAGTGTTCTTATCAGGAGGCAAGAGCCCCTATCCCTGAAGACGGTTGGTATACAAATGGCTCCAGTCATGGGAAGCACCTGAAGTGGAGGGCTGTGGCTTTCCCTCCTAAGATTGAGACGATATGGATGGAGGATGGGGAGCAGAAGAGCAATCAATGGGCAGAACTGCAGGCAGTATGGCTTGTGATCACCCAGGAGCCCTCCCCTATAATTGTCTGCACGGACAGCTGGGCTGTCTTTCAGGGCTTGACCCTGTGGCTACCAACATGGTACCATGCCAACTGGATGGTTGGTCACTGGTCCTTTTGGGGGCAAGAGTTGTGGCAAGACCTATGGGCCTCTGGTCAGACTAAGACTGTTCCTGTATATCATGTGACTGGCCATTTGCCTTGGGCATCCCCAGGGAATGATGAAGCAGACACAGTGTCCCGGGTGCACTGGCTAGAAGGAAAGCCTGCCTCTGATGTGGCCCAATGGCTACATCAGCATTTGTTGCACGTGGGGCAAAAGACAATGTGGGCTGTAGCCTGTCAGTGGAGCTTGCTATTGACCTTGGAAGAAGTCAGCAGAGCCTGGAAGGAGTGCCTTGGGTGCTCTAAGAGGGGCTTACACTGAGTCCCACAGCAACACGGGACAATAGTAAAGAGGCCAATCCCCCTTGTCAGGTGGCAGATAGACAATATTGGGCCTCTGTCCATACAGAAGGATACTGGTATGCCATGACTTGCGTGGACACGGCTACTGGACCGTTGGTTGCTTTTCATGAACATCGTGCAGATCAGCAAACCACCAAAAGGTGCTACACTCCTGGAAATATGCCCATTTGGTCAGTGTGGGCATCTGTGCCACACCACTCCATGGCCTTTGGGTCCAGTCTCATGCCCACCCTGCAGTGGGATAAGTGGTTATTTATTACCTTGGTTGGAGCTGTTCTGGTGATGGGCTCCATAACCAGCAAAGCGTAGTACCCAGCAGACAGTTGCTTCTCTATCAAGGTGTACCCAACCTCTGCTCCTTCCCATAGTTGAGACTAGAATCCAATCGGTTGGCAGGTCTGTTCAAGCCACTGCCAGAGGCCCCATACAAAACCATCTTCAATTACATGAACATCTAGCTCACAGGGCCTTGATGGGTCTATTACACCTAAGGCCTGCACACCCTCTTTTCTGACTAGAGATAAATTCTATGAAAATAGGAACTTTGTCTTATTCATGGCAGTATCCCAGGTAGGCACTCATAAGCATGATGCTTCTCTCATGTAATCCTTTGAGAAAATTTCATTCACAAACATAGCCTTATCATGAGGAATCCTTGACATTGTCACTTCCCCAGTTGCTTTGTATGCTCACAGTTTGACTTCTGGCTTCCCACAATATATTCATTTCCTATTGATGCTGTAAAAATTACTCCAAATTTACCATTTTAAAAGAACACCCACTCACTATCTCACAGCTCTGTGGGTCAGAAGCCCAAGTAGGCTCAGAGCCTCGGCTGAAACCCCCACGCCAGCCAGGCTGGGCTCTTGTCCAGAGGCTCTGGGGAAAAATCTACTGCCAGGCTCATCCAGGTTTTTGGCAGAACTCAGTTTCTTGTAATGATAGGAAAGCAACTCATTTCTTTGATGACTGTTGACCACAGGTCACACTTAGCTTCCAAAGCCACTCACATTCCCCCTGGTGACCCCCTACATCTTCAAAGCCAACAGTAACGAGTTGAGTCCTTCTGACACTTCAAATCTCATTATTCTTCCCTTCTGCCTTATACATCCTTCCTTCTGTACCCATATTTCTGCCTTGCTCTTCTGCTCTTAAGAGTTCCTGTGATTACAGTGGGTCTATCTGGATGACTCAGAATATTGTCCCGTCTTATTCTGCTCAGGACGCTATAACAAAACTACCAGAGACTAGATGACTTAAACAACCAACATTCACTTCTCACATTTCTAGAGGCTAAGAAGTTCAAGGCACTGGGAGATTCTATGTCTGGGGAGGACCTGTGTCCTCGTCCATAGACAGCAGTCTTCTCATTGTGCAGAAGTGGTGAAAGAGCTCTCTAGGGTCCCCTTCATAAGGGCACTAGCCCCATTCATAAGGGCTCCACCCTCATGACTGAATCACCTCCCTAATACCATCACATTGGGCTTTAGGATTTCAACACACGAATTTTGGGGAACACAAACATTTAGTTCATAACACTCCATGTTTTAAGGTCAGGAACCTTAACAGTTAGGAAACAGTTTCAACTGCAAAATCCTTTTGCAGCAGTATTGAGATTAGTGTTTGATTGAATAACCAGGGAATGGGAATTTGGGAGGACATCTGTAGAAGTCTACCATACTCAAAGTGAACAACAACAGAAAAAGGTGCCCAAAGTGAAAGACAATCTTCATGAAACCTCATTTCAAAAGTGACAGCTCATTGCTTCTGTCATCTGTTAGAAGAAAGTCAATGAGCCCAGCTCATACTCCAGGGGAGGGGAATACACAAAGCCTCAGGGACCAGCAGGCAGGGATCACTGGAAACCATCTTAGAGGCTGCCTACCACAGGAAGGAAAAGTAATTACATTTTATTGTATGCTTCAGCTGTTAAAAGCATTTATATAATCATAATAATATAAATAATATAAAATTATCATTAACATTATACTGACAGGCAAGGGTGATAGAATAGTTATATGTGTTTGACAAGAGAAGAGAGAAAAAAGAAAGCTGAATCCTCAGTCAATTGTGAAGAATTATTATAAAATATCTAAAAATAGCAAATCAGAAAGTAGCAAAAGGTCTGTTATTTGAGGACATGAAGGTGAAATGGCAAAAAATCAGACAAAAAGTTGAAGTGCTTCTGGGATGGGTAAATGTGAGCCTGAGGGGTTGCTCATGGAGGATGGCTGTTTCTTATAACAAATCTTGTAGACTTCTTTGACTCTTTAAACCATGTATGCATATAACTTGGATTAAAAGAATGCGTGGGGGCATAACAAGAGACAGCAGAGTTTTTCAAAAGAAAAATCCTGAGATTATTTGCATTCAGTGAAAACAATGCAATGTATCTCTAGCTGAGATGGAAGCACTTTGACCCAAGAAATATTAAACAGGATGCAAAAAATGAAGAGAGATTATATTCAATTCAGTAGAATAACAGCTATGAACGTCCAGCTGCACACTTAGCTAGTCTGACCCATCATCCTTGAAGCCTGTGACAAATAACCAAAGAGAAACAGCCCAGAATCTGCCTCTCCCTGTTGCCTTTTTGTTTTCTAGTCTGGCTCAGCTGCTGATTGAGGCTTGGTTTTATTTCTAGCCATCAGCCTTGGAGTCATTTTTAATGTAAAATGTATAGTCTTGTTGATTTGAGAGACACTTAAGTCTGTTCTTAGGCTAAGCTCATTTCTACCACAGGACCCTGCTCTTCTTCTGCAGGAATGCACTATGGCTGGGGCAGCGTCTGGCTTCGTCCTTCTTGGAATTCATGTCTCATTCTAATATGTCCCTCTCAGAGGCTTTCCCTGACCACCCAAACTAAAAAGGTGCACTTTTCCACAGCCTCCATCACTGGTTTTCACATCACCCCATCTTCTTTCATTCATAGCATTTGTCGGAAGGTGAATTATCTTGTTTACTTACTTTTGCCTTGGTTTTATTCAACATGGTATCGCTGAAGCTTACAAAAAGTATCTGGCATATATTAGTTGCTCAATAAATAATTGTGGAATGGATTTACCTCAAGAATGCTGCATTGCAAATCATCCTAAAACTCAGTGTCTTAAAACAATAGGCATTCTTTCTTGCCCATGTATCTAAGAGTCAACTTGAGTTCAGCTGATGTTGGATGAAATTGGCACGACTTGACTTCAGGCTGTGGGTCGTGTGCAGTTTTGCACCATGTATTTCCCCATTCTTCTTGGGTAAGAGGCTACCTGAGTCTTGTTCTTCTCTCAGCAGATCACTGGCAAACAAGAAGGCAAGTGAAATCATGTCATGCTTCTTGAAAACTTGGCTGCGATTGGCACACTATCGCTTCTACACGTATCGCACTGGTCGCAGCAAGTCAAATGACCAAGTCCAACATCAGTGAGGCAGGAAAGTATACTCTGTCCATTATCATTCAGGATTATGACATTAAATTTAAAACACATATATGAATAGAAATATCTACATTATTGCTGTTGATTAAATACTAAGTGTGTCACAGAATATGAAAGCTATGAAGAATTTGATCTTATCCAAGCACTTCCATTTTGCAACAAAGAAAACAGACCCAGAGAAATGAGAGTACAAGAACACTCCAGAGCTATATACATATTCCTATTAAAGGGAAGTGAAGAATTAGGATCAACAACCCACTCCGATCTGAATGAATGAATACTAGAACGAATTGGACTGAAGGGAGCCAGTAGAGAGAGGGAAACTGAAGATGCAAGAGAAAAAGCAAGGTCTTAGGAGAGGCAAAGGATGATAGATTAAATGCCGTAGTGGAAGGTAGGCCTCAGAAAGGAAGGATTCTGTCAGAAGTAGGGAAAGAGTGAGTAGGTGCATAGACAAATTTCTAAGTTGTAAAGAAGAAAAAATAAGAGTTAGCAGAGTTTAGGTCTGTAAGACAGGATACAACGCGTGATTAACAAACTCTACCATGACATGCCCAACACAACACATTCAGGTATAATGTGATTGGCGAGGAGTTCCCAGATCCCCGAACTTCAACTATCCAGCTGCTCCACTTAATAGCACTGCAGGACGAGTCTGCAGAGCACCACACAGCCCTCCGCACAGAGTCAGTGAATGGTGTATTGCTGACCACTGGAATGACCTTGTTTTTCTCACTGAAGTAGGTATGAGTCATTCGCTGAAAGTGAGGGCAGTAAGGGTTATATGGGTGGCTTGTGATAAATGATGAAGGTTGGAATAATATCTAAGGGAAATGGGAAAAAAAATAACCAAAAGCATCTGAAGAATTGGCGACCAACAGAGGGCTGGCTCTCGACAGCCTCTGAGATGACGCACTTAGCAGTATTTATCCACGTGGTAGGATACTCAAGCAGGTCCCCATTCAATCATTATGGAGTGTTCAGTGAAGGCCGTGAAAAACAGTTCCTAGCTCCAAAGAGGTCATAGTCTAATCAATACATATGCAAAATGAGTTAATGACTATAGATAATTATAAAGACTCCATAATAATTTAGAACTTAAAATTTAACACTAGAGCATAGATTAATGCAAATGTAACCTTTCCATCTCATCTGCCTGTATCAAATGCCACTGCCATTTAATTTTCTAATAAATTACATATACAGTGTTTAAATGCAAAGTTTAATGAAGTCAATAAAATATGAGCATAAAGTTGTAGAATGTAAATTCCATTTCTGTTCTTAGTACTTAACTGAGAGATAAATGTCATTTGCCTTGAGATAATATTTTCACAACATCACTTTAGGAAAGAGTTTCTGCTCCAATATATCAAAAGGATCACTGCTAACCACTCTTATTTATGATGACTAAATTAAAAACATATATGTAGGCAGGAACATCCATACCATGGCTGCTGATTCAGTATTTAGCGCATGTCACAGAACGTTAAAGCTATAAAGGGCTTTGCTCAAGCCCAACCACCTCATTTACAGATGAGAAAAAAGATATGAGAAAATAAAATAAATTGCTTTTCAGAGGGCATGTAACAAATTATTAGCAGAAAAGAAATAAATCCCAAATCTCCTAATTCCCACTCCAGGGTCATTTTCCACTGCTCCAGCTGTTTCCTTACCTGTGCTTGGCAGTCTCACCATGCAGGGGGCCCAGGTTGCCATGACAAAGAAGTAATTGTATGCGGTATCGCTCTGCTCTTCATGCAAGCAGAGATGTCTAAGAGGCGCAGCCGCAGCCGCTAGAGACTGACAGGCGCACAGTCTGTCATGACAAGTGCACAGTCAATGCCAGACCCTCTTGCGGACCAAGAAAGCAGTATGTCTGCCACTCAAAAATGCTTTCAGGCAGGCAGAACTTATACCACCTAAAAACCTGAATGAACATAGTCATCGTGTGCAAGCACAAAGTATCATTTACATTATTTTGGAAATTTTATGAAGTCACTTGGCACTTAGTCACAGGACAGCCAATTTGCCAGAAAGAATACTATGGTTCAGCCCATCCACACTGCCCAGGAGGCAAACAGGCACAGGGATGCTGACAGGCTCTTCCATCATCTGATCTCCATCCTCTATGGGCCTCCTGTCTTAGGTCATCCTGCTGCTAAAATAAAGTATCACAGCTTGAGTAGCTTATAAAGAACAGGAATTTACTTCTCACAGTTCTGGAGGTTGGGAAGTCCAGGAAGTCCAGGATCATGGTGCCAGTAGATTTATTGTTTGGTAAGAGCCCACAGACATTACCTTCTTGTGTCTGCACATGGTGGAAGGGGAGCAAGGAAGCTCTCTGGGGTCTTATTTTTAAGGGCATTACTTCCATTAATGAGGGTTCTACTCTCATAGCCTAATCATCTCCCAAAGCTCCCACCTAAGGCCATCTCACTGGGCATTATGATTTCAACATAATAATTTTGAGAGGACACAAATATTCAAACCATAGCACTTTCCCAAAGACACAGTCCACAGTAATATTGGGTTTCTGACACTTCAGACTGCTTGATTATATATACATATATAATCTATATATGGATGACCTCATTGTAGATATTTTTCTAAGTGCCCATAGAAAAAGACATAAACCGAGTGATATAGATGACAGTTTACAAAAAATAAGATACTTCATGCATGGTCTTGTAAAATAAATATAATAAATATAATTTTGCTTGAATTTAACAGGATGAAAAGGAACTGAAGTAAGTCTAAATAACTAAACATCAGAGATTACACAAAAGATAAACATTTCTAAAAACTATGAAAAATATGAAACATTAAGGGATGAGGTCATGAGGTCCTTTTTAACTTTAGACAATATTTATTAATTCTCTGATGGAGCTTCCTCCCTCTACTTCTCCTCTTTCCACCTCGAATTTTCATTGGTCATTATATAATTTTCCTATGAACGCTGTAACAAATGACTACAAGCCTGGTGATTTAACAACAGAAATTTATTCTCTCACTGTTCTGGAGGCCAGAAATCCAAATTCAGTTTCACTGAGCCAAAGTCAGCAGGGCCACACTCGCTCTGGAGGCTCCAAGAGAGACTCTGGGCCTTGTCTCGGCCAGGCTCCGGTGGGGGCCAGCCTTCATGGGCCTGTGGCCCCATTACCCCAGTACTGGCCTCTGTGGTTACATGCCTTCTCCTCTCCTGCTGTGTTTGTCAAATCTCCCTCTAGTTCCATCTTCTGAGAACAGATGTGATTGCATTCAGGGCCTACCCGGATAATGCAGTATGATGGCCCTATCCTAAATCCTTAATTTACGCACATCCGCAAAGCCCTATGGTATTTAAGATAACTTTTACAGGTTCCAGGTATTTATTTGGATGTGGCTAACTTTTAGGGGGCATTAGTCAGTCCAACACAGAACAATATCATTATTGTTCCAACAACGAATTGCTTTTAATATTTGCATTCTCCTCTGTGCTTGTGATGCTCACAGTTATTTAGTCTTAGTTCCCTATTTAAGGAGATTTGATGCCCACTCCCAGTCCTTTTATCTTGGTTTTCAGATTTTCTGGATTTTTTTGTTGTTTTATCTATTCGCTGGCAGTCATTAGTTATTGATATTCTCTACTTCATTGATTTGCCCCTTATATCTATTACACGTTTTCTCTTTGGTTGTTTCAATTTCCTCTGTTACTCTTTTTTCCAATTTTTGCAACCGTCAATCTTTAGCTCATTTGTTTTTATCATGTTGTTTTCTGATATGTCTGAGCTATAAATTTCACTCTCAGTACTGCTTTAGCTGGGTCTACAAATCTAACATCCAGCGTTTACATTCAGTTTTCACTATTTCACAATTTTCTTTGGTTTTTCTCTTTCACTAAAGTTATTTAGCCATGCATTTACATTTTGCTTGATCTAGCAGTTCCTGAAAGAGGTGTGTTCACATGTTTTGCTGTTAAGTGCAGTGTTGTTTATTTTGTCCCGTCATTCTATTTCTGGCCTTTACTTTAGCCTATATGGTCAGGTGCCTGTATGCTTCTAACTAGCTTTTTGATACATTGTTCTTTCACATTCCACTTTCACCTATACAGTATTTCCAACTTAAATTTCACTTTTAAAATATCAAAATTGTTATCACAATTTTGTCTAGTTTGTATTTCCCCATACACTTATTTTCAAGTCTTCTTTTATCCTTCAGTTTTAAATATGCCTCTTCTAAAAACTATATGAATGGAACTATATTATTTTGAAATAATCTCTGAAACTCTTTGATTCAGTAAGGGAAACCCATTTGCATTCATTGTTCTTGTTTTTATATAAGAATGTATTTCTACCACCCTTTTCATGTTTTCTATATAAAATATTTCTATCTACTTCTTTTTCTCTCTTCTCCTGCCCTCCAAAAAACAGTAAGGTTAGGGGTCTCTTCTTCTGATTTGAAATTTACACATTCGATGTTTATTTGTGATGATGTTCGATTTGTTAAGACCAAAAGGTGTATTTATAATTTTTCAGTTTCCTAAATTATTAATGTCAATGTCCACTCCATAAATAAAACAAATACTTTTTATCCCGCTGGCCTCAATCCTTTCCCCCAACTGTTTTTAATCAACTACACTTTAGCTCTAGCTCTTTATGAATATACTCTCTTTGGTCCTTTCTTTTGAAACGATAATGACCTCTACTTATTTGCTGTCTTAGTCAGGCTGCCGGGACAAAATACCATAGATTGGGTGACTTAACCAACAAACATTTATTTCTCACAGCCTGGAAGCTGGAAGTCAGAGATCATAGTGCCAGCGCTGTCAGGTTCTGGGGATGCAGCTAGCCAATTTTTCCTTGTATCCTCACATAAAAGAAAGAGAAGGAATCAAGATCTCTTGTGACTCTTACAAGAATATTAATCCCATACATGAGGGCTCCATTCCCATGACCTCGTCTAATTGTAATTACCTCTCAAAGGCCCCATCTCCTAACCATCACTTTTTGGGGATAAGATTTCAACATATGAATTTGGGGGTGGTGCAAACATTCAGTCCATACACCTTTTTATTACACATATCTTATTTTCTTCTGGATTAATTTCTCTTTTCATCAGAGAACTTCCACCAGGAGTGTTTTCAAAGGGTATCTTTGTGTAGTAAAACTTCTGAGGTTGTATATGCCTGAGGATATCTTTATTACATCTGAACACTTAAATAATGGCTTACCTCTGTATAGATTCACTACATAAAAAATATAACATTACTCCACTGTATTGCATCCAGTGTTGCTATGAGAAGTCGGATGCCAATATGATATCTATTCTTTGTGAGGGTGTGCAGAAAGGTTGTCAGGATCCCACAGAGGGTTGGTGGGCTGGCTTGAAACTAGAGTTGCAGATTAAATTCCCTGACACCTGAGATAGAACAAGGAGATTCTAGGAACCTAGTAAGTCTTTCAGGTAGGAACACATGACAACTACAGGGCAACCAGCAAATGGAGAAAAGACAGGGACACCCGAAATCAAATAAAACTAGGTACCACAATCTCAGTGGCATGGAGGCTCATGATAGAAATTTCTTTCTGTTCTACAAACTAAAATTTCTTCTACCTCTTGATTTGTGGTCTGAGATTACTGTATGCAGTCGGCCACAAATGGGAAACATTTTCTTATGCCTCAGCAGCCTCCCTCTGTGGAGAGGGTAACAATCTCTCCTTTGCTTGAATTCAAATACCACCATGTTTAAGTCATCTCAGTCAGGTGAAGCTGCTCTTGTTTCTATATAATTATCAATGGAACTACACTGAAGTGCTCTTTATTAAGCCCAAATAGGAAGAACAAGCCTTTTTAAAAGGTATAATTCAATGTGGAAGTTAAAACAACCACTGAGTGATGTCTCTGAGCTCAGTAAAGTATTCAAAGCCTCGGTGGAACAGGAAGAGCAGCAGCGGAACACCCGGCAACCTGCTA
>JAQQAC010004253.1:1087829-1199826 GCA_029783875.1 Phataginus tricuspis
AGCTCGTAGCAGTGACTAAAATGTAGACGTTTTTGCATGTACAATTCATTTTATTTCTGACTTAACTATTATTATAGATAACATATTTGGCACTTAGGAAATGTATGACATTTTGTGTACACTTTACATACATTAATTAATTCATTTACTCCTTTTACAAACTATGAACTACTGAGTATTATTCACACTGACTGCTCAGGAATCTAGTGCGTGGAGCAAAGTGACTGTCTCAGGGCCAGAGGTGCAGGTGACCCACACAGGTTTGCCTGCCTCCAGAGACGACTTCCTCAACCATTCACTTTTTCTGCCAGCCCAATAAGTTTTTGTCCCCAGGCCAAATCACCTCAACAAATGTGATTAAAAAAAAAATATCTGGTCACTCAGGGACACAATCCACGAAAATATATTTATAATTCAGGAAGAGGAGGCAGAGGAGGGCATTCTCTACTAGTCATAGTGAGCAATCTGTTCAGTCCCCAAAGCACGAAGTTTGATTTTTTTTTTTAATCTGGCTTTTATGTTCAAGGGAACATAAATGTCAAGAATCAAGCATTCCCTCTGGATGGTGGAGTAATAAAAAACTTTCACACCATTTTGCACAGATGCTGTGACTAAATTGAGCCCAGGAAAGATACAGACAACTATAGCAACAAACTGATGATGAATCTATTTTTAAGAGCAGCTATTAAATTAGAAAGGCTTGTCAAATTTAAAAAAATAACTTAGGAGGAAATAATTTGGACATCGATTATAAGAAATTCAAAGTAGATTCAGAGCCTGAGTAAATGAGCAATCCACTCAGCCTAGAAGGACCATCCTTTCCCAGTTTTAAACAAAATTCTGAATGCTTTAAATCATAAAGAACAGCTTTATACCTTGAAAGACTTCAAGTATTACCGGGACTAGAAGAAAACATTTCTGAAGTAATAACTTTATACTTTAAATAAAATATAATATAAAGAATAATATCACATATTTCTTTAGGAAAATTCATACTTGAAACCAAGATATGATTATTTATCCTAACTTGATTTAATTTTACTAATACATTAAATATTTTGAATCATTCCAACACAGTAATACCACTTCAGGGTATTTATCCTAAAGTAAATAATATGAATATGTCAGCAAAAACAAATGTTCATTGAACCATTATTTTGTAGTGGCAAATATTGGAAATGGAACCAAAACAAGGGAAACTAATACTTTCCTCAGTAACAATTATTTGTCAGGCATTTGTTCAGTGTTTCACTTATGTTATTATATTTAACAACAATAATCTAAATATTATTTCCCTAATGAAGAAATGAGTTCAGTGAGGTTATATTACCTGTGAAAGATTAGATACATGGTTAAAAAAGAACAACGTATAATCTAAATGACAACGAATAGGAGGATGGTTAATTAATTAAATATATCAATTTAACATTATTTTTCGTGCAGCCATTCAAACTAATAATTCTGAAAACCATGGGATAAAATGGAAAATGTATAAGATTTAATGTTTAGTTATATACACACACACACTTATTGTGTCTATGTTATAATTAAATACACAAAGTTATATTTACAAATGGGCAATGAAAAGAATAAGAGACTGGCTGATATTTGTTAGAGTAGTGGCGTTGTGAATGGTTTTCCATAATTTTGTAGTTCAAGTATCCATTAATTCATTTAAAAAATGCTTATTGAATGCCTAAGTCAATGAGCAAAATAAAACACTTGGCCTTATGGAGATTACATTCTAGTAGGGGAGACAAATAATAAATAAATTAATTACATGAAATCAATTAGTGATAAAAGCAGTGAAGAAAATGAAGCAGGGTTCGAGGAATGAGAGTAACAGGGTGCTCTTTTAGAAACAGTGATGGAGGGAAGTCTCATTTATGAAAAGACATTTGCACAGAGAAAAGGGAGTAAGCCACATGGATATATGGAAGAGCACCGCAGGCAGGAGAAACATCATGTGCGCAGGCCCTGAAGCTGAAATGGAATGCCATACAGTCATCTTAAGGATGAGGGGGAAGTTTATGTAGCAATATTAAATAGAAATAGAATAAGGAAAAAAGGCTACAAAATTATGCCTATAATCTAACAACCATGTAAAAGATCACACACACAAAAAAGTAAAAGCAAAAAGTACAATATGATGAGGTGAGTTATCTTCATGTAACGTAACCTTCTAGAGAGCAGGCGTTCTGGAACCAGAACTAGTCTGCTTCAAATCCTGATTTTGTGGCCTCAGCAGGGACTTTGCATAGTTTCTTGGTGCTCTATTTGTAAAGTGGAGGTAATAGTACCTGTAGCAATAATGCTATTGAGAGGTACGGTAGGCAGAATAACATGCTTATAATGTCCACATTCTAATCCCCAGAAACTGTGAGTATATTACCATATATAACACAGGGGAATTAAGTTACAGATGGAAGTAAGGTTGCTAATCAGCTGCCCTTAAAGAAGGAAATTATGTGAGGTTATTTATCTGATCCCAATATAATCACAAGAATCCTTAAAAGTAGAAAAAGGGAGTCAGAGAAAGAGATGTGACAACAGAAACAGTGGCAGAGAGATCCTATGTTGCTGGATGCCTTGAAGATGGAGAAAGAGGCCATGAGCCAAGGGATGTGGACACTTCCAGAAGCTGGAAAAAGAAAGCGTTTTTTTCCTGGAGCTCCAGAAACAAAACAAAGCCCTGCTGACACCTTGACTTTAGTCCAGTGGGACTATGCTGGTCTTTTGAACACAGAACTGTAAGATAATAAATTTATATTATTTCAATCTACTAATTTCATTCTAATTTGTTACAATAGCAATACAAAACTAACACAACAGGATTGAGTGAGTTTTTATGAGTGAAATATTTAGAATAATACCCAGCACATGATGTACATATAAACTATCATAATATTTTGGGTGGTGTTTTTCTACCACATATTCCAATAAACAGTAAGTATGTGTTGGTTAAATATTACCTTAAAAGTAAGCAGGAAAATATTATTTAACAGGAGAAAATGTATCATTAGCACTAATAATTAACACATGAAAAAGAACACTTTAATTGCAGGAGAACAAAATTAATTCAAATATAAAATAAGAAGGAAACAGAAAAAGAAATCTTGCCTAAATTAAAAAGATTTTTTATATGATATGCTCTTCAATAGCTAACAAAATGCTGACAAGTGGTGAGGCTGGAGTAGATTAAAAGAGGCTTCATTTTGGGTGTGTGATTTATAAACTATGAGGAAAACCATGAATCCATCTAGAATGCAGATGTAGGTCAGTAATCTTAAGACATGGAGTCTAGTAAGTTTCTTTACAGACAAGGATCATAAAAGTTTGGAATTTTATTCCTAGTAAAAGCCTCTAAGAATTTGTGAATTTCATTTTAATTCCAAAAGAAAAGTGAGAAATCAAATTTTAGCAAGTCAACAGAAAGCACCCCCTCCCTTAAGTATTGGCTCAATCAGGTCTCTAGGACACTTGAAAATTTCCCTTCCACCCAAACTCTTAGCAAGCATGTCCTATATGTATGGCAAGACCCTGTGTTAAGTAGCATTGAACTTAAATACAGACAGCACATAATCTGTATCTTTTATAGTTGAAAAAAAATACAGCCTCATTATTTCAAAAAGTTGGGACATTTACTGTTCATGCTCAATTTTTTATTCAAAAATATTTATTAAATGTGATTCTGAATGTATTTAAATATCATGAAATACTTTCAGAGACTACATGGTTTTTCAAATAATTTGTAAGAAAGGAACAGAAACCTTTGGAGCTTTTCCATTTTACTACTTTGGACTTATTTTCAGATATGTCATCATTTAGACGCTTGGCTTAAATGTCAGAATATTTATAACTCCATAAGAATTAAATAACTAGATTTTGTCAAAACATTAGATTTTAAGACAGTATTTTTTCTTTTTTAATTTAATTTTATTCTTATTTATCAAAAATGATGCACATTTTTAGATACCTGCCTCATCCATCTTCTTTCACAATTCTTCAGAAACAACCACTTTCAATGTTTTTGATTTATTCTGGTGTTTATTTCCATATTTCCACATAGCTTGTTATATTGCTCTCTTATGATTTTTTACATTTACATGCTATCTATTGAGTCCTGCTATGTGAGATGAGATTTTACTTCTCATAGCCACTTCCTTCATCCTCTCACATACAAACATAAACTCATCTTTTCCTATTCTTCTAATATCACCCTTTCCAGTTTAATCAATGTTGTTCACATTTTATGACCATGTAAGAATAATACAGAGTAGATAAATGGTATATTATAGTTTCATTTCCTTTCTTCTAAAATATTTTGCTCCTAGAAATGAATAATGTCCTCATTTGGTCCAATTGTTTGATTTTCTTTGTAACTGTCACAAATTCATTCCCCAGCTCTCTGACAGAGCTGAATTCCAACACAACAGGAAACTCATCAGTTCTGTTTTTTTATTTTTTCCTCTTGCAGACTTTCTTGCTGCAACCCTCTGTCCTTCAGCTTTGACCTGGATCGGTTGCGCCAGAGAGCTGCCACACATTAACTGTCCTAAGGCTTTTCCTCTGGGTCATTCTGGGAACTGCCTTCACCTGATTCCTATATTATAAACTTTGGTTGCAGGGCACTTTCCTTCTCCTCTTTTGAATGATGCCCTGTCTTTCAGGAAGCACATCCTATGGGAGCTTCCTGGGAAGGATACTTGAGACCTAAAACTTTTAAGAACTTTCAGGTCCAAAACTGTCCTTCTACCCTTATGCTTGATTGTTAGTTCAGCTGGATATAGAATTCTGTTTTGTAACTCCATTGACTCTAGCTTCCAATATTGTTTTCAGGAATCAAATCTTACTCTGTTTCCCAGCCATTTGTATGTAATCTACTCCCACCCCCACCAGTCTGGAGGCTTTTAGAATTTCTCCTTTATCTCTGATGTTCTAAAATTTTTACAATGGTATGCCTTGTTTCAGTTTTTGTTTTGTTTTTAGTTTTTGTTTTACATTTGGCCCATTTTTCTGGCCAATTATTTGGCTTTTTTTTGGAAAATTTAATTCTTATAATGTGGGAAATGTTTCTGGAATAGGTCTTTCATAGTTTTCTTTATTTCCTCTGGTCTGTCTTTGTGGAAATTTTATTATTAATATCTTTGTAACTCTTCAACTAATCTTTTAATTTTCTCACCTTTCTCACCATTATTGAGGGAGAGACTTTGATATGTTTTCTCAACTTTATTCCCCAAACCCTTCACTGAATTTTTAATTTCTATCACATTTTAATATACAAAATCTTTCTTTTCAAAGCAATCTAACTTTTTCATGGATATATTTTCTTCTCTCATATTTCTGAGAATATTAAAACTTCAGACACTTCTTTTATAGTTTGTGAATATTCTTTTCTTAGTTACCTGGCAATTTGTGGAAACCTTATTAGAAAATAACAATGTCTCACTGTGGGACTTGACTAGTGGGCTTCATTATAAGATGGTCTAGAGATATGGGTTTCTTTTTGAAAATTCACAAAAATCATTTCTGTAGCACTTCACTCTTGGGAAAGTATATTTCCCAAATAAACATCTTCCAGTCTTATGGTTTAGAAATAAGGAGACGGCTACAAGCTTCATTGTTAGCCTTCAGGAAGCTGAATGGGGCTGGATTTTGGAGATACCACTTCTGACAGGCAGGTCTCCACCTATCACCCAGTAAAGAGCCTTTACACTACTCTGAACTGTGTACAGCCTCCCCAGTTTAAGAGTGTGTGTGATTCACTCTCCAATATGAGAACCTATATGGTTTGTCCTCTCTAGACAGTAAACCTCAAACCCTTGACCAGAGTTGGGAGGGGCAGTTGCCCTGAGGAAGAAGATATAGGGGTCTAACTGCTAATATAAATAGAGGTTTTCAACCAATAAACCTTTTTTAGCCCCTCCCTGAGCCTCCCTCTTTTCCAGACACCTGCAGTCCCAATTTCTGAGCCTCTCCCACGTTCTGTAGGATGAATCAGTTTGCTTTTTATTGGCTTTCTATACTTCATGCTTGACAAATTTCAGATTTTTCAAGTCAGTTAAGTCAGTTATTCCTAGTCCCTCCAAATTCCTGCTTCTAAATTTTTTTTAATGAGCTGCCTGATATAAATGTACGCCTCTATGTCCTTGTAAATGCATGCCTTTTAAAAACTCCCTTTTACTGTCATTTGAGTGAGACTTGAGGAGAAAGCAGAGGTAAACCTGTGGATTTATTCTACTATGTTTATCTGAAACATTCTCTTTCATTTTATAACATAATTCAAAATTCTTTTTAATTTTCATGATTTTATTTTGAAATTTGTAGGAAGTGTTTTCTTAGAGAATTATATTGTGATTCATACAAAGGCATTCTTAAACACCTATCTTCTTAATTTTCAATATGAAGTAGTTAAAAGCTAGAAAACTGGAATTAATAGACATGGAATAAAATCAATTCAGTCACTTATTGTTTGACCATTTTAAGTAAATTATTTGAATTTTTTAGGCTTTGGTTTTATTTGTTTTATAATGGTAATAATAGTACCTTTGCGATAGTAAGGATTAAATGAGAAAATTCATATGCAGCATTAATTTCAAAGAATGTAAAGGGTGTTCACTATTCATGGGTAGTGCTGCAGGCCATGCTAGGAATTTGAGGTTTATCCTAAGGCCAAAAAATTCTTTCCCAGAAAAATAATAAATATCATGATCAGATTTGTGTTTTTGAAAGAACATTCTGGGTTGTGGCACAGAGGAATGCTGTGAGGGGCTGGACTCCTGGAAGAGATGAGTTGCTTTGTATCTCATTCTCAGGAAAGAAGGGAGAACCAGGGTAAGAAAATCAACAGTGTAAAGAGATGAATTACGGAGACACTGAAGAGGTAAGCCTGACACACTTGACGACTCATTAAATATTGGGGGAAGAAGGCGTCAATGATGCCTCTCAGTTCAAGAGGGGAGGTTTTCATTTTAGTATCAGCATGTTTAAGGGACTTCAGAGACATTTAAATGGCCATGTCCTCTAAGTAGTTGGATATTTAGGCTGGTCTAATAAAAAGATCTAGGAAAGGGCTATCAAATTATATTCTAAAATATATTCAAGTAATAGAGAGACTGAAAATCATGATACTTTGTGGAATACCATGAAATAGGAAATATGTATATATTTATATATGTCTACCCATAATAAAGAGCTTTAAAAAATTAAGTAGGTGCATGCTCATATGATATTAAACAAGTGACACCAGACACAAATTATCTACATGGGAGAAAAATGTACTGTTCCATTAGTTTCACTTTTTTCATGATACCTGGAGGAAGGTCACCGTTATTTAATTTTAGCAACCACAGCATAAGCTCCTGTAAGACCACTATGCTTTAAGTACTGGAATGCAAATGTATGTGAACTTCCTTTTAATCAAAATAAGAGCACTTCTTTCTAAGGTAAATTAGATATTAACAGTAACAGTCCATGTTTCTAAATGGCTAAAGATAACATCTTACCTTCTGAGCATCTAAAAAAACTCCTCCCTGGGTTTGTTTATCTCAGTGGTCTATATTTAGTAATTCTAAACACATCCAATCCAACTAATATGTCTTTTAAACTCTAGTTTCAGGGTTTAACAATAGGCAAAGGATCTGAATAAATGTGTTTCCAAAGAAGATAAACAAATGGACAACAGGTATTTGAAAAGGGGTTCAACATCACCAATTATCAAGGAAATGCAAATCAAAACTACAATAAGATAGTACCTTACACCTGTTAGGATAGCTGTTATCAAAAAGACAACAGATAAAAAATGTTGGCAAGGATGTGGAGAAAAGGGAAGCAACGCAAAGTGCCGGTCGGAATGGAAATCGGCGCAGGCATTACAGAAAACAGTATGGCGATTCCTCAAAAAGCTAAAACTTTAAATACCAATTTGATCCAGAAATTCCAGTCTTGGGTATATATCCAAAGGAATTGATATCTGTATCTGCATACTCATGTTCACTGCAGTATTATTCACAATAGCCAAAATATGGAAACTACCTAAATATCCTTTGATAGATGAATAAAGAAAATATGGTATATACATATACAATGCAATATTACTCAGCCATAAAATAGAAGGAAATCTTTACTATTTGTGACAACACGGGTGGATCTGGAAGGCATTATGCTAAGTGAATAAGCCATAGAGAAAGACAAATAATGTATAGTATCATACTTAAATGTGGAATCTAAAAACAAACAAACAAAAAAATAATTTCATAGAAACAGAGAATAGAATGGTGATTGCCAGAGACTGGGAGAGGGGGAATTGGGGTAACGTAGGTTAAGGGTACAAATTTTCATTTATAGGAAGAATAAGGTCTGAGGATCTAATGTCTCATATGGTGACTATAATATGGAATTGTTACTTGAATGTAGCTGAGAATAGATATTAAGCATTCTCACCACACAAAAAATCGAGTTAACTATGTGGCGTGACAGAGGTGTTGAGTCCCTTGATCTTGGCAATCATCCCACAATGTATATGTATATCATCAGATCCTCATGCTGTACAATTTAAATATATATAATTGTTTGTCAATTATTCCTTAATAAAAGTCTTTTTTAAGACTATTTCAAAAAGAAAGAATGCTCAAAGGCTTTTTTCTTTTAGTAGGCACTCATTCTTTTTGTGTCACTTGTAAAAAGAATCCCTATTAAAACTATGATTTGAAGCCAACCTAACTATCCTATGCACAGTAGTGGACATTAACTGAAACTTATCAAAAGATAGTCTAAAAAATTGACTAAGTCAGGTGTTAAACATGCGTGCAAATAAGCTGGGGTGCCCCGTCGGTGCCCTTCTCTACCCTGTACTTCAAATAGGAAATGTACTGTTCTGGATGGTCCATGAGGCCTCAGGGTGCTCGGCTGTGACCATGCTTTCCCACTGGCCTGGACAAGAACACCATCCTTTTAAACTTCTTTGCGATTTGGAAGCATGTGCTTACAACCAAAGTAATCCTACTCTGCAGGACTTAACTAACTGGGCCCAAGACTGCAGGCCTAAGCCAAAGGCAGCTCATGAGGGATGCTCTGATACAGACGATAACCAACTAACCCAAAAATCAGAACAATATATGCCTTAAAACATAAAGTCCATGCACCAAACGGAGCATATTCAAATATGAGTAAGATTCTAATCAAGTTGCTAAAAGACTAGCTAAGAGCAAGGCACAAATATGGAGCAAATTCTTGGGTTAAAATCTATTTGATTTCAATAGTTCAGCATATGGAACACTTCTATTCTTCCTTCTGGTTCCAGTAGTTAACATTTCTAATTGGAAGAGTTTGTCGTTCATATTACCTTAGGAAAGGCAAACACACTGAGAGGCCTGTAAGTATTTCCCAGTGAACTTACCCCTCTGTTGCTCCTTCACTCTTAAGCCAGGGTGCAGCGGGAATGCTCTGGCTTGAAGCCAGGGACCTCAGCGATCACCCACTCCCTGCAAACTCAGATGAGTTGCATCTTCACTGAACGAGGCTGTCTTCTGCTTTGTGAATGGAGGGCATTGAGCTGGCTGATTTCTAAGTCTCCGAGTTTCTTTAATGAGTTTTAGATCTGTTTCCTGTCTGAAGGGTAGAGCGTAGAACTGAGAACATTGCTCCGCACAACAAAGATGTCCATTTCTTAATCCTTGAAACCTGTGAATATGCTACTTTATATGGCAAAAGGGACTTTACAAAGGTGATTAAGAACCTTGAAGTGGAAAGATAATCCTGAGCTATCTGGGTGGGTCAGCAGGTGTAATCACAAGTTTCCTTATTAAAAGGAGGCAGGAGGGTCAGAGTCAGAGGAGAGGAATCAACAGAAGCAGAAGTTGGAGTGCTATGACCGCAAAGCTAAGGAATGCTGGCAAACTCTAGAAGCAGGAAAAGGCAAGGAATAATTTTCCCATAGGACCTCCAGAAGGCAGGCAGCCCTATTAACATCTTGATTTTAGCCCAATGAGACCAATTTTGGACTTCTCACATCCAGAAATGTAAGATAATAAATTTATGTCATTTTAAGTCACTAAATCTGTGGTCATTTGTTACAGCAACAATAGGAAACTAACACATGTTGTAATCTGGGAAAAGGATGGGAGACACTCTTGCCTATACAGAAAACAAGGATCTATAAAGCATACTTTTTGGAGAGTGGCAGGAATATGATATTACGTTAACTGGCATGGGGCAGAGGGGACAAGAACAGGTGCTTTTTCATATCATTGCAGTTTTAAGAACCATATTGTCCTATTGCAATGAATCCAAATAATACTGTTAAAAAACCCTACAAGCATATACTTCCCTTCATATTCTAAGATGATGAGATATTGAGAAGTACTCTGCTGAAATATCCCCCATCACATACAAAGGCTACATTGCTAACTGTACTATTACACATTCTTTCTTTTATTCACTTATTTCATGAATATCCACTCAGCAACACTATGTACATTATGCTAGGCACAGAGGAATATAACGATAAAATAATTTTGGCCATAATAATAACGGTAACAATACTTTCATGAAACAGTAGTTTCAGTAGGAAGAAACTACTAAAGGAGTCAGGAAAAGGGAAGGGAAAGAAAGGGGTTTTGTGGTTTTATAGAACTCTTTACAGAGAGGGACAGACAGAGAGAGAGAGAAATTACCAAAGCCATGCATGGTCCCACAATACAGAAATAACACAATAAGTTTACATCTTGATCTTGGTGTCATCATTTCCAATCTTTTGTTGATGGATATATGCATGTTCATACAGTCTGTAGGATAAATATTATTTTTTCATAGTATGTATAATACCTATATAACCACAGAAGCATATAATATGGGGAGAAGCAGCTAAACTAATGGGGGATTGAAGAAAACCCCCTCAAAAGCTGCTCTCTACCTATGCTCAGGGGTAACACTTCAGCTGAAATCTGCAGGATGAGTAGAAGCTGCAAGACGAAAGGCCTGGAGGGAAGGAAGAATGTCCTAGATGGAGAGAACAGAACAAGCAGAAGTCCCCAGACAGAGGAAACATGGAGCCTTAAAGGGACATCAAGTAGAACTGAACAACTGGAGCTCAGGGGCCTAGGGACAGAGATGAGCTCTGAAGAGGTAGGAACGTACGAGGTAGAAGAGGCCCAAGTAATCCAGGGTCACATTTAAGACTTAATCACAAGACAGTGAGAAGCCACTGAAGGCTTCAACTAGGGAGGTAACACAATCAGTTTATGTCCTTAACTATGATTGCCATGTATAGATTGGAATGCAAGGACGTTCAGTACAAGAAGGTGAAGAGAGAAGTCTGGTCATGACATCAAACTCAGGAATTCAAGAGGCTTATTATCAAGTCCAAACTCACCTACTAAATAAAAATAATGGTTACATTTACTAAGAGATTACTGTGTGTCATAAATGTAAAACCCATTTACCTTCCCAGAAATTTTATGAGGTAGGAACCATTTCTATCCATTTTAAAGAAAAGGAAACTGAGGCACAGAAAGGTTATATACCTTGGCTCAAATCACTTAGCTAGTGAGTTACAGAGCTCAGATTTAACTTAGGCGGCCTGTTGTCCTGCAAACTGCCACACTACACCGCTCCCAGGTCCGCAGCGTGTCCCGGGGAAGCCACAAGCACGGAGATAAGTGACTGGTGACTCACTGGGACACGTACATAAACCAAAGGGTTTGAACTGAATCAGCGCCTATCTCAGGTCCTTCTGGCTCTAATATTACACTTTGTTTCTGGAAAACAAGATTCTTTACCCAGGAGCAGTCTTCGGAGCTTCGGAGGAGCCGCCGTAGTCCTAGAAGTGGGCTGCACTTAGAATCTAGCTCAGAGATGCAGACAGATGTCTATACCCTCTAGCATGTTTTTTTCCAACTCAAGGTTTGCTCTATTGCGCACGCTCCATCTAATCCCCAGTCTTTAGACAACTCGCTACGTAGCTGTCTTCCAAGATTCCAATCTTTTCTTCAAAAAACCCAAATATAAAAAAATGCCAGGTATTTCTTAATTGTGAGTCTGTAAGGGACTTTTATAATATCTCTTTCTCCGTATTTTTCTTTTTAGACTTCACATAAGGAACGTGTTGGTTTTCTAATCAGAAAAAACATTTTTAAAACGTGTTGTTATCAAGCATCTGACTCCGCTCAATGGTTAGTTTCTGAATATTTAATTCAGTAATTATTTTTTTAACCTGGCTGCTCAAATTAACATTTACAGTAACATTACAAAAGATACAGACTGAAAATAAGCCAGTGTATGTATCTGGTAAGCAAGACGTCATAAATTTACAGATGTTGGAGCTGGAAAGATCTTCAGCATTTTCTAGTCCAGTGATTTTCTAAACTGTGTCTCCATGAATCCTAGGGTTCTGTAGATACGTCTTAGGGCTTCAGTGGAGGGCAAGGGGGAGAATAATGGGTGTGGATATGGAACCCCCATCTCTTCAAAGTAGATGTTCTTTTATCTTCTTTTATGAATAAAAGGAATGTTTCTTGCTCCATAATATATGTGGAGTCCATTTACTTCTCTCCGTCTCAGTTTCCATCACCCTAAATCCAAACATCATCTCTCGACTGGATTATTGTCATAACATCATTACTAATCTCCTTGCTTCCACTTTGCCTTTTCTCCAATTTAATGTATCACCCCCATTCTGCACTCTGATTCTTATACTTAAGTCATATTTTATTTTTATTTATTCTCTAAACATACCTATATCAGCCAAAATAGGGCTGGATATGTTGAGGTAATAAACAGTCCCAAACTATCAGTGGTTTAATAAAATTATTATTTCTTACTCATCGCAGAGTCTGATGATACGTTCTCTTCCAAAAAGAGAGACCACGCTCATCCAGAGACCCAGCTCCTCCCACTCTAGGACATCATCATCTCTACACATGGCATTCATGATCGCCTTGAAAACAGAGCGGGAGGAGGGCTGCCAAGCTCTGGAAATAGAATAGGCCCCTGGCCAGAGCCCCGTCACAAGACTTAAGGCTAGTTACAAGAAAGGATGGGTGACAGAGCCTTCCAGAATGTCCAGAAACCAGAAAATGGTTTAGGAATTGGCGAACAATTGATGAAAACATAACATGATCTCTATCATACCAATTCAGGGCAATTGCATTTCTTGTTACCTTTCCATGGGATATTCTTTTTGTAGCTTTTTACATAACCAACTCCTTCTAATCTTTCAAGTGTAGGCTTAGTTTTAACTTCTGAAAAACCTTTTCTAATCACTTTAACCATGTAGTCCACTAGGGCAGAAACTAATAGTTACCTCTCATTATCCTGTTTCTCCTTCGTATTTAGTGCAGAGAACCCTTACACTTAACTGAGTGTGTTTTCACCCAGCTAAAAAAAACTAAATTTCCCATTCTTTTTTGCACCAGGTTTGGCCATGTGACTAAGTTTTGGCCAATGAGATGTAAGAAGTATTAAGTGAAACTTCTGGAAAGTTTCCTTAAAGAGGTGGGGTGGGACTTCCCTCATCTGTTCCTCCCTTCTACTTCCTGTATGGATCGGGCTTGGGCTGATTCTTGCAGCCACACTGGGCTATGAGGCTGCCCTCTAAGGAGGGCAAAACATCGATTGGAATGAATTTATGCCACTGGACATGTCGTGGAGCCACCATAGCACACCTGGACTAATCTCAGGATTTCTTGCATAAGAGAGAGAAATTAACTTCTACTTTCTTTAAGACACTATTATTTTTTATAAATCACTGATTTAGTATGGCTTATTATGCAGATATGGAAACTGAGAACTTATGATTAGGTGGCTATAAATATGGAAGGCCAGGACAGAATTAGTTCTCTCATTTTCAGTCTAGTACTCATCACATCAACAGTCTTAAAATGAAGATTTCAGGAAAGAGAAAACAAACATACTGAATCACTACTGTGTGTGAGGCACAGAAGTATGAGACGTACACAATTCCTGCCCTTGTCATTATATCAAATGCATAAATAAATAATTATGACACAACATGGTAAGTAGTATAATAGAAGAAAGATATACATATGCATGGTAGCACAGAAAAATAAGGAAAAGAAATGCCTAAATTCCACCTTGCTTTATTAGGAAGGTAAGAAATAATATGGGAATTGGGCCTTGAAGGATGAGTAGGAGTTTTCCAGGTTTAAGTGTAGAAGGTAGGGAGTGAGAGAAGTATTCTAGGCAGATGAAAACCTGAGTACAGAAGTATGAAAGGATATGGTATATGCAAGGAGTGAGCAGAGCAGAAAGAGAAGTGACAGATGAGTCTACAAATTTAGAAATTTTGGTTCAGGACAGACTCACAAGATCTCGTATATGAACCCTGGGTTAGATCCATAGGCAAGGAAAGTTCATAATATGATAGTGACTGCATTGGACCTTCATAAATTTTGGAGAGCTATTTCTCCTTCCTAATAGAAGCCTTATTTCTTACACTGACCTGATTTCATTTCACTGAGACTAACTGTTCAATAACAAATATACTGATGGGATGAACCCAGCACTCCACTCACCCTTGTCCATGGAGAGCCATGTAACCCAAGCTAAGGCATTCAGGTGCTCCTGCCATGTATCCTGAATCTTGAGCAGAAAAAGAGAAACCACAAATGACTATCACTCAAGTTAGCAGGTCAGGGTCCTCACACTAACATTCCTGCCATTGGTCTATCTGAGGTCTCCTTACCCCAACCTCAATTGACCCAGCTCTCAGGGTGGCTTGGCTCTTGTCCCTCTTCTTGTCCATTCTCTGAATCTCCATTGTTCTTCTGATGTATTTATTTTGCTTAAGTTAAACAGGGTAGTCTCTGTAGCTTGGAGCAAAGAAATCTAACACATAAGGCATCCCAGTATGAATCATCCGTGTTATAAGGAAATGTCTCTCCCTACTTCCATATTGTTCCACAGTCAAGACTGGGATGTCAGGAGTTAGCACACTAACTGTGGCTCTTACAGTAAGTGACATCTATCAACCTAGCTTTTGTCAGTAAAAGTTAACTGATTCTTTTCATCTTATTTCTCAATTGGTTCAACATTTAATCAGGGAAGATAAGGCTGTTTATTGGGTTCCCCCAATGACCCAAACTGCCTATATTACCACAGTTAGCCTATAGGACAGCTAAATGGGGAAAGTATTATCAGTGTCCCTATAAACACCACGAAACTGTACCCAAATGACAAAGCCAAGCCCAGAACTCTCATTTCCTAACTCAAGAGACCTTATTTTTTTCCTAAAAGGAATTATCCAGCTGGCTTTTTGATCCCTCCTGCTGCTGTCCAAAAACTTTTCTGTTTTAAAAATTCAGAGGAGATAGTAATCATTTTGTCTTCAACAAGGCAGGAAATTCATATTTCCCATGAAGAGTCTTTTAGGCCTGACCCAGATAAAACCAAATGGTCTCTATCTGGATTCTTACCTTGCTCTACAGTCATAGAGCAAATGCCGAGAAGGAAGTGTGCTTTAGCACAGGGTACAATGGACTTCTGAATCTTCCATAATTAAAAAGGGATTTAGGGAGTTTATTTTTATCAAGATCCTCAGATGACTCAAAGAACACATTTTTTGAGATAAATGATCATGTTACCAAGAGTAATAGGAGATATTATTAAAGTTCCATAAATAGTTGGAGAATGACAAAGAATTTAAATGATGCAGGACAGAAAAATTTCCTTCCCCTAAGAAATAAAAGCTCAGACTAATGAAATAATTTGAAAGACATCTCAACTATTTCATTCCAATCCTTGTGCAAAAATACACATAGAAAGTCCTTGAGATGGAACTATGAAAAGAGAACAAATTGTCAACCTCTTTGATATTCAATCCTCATTTTAATGTTAAGTGAAATTCAGATGAGATGAACTGCAAAGCATCTTCCCAGAACCACCTTTCTGTATTTCATAGGAGTTTTCCCAAGAGAACATTCTAGCAGTTTGCATTCTCAGCCTTAATAGTTTCTTTATCAGTAAGACTTTGCTATTGTTCAAGGACTAGCTACAGGTTTCCATCTCTGTAAATCATCTCATGCATTTCAACACAGGAACAGACTTTACAAATCATCTATTCCAAGGACTGTATTTGATCAACAATAAACTTAAAGCTAGGGTGGTAAATGAGTCGCCCAGGACTACCTTGTCAGTTACAGCAAAGTCAAGATTTATACCCTACCTACACATGATGCTGAAGGGAGGAGTTAGAAGGTTTTCTTCTTTTTTGACACTTGTAAGAGATGGATGAAAAAAACAATTGTCCTAATAGTAATGCCAAAACTATTTTTGGTGGCTGGTGGAGGAGAAACTGACTTTATTTGAGAAAATACCTGCCTTAGTCAGCCCAGGTTGCCATAATAAAATACTATAGACTGAGTGGTTTAAACAACAGAAATTTATATTCTCATAGTTCAGGAGGCTGCGAGTCTGAGATCAGGGTGCCAGCATGGCTGAATTCTAGTGAAAGCTCTCTTCCTGGATTGTAGATTGTGGCCTTCCTGCAATGTCTTCACCTCAAAGAAAGAGATAACAAGCTTTCTTTTGCCTCTTTTTTTTTCTTGGTATTTATTCAATTTTTTAAATTTTTAAATTTTTATTTTATTTTGTTGGTATAATTAATATACACTTACATGAACAACATTGTAGTTACCAGATTCCCCCCATTATTAAATCCCCACCACATACCCCATTACACTTACTGTCCATCAACATAGTAAGATGCTATAGAATCAATACTTATCTTCTCTGTGTTGTACTGCCTTCCCCGCATGCCCCGCCTACATTATGTGTGCTAATTGTGATGCCCCTTTTGCCCCTTATCCTCCCTTCCTACCCATCCTCGCCAGTCCCTTTCCCTTTGGTAACTGTTAGTCCATTCTTGGGTTCTGTGAGTCTGCTGCTGTTTTGTTCCTTCAGTTTTTTCTTTGTTCTTATACTCCACAGATGAGTGAAATCATCTGATACTAGTCTTTCTCTGCCTGGCTTATTTCACTGAGGATAATACCCTCTAGCTCCATCCATGCTGTTGCAAATGGTAGGATTTGTGTTCTTCTTATGGCTGAATAGTATTCCACTACATATATGTACCACATATTCTTTATCCATTCATCTACTGATGGACACTTAGGTTGCTTCCATTTCTTAGCTATTGTAAATAGTGCTGCGAAAACCATAGGGGTGCATATGTCTTTTTCAAACTGGGCTCCTGCATTATTACCTTCCCACCAGCAGTGTAGGAGAGTTCCCCTTTCTCCACATTCTCACTAATATTTGTTGTTGTTTCTCTTTTGCATGTTGGCCATCCTAACTGCTGTGAGGTGATATCTCATTGTGGTTTTAATTTGCATTTCTCTGATGATTACAGATGTGGAGCATCTTTTCATGTGCCTGTTGGCCATCTGAATTTCTTCTTTGGAGAAGTGTCTGTTCAGATCCTCTGCCCATTTTTTAATTGGGTTATTTACTTTTTGTTTGTTGAGGCACATGAGCTCTTTGTATATTTTGGATGTCAGCCCCTTATTGGATAAGTCATTTATGAATATATTCTCCCATACTGTAGGATGACTTATTGTTCTACTGATGGTGTTCTTTGCTGTACAAGAGCTTTTTAGTTTGATATAGTCCCACTTGTTCATTTTTGCTTTTGTTTCCCTTGCCCAGGGATACATGTTCATGAAGAAGTGGCTCACGTTTATATTCAAGAGAGTTTAGCCTATATTTTCTTCTAAGAGTTTTATGGTTTCATGACTTACATTCAGGTCTTTGATCCATTCTGAGTTTACTTTGGTGTATGGAGTTAGACAGTAATCCAGTTTCATTCTCTTACATGTAGCTGTCCAGTTTTGCCAACACCAGTTGCTGAAGAGGCTGTCATTTCCACATTGAATATCCACGACTCCTTTATCATATATTAATTGACCATATATGCTTGGGTTAATATCTGGACTCTCTATTCTGTTCCACTGGTCTTGGGGTATGTTCTTGTGCCAGTACCAAATTGTCTTGATTACTGTAGCTTTGTAGTAGAGCTGGAAGTTGGGAACCGAGATACCCCCCGCTTTATTCTTCCTTCTCAGGATTGCTTTGGCTATTCGGGGTCTTTTGTGGTTCCATATGAATTTTAGAACTATTTGTTCCAGTTTGTTGAAGAATGCTGTCAGTATTTTCACAGGGATTACATTGAATCTGTAGATTGCTTTAGGCAGATGGCCATTTTCATAGTATTAATTCTTCCTACCCAAGAGCATTGGATGAGTTTCCATTTATTAGTATCCTCTTTAATTTCTCTTAGAAGTGTCCTGTAGTTTTCAGGGTACAGGTCTTTCACTTTCTTGGTTAGGTTTATTCTTAGGTATTTTATTCTTTTTGATGCAACTGTGAATGTAATTGCTTTTCTGATTTTTCTTTCTGCTAGTTCATTGTTAGTGTATAGGAAAGCAATGGATTTCTGTGTATTAATTTTGTATTCTGCAACTTTGCTGAATTCAGATATTAGTTCTAGTAGTTTGGGAGTGGATTCTTTAGGGTTTTTTATGTATAATATCATTTCATCTGCAAACAGTGACAGTTTGACTTCTTCCTTACCAATCGTCATGCCTTTTATTTCTTTCTGTTATGTGATTGCTGTGGCTAGGACCTCTAGAACTATGTTGAATAAAAGCGTGGAGAGTGGGTATCCTTGTCTTTTTCCTGATCTTTCAGGAAAAGCTCCCAGCTTCTCACTGCTAAGTATGATGTTGGCTGTGGGTTTCTCATACATGGCCTTTATTATGTTGAGGTACTTGCCCTCTATACATATTTTGTTGAGAGTTTTTATCATGAATAGATGTTGAATTTTGTCAAATGCTTTTCAGCATCTATGGAGATGACCATGTGGTTTTTGTTCTTCTTTTTGTTGATGTGGTGGATGATGTTGATGGATTTTCGAATGTTGTACCATCCTTGCTTCCCTGGGATGAATCCCACTTGATCATGGTGTATGTCCTCTTGATGTATTTTTTAATTCAGTTTGCTAATATTTTGTTGAGTATTTTTACATCTATGTTCATCAGGGATATTGGTCTGTAGATTTCTTTTTACGTGGTATCTTTCACTTGTTTTGGTATTAGAGTGATGCTGGCTTTGTGGAATGAGTTTGGAAGTATTCCCTCCTCTTCTATTTTTTGGAAAAGTTTAAGGAGAATAGGTATGTCTTGTCTAAATGTCTGATAAAATTCAGTGGTGAATCCATCTGGTCTGGGAGATTTTTTTCTTTTGTAGTTTTTTGATTACCCACTCCATTTCATTCCTGGTAATTGGTCTGTTTAGATTTTTTGTTTCTTCCATGGTCAGTCCTGGAAGGTTGTATTTTTCTAGAAAGTTGTCCAATTCTTTTAGGTTATCCAGTTTGTTAGCATATAGATTTTCATAGTATTCTCTAATAATTCCTTGTATTTCTTTGGTGCCCGTCGTGATTTTTCCTTTCTCATTTCTGATTCCGTTTAAGTGTGTAAATTCTCTTTTTTTCTTAATAAGTCTGGTTAGGGGGTTATCTATTTTGTTTATTTTCTCAAAGAACTAGCTCTTGGTTTCACTGACTTTTTCTATTGTTTTATTCTTCTCAATTTTATTTATTTCTTCTGTGATCTTTATTATGTCCCTCCTTCTGCTGATTTTGGGCCTCATTTGTTCTTCTTTTTCCAGTTTCAATAATTGTGAATTTAGACTATTCATTTGGGATTGTTCTTCCTTCTTTAAATAGGTATGGATTGCTATATACTTTTCTCTTAGGGCTTTGCTGCGTCCCACAGAAGTTGGGGCTTTGTGCTGTTGTTCTCATTTGTCTCCATATATTGCTTGATCTCTGTTTTAATTTGGTCATTGATCCATTGATTATTTAGGAGCATGTTGTTAAGCCTCCATGTGTTTGTGAACCTTTTTGTTTTCTTTCTACAATTATTTGTAGCTTTATACCTTTGCGATCTGAGAAGTTGGTTGGTACAATTTCAATCTTGTTGAATTTACTGTGTGGCTTACTATGTGGTCTATTCTGGAAAATGTTCAATGTGTACTTGAGAAGAATGTGTATCCTGCTGCTTTTGGATGTAGAGTTCTGTAGGTGTCTGTTAGATACATCTGTTCTAGTGTGTTGTTCAGTGCCTCTGGGTCCTTACTTATTTTCTGTGTGGTTGATGTGTCCTTTGCAGTGAGTGGAGTGTTGAATTCTCCTTGAAGGAATGCATTACATTCTATTTCCCCTTTTAATTCTGTTAGTATTTGTTTCACATATGTCGGTGTTCCTGTGTTGGGTGCATAGATATTTATAATGGTTATATCTTCTTGTTGGATTGACCACTTTATCATTATGTAATGTCCTTCTTTATCTCTTGTAACTTTCTTTGTTTTGAAGTCTATTTTGTCTGATACAAGTACTGCAACACCTGCCTTTTTCTCCCTATTAGTTGCATGAAATATCTTTTTCCATCCCTTCACTTTCAGTCTGTGTATGTCTTTGGGTTTGGAGTGAGTCTCTTGTAGGCAGCATATAGTTGGGTCTTGCTTTTTTATACATTCAGTGACTATGGCTTTTGATTGGTGCATTCAGTCTATTTACATTTAGGGTGATTATCGATAGGTATGTACTTATTGCCACTTCAGGATTTGGATTTGTGGTTACCAAAGGTTCAAGGGTAACTTCCTTACTACCTAAGAGTCTAACTTAACTCACTTAGTATGCTATTACAAACACAATCTAAAGATTCTTTTATTTTTTTCCCTCCTTTTCTTCCTCCTCCATTCTTTATATATTAGGTATCATATTGTGTACTCTTTGTCTATCCCTTTTTATTACCTCTGGTGACAACTATTTAACCTTAGGAACACTTCCATCTATAGCAGACCCTCCAAAAATACACTGTAGAGATGGTTTGTGGGAGCTACATTCTCTCAGATTTTGCTTATCTGGAAATTGTTTAATCCTTTCTTCAAACTTAAATGATAATCTTGCCAGATAAAGTATTCTTGGTTCAAGGCCCTTCTGTTTCATTGTATTAAATATATCATGCCACTCCCTTCTGGCCTGTAAGGTTTCTGCTGAATAGTCTGATGATAGCCTGATGGGTTTTCCTTTGTATGTGATCTCATTTCTCTCTCTGGCTGCTTTTAATATTCTGTCCTTATCCTTGATCTTTCGCATTTTAATTATTATATGTTTTGGTGTTGTCCACCTTGGGTCCCTTGTGTTGGGAGATCTGTGCACCTCCATGGCCTGAGAGACTATCTCCTTACCCAGATTGGGGAAGTTTTCAGCAATTACTTCCTCAATGACACTTTCTATCTCTTTTTCTCTCTCTTCTTCTTCTGGTACCCCTATAATATGAATACTGTTCCATTTGGATTGGTTACACAGTTCTCTCAGCATTCTTTCATTCTTAGAGATCCTTTTTTCTCTCTCTGCCTCAGCTTCTTTGTATTCCTCTTCTCTAGTTTCTATTTCATTTCTCATCTCCTCCACCATATCTAATCTGCTTTTAATACACTTCATCGTGTTCTTCAACGATTGGATCTCTGTCCTAAATTCATTCCAGAGTTCTTAAATATTTTTCTGTACCTGCATGAGCATGTTAATGATTTTTATTTTGAAATATCTTCCAAGAAAATTCATGAGGTCAATTTAATTTGAATCTTTCTCAGGTGTTTTCATTATTTTGCTTTGAACCAGGTTTCTTTGACATCTTATAATTTGTCTGTGGTGCCCTCTAGTGCCCAGAAGCTCTACTCTCTGGAGCTGCTCAGCCCCTGGAGCAATGTTGGGGGTCACAGGGGAGCGGTGTTGGTGCCTGGGGGGAGGAAAGAGCTGTTTCCTGCTTCCTGGCTGCTATACCTATCTCCACTGCCAGAATCAGTGGGCCAAACACACAGGTGTAAGCCTCTATGATTTGTGTTTGTAGCTGCCATAGGCAGGGCTTCCCTCCAGCTGGCCTGACAGCAGGGCAGGGGTCATTTTGCAAGCCTGAGCCAGGTGCAGGCTAGCTGGGAGAAAGACACAGCAGGCTGCGTATCACAGTGGGGGGCCTTGGAGCTCTGTAGCCAGCCAGGGTGATGGAGTCCCTGAAGATCGTTTAAGCTCCCAACCTGCTGGGCAGTGTGCACCTGGACAATTTTGTCTATCTGTCATTTCTCCTGAGCAGTAAGCTCTGTGCAGTCCTTGCCCCTTTAGCAGCCCTCTCACTTTTAGGAAGTCTCTCAGACTGCCTAGCCAGATCACCCAGATATGAATCCCTATTTTCCACAAGCAGCTGGATTCTCCATCTCTCCAGGTATTCCACCTGTCTTAGCTTTCCAACCACACTAAATCACCAGAGCACCATGCAATGTAGATTCATGCTCCCAGAGAATATCTCCAGGGCTGGTTGTTCAGCAGTCCCAGGCCTCCACTCCATCCCCGCTCTGTTTCTCTTCCTCCTGCCAGTGAGCTGGGGTGGGGCAAGGGCTTGAGCCCCGGTGGGTCACAGCTTTGGTATGTTACCCTGTTTCATGATGTCTGCTCTTTTCTCCAGGTGTATGCAGTCTGGTGCAGCCTTATTTCCTGTTGCTCTTTCAGGATTACTTGTATTAATTATGTTTTCATATTATATATGGTTTTCGGAGGAGGTCTCTGTCTCACTTCGCATGCTGCCATCTTTAACCCAATCTCAAGGCTTATTATTTTTCATTTGACCCTGTAATAATATCCCTTGAGTTTCAGAAAGGAACCATCTAATTTCACACACACACTGTGTCCACTTTGAGCAGACCTTCAAAAATAAGGTGGTGTTTCATCATATGCTGACACAGAAGAAATGGAATGAAAAAGCTCCCCAGCCTTTGATATTCTAAGACAGGACTCGGAAGATGGAGGAAGTCTGAATTCAAAATGCTGATCTGTTTTGCCTCATTTTGGCCTCTGGGGAAAAGCGGTAGGATTCACATAATCTTTCAGAAATGTTTCCCTACGCTTGGTGCCATCTGTGTTCAAGGCTTCTCATTATTCCCTTCAAGGGTCTCTGTGACCTCTCAATTATCTTAAGGCTGTTTCTATACCCTCTATGATCCATTTCTTTCACGTTCCTTCCATCTCTGCCTGCTGGTGTGTGTGTGCACGTGCACGTGTGGGAATTGCATTCTGACTTTTCCCCTGTTCACAGCACCCCACAAAGGGAGGGACAGGTCAGATTAAAATTAGAGCTATTGGATATTTTTTTCATGGTTGGAATGAGAATTTTGGTGAAGAAAGTGATTGAAATTATTGCTTTTGATGCCATGTTCCCTGTTGGTACTTTGAAAAGCACATGAATTGTACATTTTATTCTGCCAGTAAGAGAGAAAAGTTTCTTTTGTATGTGATCCTTAATTTTTTCTGTGAATAGGGTCCCTTAATAGAATATGAGATGGTTCATTACCCATATTTCTTCATTGCTGAATTCTCTTCTCAACTCAACCCTGATGTTCTTTTTCCATTTCTTTCTTTAAGCAAATTCTCATGTGAAAATTTCCCACGATCTCATAAAACATAGTACTTTTGTACCCACTGCTTTGCCCTCCCACTGTTTTCACCTTGAAAGCAAAGAGAACCACCCTTTGCTGCTGTTCTATGGGCCACATCCTCCACTTTCTCCAGCAGTTATTTTGTGAGTAAGATCAACTTCGTTATGGAGTAATGAAGCATTTTTAAAGTGTTTGTGGGTGGTATAGCTGTGCAAGGTGCTTCACAAAAGAGGTTCTGTGGTCATACAAATTTGGACACATGGCATACATACTCTAATCGTTCTTGGAGAATTCCAATGCACATATTGGAATATATTAAGTATATTAAAGCCTCTGAGAAATCCTGCTTTTGACAAACCAGTTTACTCTTATTTCATCATTTCCCAAATATTGTTGATCACTGAGCTCCTTTTATTCTTGTAGCACATTTTATCATTTGGCAAAACATACTTTGGGAGATACAAGAGAATAGAAAATATAACTCAATCAGCCTCGATAAATTATAGGTATGCAGCGGCTTACCCATATATCCTAAGTATTTTATTGGTGAAATGCATACTTTATGGAAGCAAGGACTTTTATTAGTTTTATCAGCTCAGTGCTGACTCTCCAATTCTATAAGAGGGCCTGGCATATATATGCACTCAATAACCATTTGTTAACTGGAAGAAGGCATGCATGTCACAATCATGGATGTCTGGTCTTTCTTACCTCAGTCACAAGGGCAGTCCTAGTTTTGGATGGAAACTGGACTTTTACAAGTTGCCTGAAATCTAAAAATTCTCCCAGTTTTAACAATCAGAACTTGCTGGATTTTTCATCTTTAGTAGTTGTGTAGCACACATTTATCCTATTCAGAGCATTCCATCATATTTTTGATAAGTCTTTCAGTGTATTTGGTGAAATTCCTTTGTTATGAGTCCTACCTCCCAGTGTGGAGGTCCACACTCAAATTTCCAGGCTCCCTTGCAGGAAGATACATGGCGAACATGGGTATCATGCCATGAGGAAATAGGCTTTGTTGTGGACCAAGTGGCCCAGCAGAGGTCAGCTTTTGCTGGAAATTGGAGCACTGGTGGAGCCTTCAAGTCAAGTGGCACAGATTGCTCTGGGGTGGCCTTGGCAGTTCAGCAAATGCCTCATTAGTCCAGTTCTACAGGGCAGAGTGAGCCTGGTTCTTGAAAGCTTAGCCAAGAGCCTCGTTTTCTACGTCCCAGAACTTAATTCATTCCAGTGTGTTTTATGTCCCAGATAAAGTTGTCTTCCTCTACCACAGAAATATGACATCCATCCTATAATGCCACAGGTCTCAAATTCCCGTTAAAGATGGATTTTTTTTCTTATTGACAAACATTCCTATACTTTATGGCTGCCACAACATTTTTCTTATTTCACTCAGCTCCACTGATTATATACACACATACACAGACATTATTCCTTTGACTGTTTTTTCTGCTTGTTTTTTCTGTGTTTTGATCACATAGTGTATATGATTTTCCCCTTCTGAAGGCCAATGTCTGTGATTTATTTTTATATTGAATGACTGAGACACATTGAAAGGTTCCTAGTACTTATTAAATGATTGCTTACTATGCTTCTTTTGCACTCCAGAGATTCTTCTTTATTAAAGTGATCATGCTTAGTAACTTCAAGATTCTATTTTCCCATAGTTGGAATCATCTAAGTTAATAGTTTTAATAATTTAATTTAATATCCCAATCATTATATCCATCAAACAAAAGTGGGAAGGCAATAGGGAGACAAGATTAGGTTTGGCTGCTAAAAAAGAAAGGTCCAAAGTAACAGTAACTTAAATAAGACAGAGATGTCTTATTTAAATACATTTTTTTCTTGAAAGAGAAGTCTGGAAGTAGGCTCTTAAAGATTAGTATGGTGACTCCAGGATCACTTGAGGACCCAGTGTCCTTCTATCTTTCTGCTCCACTACCCTTGGTAAATAGCTTCCATCTCCAGGGTAACCTCATGCTCGCAAGGTGGTTCAGTAGTTGCAGCTTTCCTGTCCTTCTCTCACCTGAGTCAACCCCCTTTCCAAGAAACCACACTCAGTGATTTCCACTCCAATCTACAAAAGATACTATAAGAATTACATATCTGGGCAAATTGCCACACACAGTGGTGTGGGGCACTGTTTCCATACAAAGGAAGAAGGAAGGAATGTGTATTAGGAAAAAACAAGGCTCAAGATGGTGGTGTGGGTAGGGCGGCGGAAATCTCTTCCAAAAAGCATATACATGTTGAAAATACAACCATTCCTAAAGAGAGACCAGAAGATACAATACAACAGCCAGACTACAGCTACATCTGTGAGAACTAAGCATCTCACAAAAAGGGTAAGATACGAAGCCATGACCTGGCGGGACCTGAGCACTCCCCCAACCCCAGTTCACCAGCGGGAGGAAAAGAATCAGAGTGGGGAGGGAGTGACACAACAGGACTACTAAATAACCAGCCCTAGTAATCCGCACTGGGAGCACAGACACACATTGCATGGTGTACTGGATATTAGAGAAACGGAAAAGTAAAATCCGAGATGGAGACTGTGAGAAGGTCCCCACAACTGACTCCCCTGGGACAAAAGAAAAGTGGGCACTTTTTAAAAGTCTTAAAGGGACAAGGGCTTAACATCTGGACAAAATCGCCTCAGCACACTCAGCCCAGCAGGCTGGAATCTTAAGGAACTTCAGGCTCCCTAATTCCTGGGGAGTAACAGCCCAGAAGCCCTCATGGCGATAAGCAGCCTGCCATTCATTCCTCCTGCCCAGTGCTGCAAGCAAACTGGCTGATCCGCCACAGCTACGGAGCAGTCGGAGAACAGCCCTGCCCACAGCAACCACACAGAGTCTCCTCCCAGCGTGCAGCTAACCGAGACAAACAGAGGAAGCCAGAGCAAGGTCCAGAAGGCATGAAGGGGCGCTGTTCTCACAGGAGAGCACACCTGGGGCGTCTACCACCCTCACAGTATGCTAGGCTATCCCGAGGGCCGCCCCACCCATGGAAGCTCAGGAGATTATCCCAGAGACTGCTCCTGGAGTGCAGGTAGAGGGCACAGGCAGCGGAGAAGGGCAACATGACCAACAAGCAAGAAGGGACTTTGTTCTCCCAGGTGACACACACGCCACCTGCCTGTGACCACTTCTATCACCATGAAAAGGCAGAAGAATCTAGTCCAGTCAAAAATCACTCAGACAACCCCAGAGAGAGGGTCTGCTGAGACAGATATAACCAATATTCCTAAAAAAGAATTCAGAATAAAAGTCATAACCATGCTGATGGACCTGTAGAGAAATATGCAAGAGCTAAGGGATGAAGTCTGGAGGGAGATAACAGAAATGAAACAATCGATAGAAGGTCTTAAGAGCAGACTAGATGAGGTGCAAGAGACTGTGAATGGAATAGAAATCAGAGAATAGGATACAGAGAAGCTGAGGCAGAGAGAGAGATAAAAGGATCTCTAGCAGTGAAAGAATATTAAGAGAACTGTGTGACCAATCCAAATGGAACAATATTCACATTATAGGAGTACCAGAGGAAGAAGAGAGAGAAAAAGGGACAGAAAGTGTCTTTGAAGAAATAATTGCTGAAAACTTCCCCAAGATGAGGAAGGAAATAGTCTCTCAGACCATGGAAGCCCACAGACCTCCCAACACAAGGGACCCAAGGAGGACAACACCAAGACATACAATAACCAAAATGACAAAGATCAAAGACAAGGACAGAGTATTAAAGGCAGCCAGAGAGAGAAAAAAGATCACCTACAAAGGAAACCCCATCAGGCTGTCATCAGACTTCTCAACAGAAACCTTACAGGCCAGAAGAGAATGGCATGATATATTTAATGCAATGGAACAGAAGGGCCTAGAACCAAGAATACTGTATCCAGCATGATTATCATTTAAATTTGAAGGAAGGATTAAACAATTTCCAGAGAAGAAAGTTGAGGGAATCTGCCTCCCACAAACCACCTCTACACCGTATTTTACAGGACTACTCTAGATGGAAGCACTCCTAAGGCTGAATAGATGTCATCAGAGAAAATAAAATCACACCAAAGAAAGCAGACCAATGAAATACTAATGAAAGGCAAAAAATAAAATCAACTATCCACAAAAGCAGTAAAAAGGAAATGCAAAAGAGTACAGAATAAAATACCTAACATATAAAGAATGGAGGAGGAAGAATAAGAAGGGAGAGAAATAAAAAATCATCAGACTGTGTTTATAATAGTTTAATAAGAGAGTTAAGTTAGACAGTTAGATAGTAAAGAAGCTACCCTGGAATCTTTGGTAACCAAGAATCCAAAGCCTGCAATGGCATTAAGTACATATCTATCAAAAATCACCATAGATGTAAATGGACTGAATGCACCAACCAAAAGACATAGAGTTACTGAATGGATAAAAATGCAAGACCCATCTATATGCTGCTTACAAGAGACTCACCTCATACCCAAAGATATACACAGACTAAAACTGAAGGTATGGAAAAAGATATTTTATGCAAACAATAGGGAGATAAAAGCAGGTGTTGTAGTACTTGTATCAGACAAAATAGACTTCAAAACAAAGAAACTCACAGAGATAAAGAAGGATATTACATAATGATAAAGGAGTCAGGCTAACAAGAGGATATAACCATTATAAGTATATATGCACCCAACACAGGAGCACCGACATATGTGAAACAAATACTAATAGAATTAAAAGGGGAAATAGAATGTGATGCAGTTGTTCTAGGAGACTTCAACACACCACTCACTGCAAAGGACAGATCAACCAGACAGAAAATAAGTAAGAAGATAGAGGCATTGAAAAACACATTAGAACAGATGTACCTAACAGACACCTACAGAACTCTACACCCAAAAGCAGCAGAATACACATTCTTCTTAAGTGCACATGGAACATTTTCCAGAATAGACCATATACTAGGCCACAAAAAGAGACTCAGTACATTCAAAAAGATTGAAATTGTACCAATCAACTTCTCAGATCACAAAGGTATGAAACAAGAAATAAATAATACAAAGAAAACAAAAAGGCTCACAAACACATGGAGGCTTAAAAACATGCTCTTAAATAATCAATGGATCAATGACCAAATTAAAACAAAGATAAAGCAATATATGAAGACAAATGACAAAAACAGCACAAAGCCTCAACTCCTGTGGGACACACTGAAGGCAGTTGAGGAAAATATATAGCAATCCATGCCTATTTAAAGAAGGAAGAACAATCCCAAATGAATAGTCTAAATTCACAATTATTGAAAGTGGAAAAAGAACAAATGAGCCCCAAAATCAGCAGAAGGAGGGACATAATAAAGATCAGAAAATAAAAAAATAAAATTGAGAATAAAACAATAGAAAAAAAATCAATGAAACCAAGAGATGGTTAAGAAAATAAACAAAATAGATAAATCCCTAGACTTATTAAGAGAAAAATAGAATCTACACACATATACAGAATCAGAAATGAGAAAGGAAAAATTATGATGCTCACCAAAGAAATACAAAGACTTATTAGAGAATACTATGAAAATCTATATACTAACAAGCTGGAAAACCTAGAAGAAATGGACAACTTCCTAGAAAAATACACCTTCTAAGACTGACCAAGGAGGAAACAGAAAATCTAAACAGACCAATTACCAGCAATGAAATTGAGTGGGTAATCAAAAAACTACAAAAGAAAAAATATCCCAGGCCAGATGGATTCACTGCTGAATTTTATCAGACATACAGAGAAGAAATAATACCCATTCTCCTTAAAGTTTTCCAAAAAATAGAAGAGGAGGGTATACTTCCAAACTCATTCTGTGAAGCCAGCATCACTCTAATACCAAAACCAGGCAAAGACCCCACCAAAAAAGAAAATTACAGACCAATATCCCTGATGAAGATAGGTGGAAAAATAATCAACAAAATATTAGCAAACGGAATTCAAAACAACATCAAGAGGATTATACACCATGATCAAGTGCTATTCATCTTACGGATGCAAGGAGGGTACAACATTTGAAAATCCATCAACATCATCCACCACATCAACAAAAAGGACAAAAACAACATGATCATTTCCATAGATGCTGAAAAAGCACTTGACAAAATTCAACATCCATTCATGATAAAAACTCTCAATCAAATGGGTATAGAGGGCAACTACCTCAACATAATAAAGGCCATACATGACAAACCCACAGCCAATATCATACTTAACAGTGAGAAACTGAAAGCTTTTCCTCTAAGATTGGGAACAAGACAAGGATGCCCACTCTCCACACTTTTATTCAACATGGTACTGGAGGTCCTAGCCATAGCAATCAGACAACACAAAGAAATACAAGGCATCCAGATTGGTAAAGAAGAAGTCAAACGGTCACTCTTTGCAGATGACATGATATTGTACATAAAAATCCCTAAAGACTTCTACTCCAAAACTACTAGAACTAATATCTGAATTCAGCAAAGTTGCAGGATACAAAATTAATACACAAATCTATACATAACGATGAACTAGCAGAAAGAGAAATCAGGAAAACAATTCCATTCACAGTTGAATCAAAAAGAATAAAATACCTAGGAATAAACCTAACCAAGGAAGTAAAAGACCTATACCCTGAAAACTACAAGACACTCTTAAGAGACACTAATAAATGGAAACTCATCCCATGCTCTTGGCTATGAAGAATTAATATTGTCAAAATGGCCATCCTGCATAAGGCAATCTACAGATTCAATGCAATCCCTATCAAAATGCCAACAGCATTCTTCAATGAACTATAGAAAATAGCTCTAAAATTCATATGTAACCAAAAAAGACCTCGAATAGCCAAAGCAATCCTGAGAAGGAAGAATAAAGTGGGGGGAATTATGCTCCCTGACTTCAAGCTCTACTACAAAGCCACAGTAATCAAGACAATCTGGTACTGGCACAAAAACAGACCCATAGACCAATGGAACAAACTAGGGAGCCCAGATATAAACCCAACCATATATGGTCAATTAATATACAATAAAGGAGTCATGGATATACAATGGAGAAATGACAGCCTCTTCAACAACTGGTGTTGGCAAAACTGGACAGCTACATGTAAGAGAATGAACCTGGATTATTGTCTAACTCCATACACAAAAGTAACCTCAAAATGGATCAAATACCTGAATGTAAGTCATAATACCATAGAACTCTTAGAAGAAGACATAAGCAAAAATCTCTTGGACATAAACATGAGCAACTTCTTCATGAACATATCTCCCCAGACAAGGGAAACAAAAGCAAAAATGAACAAATGGGACTTTAGCAAACTAAAAAGCTTCTGTACAGCAAAGGACACCATCAATAGAGCAAAAAGGCATCCTACAGTATGGGAGAATATATTCATAAGTGACATATCTGATAAAGGGTTGACATCCAAAATATATAAAGAGCTAATGCACCTCAACAAACAAAAAGTAAATAATCCAATTAAAAAGTGGGCAGAGGAGCTGAAAAAACACTTCTCCAAAGAAGAAATTCAGATGGGCAACAGGCACATGAAAAGATGCTCCACATCGCTAATCATCAGAGAAATGCAGATTAAAACCACAATGAGATATCACCTCACACCGGTTAGGATGGCCAACATCCAAAACATAAACAACAACAAATGTTGGCGAGGATGTGGAGTAAGGGGAACCTTCCTACACTGCTGGTGGGAATGCAAATTAGTTCAACCATTGTGGAAAGCAGTATGGAGGTTCCTCAGAAAACCCAAAATAGAAATACCATTTGACCCAGGAATCCCACTCCTAGGAATTTACCATAAGAATGCAGGCAGCCTGGTTTGAAAAAGATATATTCACCCCTATGTTTATCGCAGCACTATTTACAGTAGCCAAGAAATGGAAACAACCTAAGTGTCCATCAGTAGATGAACGGATAAAGAAGATGTGGTACATATACACAATGGAATTCTATTCAGCCAAAAGAAGAAAACAAATCCTACCATTTGCAACAACATGGATGGAGCTAGAGGGTATTATGCTCAGTGAAATAAGCCAGGCGGAGAAAAACAAGTATCAAATGCTTTCACTCATCTGTGGAGTATAAGAACAAAGGAAAAAGTGAAGGAACAAAAGAGCAGCAGACTCACAGAACCCAAGAATGGACTAACAGTTACCAAAAGGAAAGGGACTGGGAGGATGGGTGGGAAGGTAGGGATAAGGGGGAAAAAGGGGCATCATGATTAGCATGTATAATGAAGGGGGGCACGGGGAGGGCTGTACAACACAGAGAAGACAAGTAGTGATTCTATAACATCTTACTACGCTGATGGACAGTGACTATAATGGGGTATGTGGTGGGGACTTGATATTAGAGAGAGTCTAGTAACCATAATGTTGTTCATGTAATTGTGCATTAATGATAGCAAAATAAAAAATAAAATAAATAAAAATATATTTTAAAAAAGGAAAAAAAAAAATATATATATATATAAATAATAGGTGCTACAAAGCACTTAAAAGCAAAAACATTCTCCAGACATTTTAAAGCTACAAAGTTTTTATAGTATTTATTTTATTCAAAAATTTTACTTGGAATCATCTAATGAATATATCAAGCTAAAGCAGTGATTATTTTGTTTTGAATTAAAATTAATTTGTCTATTTATTCAAACTCTAATTTATACAAGAGGGAAAATATGAGCTTAAATCATCCTGCAATTTTGGCGGGAACTTTTCTCCTGTTTATTCATGAAGCCCTTTCAACAAGTCAACCACATTCTCTGAAGCTATTGAAATAAAGTAAAGCACAAGTACTGCTCCTCCCTGAGCGTAAGTTCTGGTTTTGTCATCCTGTTGTCTATTTGAGCTTACATAATGACTTAGCATAATGGACAGTCTAATGATGGAGAAAATTGACATGAGTAGAGTGATAACATATTTGGATGACTGAGATTCTTAATTTATAATGTATTTCAGAATGTGGATGATTGGGAAGAAATTTACACTATGAGATGATGGATTACAATGCCTTAAAGCTCTGATAAAATGATGATGATAAGGGTTAGAACCATGTTTTTCCAATTTAGAGCACAGATTGTGAAGTTTCAGGAACAACTATCTGTTCTTTCCTTTAACAGAACATTTTTCTGGGGAAGTCATTGTTTTTCTTATAAAATTTTTATTTTTATTGTGGCTGGTTGTACCTTTCTCAATAACATTGACATGATCTATTTTGCTGTGTGTGTGTAATGTATACCTATATCTTTGTTATATAGAAGTTAAGTAGAAAAGGTAGAAGCAATAAAAACCTCATTTATAAATAGGAAATCACCCTGGAATCTAGAAGACTAAAAAGACAATTGTAAAGGGGAAGTAAGGATGACTCGCACATAGAAGACACTCAGTAAGTAGTTGTTGAATGGATGAATAAGGGAAACTTCTCCTTCATTAACAACCCTTTGCTATTATATAAAGAAATGTATTAGTGAAAAAACATGATGGCATACAGTAACTACCTTTTCTACATAAGGTCATTCTTACAATACCCTTGGAAACTGAGGTCAGCTGTCATTGTTATCTCCATTTGCTGATGAGGAAATAGCAATTTGGAGTTACCAGAATTGGTAAGTGGCAAGGCTAGACACAGCTGCAGTTAGATGATTCTAAATTCTTTGTATTTTGCCATTTTTTCTGTCCCGTGTGTAGGTAGTGTGTTTTTTTTGAGTGTGTGTGTGTACAATGACATACCCTAATTTTTGGTAATTGTTACTGTTATGGTCTGAATGTTTGTGTTACCTCCAAATTCATATGTTGAAAAGCTAATGTCAACAAGGTGGGGCTTTGAGAAGAGATCAGGACATGCAGTGGAGCCCTCATGAATGGGATCACTGCTCTAGTAAAAGGCTCAAGAGAGCTCCTTCCCTTATGCTATATGAGGACACAAGAAGTCTGTGACCTGGAAGAGAGCCCCTACCCAACCATGCTGGCACCCTGATCTCAGACTTCCAGATTCCAGAACTGTGAGAAATAATTTTCTGCTTTTTATAAGCTACCCAGTCTATGGTATTTTGTTACAGCAGCCCTAAAGGACTAAGCCCTAATGCACTAACATGGCTACCTAGCTAGAGTATGAGCGGCCAACTCGCTCTTGTCAGACCATGTGATTACTTGATGTACATGGTCACATTTTCCAGCTTCATCCTTGGCCCCTCATTTTGCAATGTCCATTCTATGTTACCTTACTGGCTCTGTGATAGTCACTGGAAAAGAAACTCTTTGAAATGAGAAAAGGGGATGATAAAAGAGAAACAATAAGCTAGTTACTGCAAAGCTGCAGGTCCACTGCCTTGGTGTCGGAGAATTTTCTTGGCTAGAATGTCTGTCTCCTGTGTCTCTTTTTCCACATGTGCCCCATGGTTTAGAAGGACATGAGTGAGTCTAACAATAATAAACACCCGAGTTTCCACTCCTCCCTTCTGCTCAGTGATGGGCTCTCAATTCTTTATGCGGAAATGACCAGTGGAACAAGAAGCAGGACAAAGAAGCAGAGAGGAATTTCTTGGCAGAAGTAGCAGCTCAAAGAACTAAAACAAACTCACACACCAAGGGCTCTGTTGTTCCTGGACCTTGGAGAAAATAGCTGATATGAAGAGGTCTATGTTTACCAGGAGAGCCCCTGCCTGGTCGCTTCTTTCTGAGTGTGAACTTTTTCTATGGCATACGACCTTTGGAGACAATACAACATAATACAACATAATCTAATTTTTCAAATGATGATTCCCCCTCCCCCTACATACATTTGTATGAGACTTATGATCTGCAGATATATTATACTTTTAACCTTTTCTGCAATCCAAGAGTTGACCACAGGGAGATACAGTAATGTTTTCTGTTTATTTTGTGCATTGTGCCAGAGAACCATTTGTGTTTTGGAGATAACTCAGCAATGTTGTCAGTCTGCCTGTCAATCTTCCCCAGCAGCAGAGCCCAAGTGCTCTCTGTCTTGGGAGCTCCCACCTCTATGAAGGACTGCAAAGAGCTGCTAAACTCATTTCAGGAACCTGGTATATAGGAGAGTTGCCTGAGTTTCTGGAGGCCCATGTGAAAAGGAGATTGTGATCTCACTCGTACCACTGAGGAAGAAATGAGCCTAAGAAACCCCTTCAGCTACAGTCCTCTCCTCAGGGAAGCAGCCAAAGATACTTCTTGTCACGTAGGCTCCTTTGCTCTCTGTCAAGGTACCTTGAGTCCCTGCCCACAGCAGATTGAGGAAGACACTGGATACACAGATCAAACAAAGGCAGTCATATACGTTGGATAAAAGAGAACTCATGACCTCTAAGGTAGCCAGGCTCCTTCATGAACATCAATTGTCATCTTCTCTTGTGGAGTTTTAATACCACACACACACACACACACACACACACACACACACACACACACAGAGGGAAGTGAAACAGAGAGAGGAGAAAAGCAAGAAGACATAGAAAAGGGTCCAAAGGACTACAGGGCCTTTGAAGTAGAGGAAGAGGCAACCTGACAAGACAGCCGAGTCACCAGGCCTTCCAGAGTGCTCTGAGCAGTGATGAGCCACTGCTCCCATTCCAGCTTTGCATTTTTTCTTTAAGAGCTGTATTGCAGTATAATTCACATGTAATAAAATACACACGCTTAATGTGTAAATGTTGATAGGTTTGGACACACGTATGCACCTATGAAACCATCATCCCAGTGAAGATAATGAATGTGTCCCTTTCTCCCAGAAGGTTCCTCTTGCCCCTTGGGAATCCTTCCCTTTCAGCCTCCCTGTCCTCCCTCATGGTTCCTGAGTGGTTGCTCATCTGCTTTCTGCCTCTATAAAGTAGTTTGCTTTTTCCAGAATTCTATATTAGTGGAACCATACAGTATATACTTTTTTGCCTCATCTTTCACACAGCATAATTACTTTGAATGTGTTCATGTTGTGTGTTTCAATGGCTATTCCTTTTATTGTTGAACAGTACACCATTGTATGGATATACCACAGTGTTTTATTTTTTCATCTATTCTCTTGTTGATACACATTTAGGTCATTTCCAATTTTTCGCTATTACAAACAAAACTGCTATGAACATTTGTATACAAGTCTTTTATGGATATATGCAATTTTTCACATGCTTATTTGCTATCCATATATTTTAATAGTCCATGGGTCAAAGAAGAAATATGAGAGAACATTAGAGAGCATTTTGAACTTGATAACAATAAAACTACACCATATTACAAAATGTGGAATGCTGTTAAACTGTTACTTAGAGGGAGTTATAGTTCACTAAACACCTAAAAGAGAAAAGAAGAAGGTTCTTAAACTAATGACCTAAGTTTATATATTAAGAGACTAGGGGAAAAAAGAGAAAATGAAATCCAAGGTACAGAAAAGAAAGGAAATAATAAAGATCAGAGCATAAATCAATAAAATTGAAATCAGAGAAACAATAGAGAAAATCAATGAAATCAAAAGTTGGTTATTTGATCAGTCTAACTGATTAAGCTCAAATCAGACTGATCATGAATGAGAGAAAGCACAAATTACCAATATCAGGAATGTAGGAAGTGATATCAGTAAAGATTCTACAAATATTGAAAAGATAATAAAGGAATATTAAGGACAAACTTTAAGCCAAGAAATTTGACAACTTAAGTGAAAAGGACCAGTTTCATGAAAGATACAAACTATAAAAGTTTATTCAAGAGGAAAAAGATAACATAAAATCCTATACCTATTAAAGAAATGAAATTTGAGGTTAAAAACCTTTCCAAACACACATACAAAACCCAGGTCCAAATGGTTTCATTGGTGATTATACCAAATACTTAGGAAGAAATATTAGCAATTCTAAATAAAATCTTCAAGAAAATCAAAAAGAAGGGAATACTTTCTCACTTCATTCTATGAGGCTAGCTCTACTCTCATGTAAGCTACAAAATTACAAGACAAAGCATAAGCATTAAAAGAAAAGAAAACTATAGTTGAAAAATTTATTAACAAAACTTTTAAAACTTTAATCCAGCAATATACATAAAAACAATACATCATGACCAAGTGAGGCTTATCACAGGAAGGTAAGGCTGATGAATCTTTGAAAATCAGTGCAATTCACCATGGCAGAATGGAAGAAAATAAATAAATAAAAACTGTATGATCATCTGATCATCTCAATAGATACAGAGAAAGTATTTGACACAATTTAACATTCATTCCTTATAAGAAACCTTGGCCAATTAGGACTAAAAGATAACATCTTCTATTTGATCAAGGCTGTCTAGAACTAACATAGTTAATGGTGAAATGTTGAATAATTTTCTCCTAAAATAAGGAACAAGGCAAAGATATCTGCTCTTACCCCTTCTGTTCAGAACTGTACTAGAAGTTCTAGATGTGTAATATGGAAAAAAATATAAAAGGCAGACAGATTATAAAAAAAAAACTGTCTTTATACACAGGTACCTCATCATCAATGTGGAAAAAATCTTACAGAATCTACAAAAGAATAGCCATTAGAATTAATAAGTGCATGCATGATATAAGAGCCATATACTGTAATAAAGTGTATTTCTTTATACTAACAATAAGCAATCATAAATAGAAGAAAACCCCCTACTTTATGCAATCATATCAAAGATAGGAAATATTTAGAGATAAATTTAATAGATAATTTATAAAACCTATACAGTGAAAACTACATGACATTCATGAGAGAAATGAGGAACCTAAATGAACAAAGAGATATATGTTCATAGGTTGGAAGATTCGAAGTTGCTGTCAGTTCTCCCTAAATTGGTTTATGGATGCAAAGCTGTCCCAGTAAAAATTCCAGCAAGTTCTTTGTAGTAGTTTAAAAATTTTTTTTGGTAAAGAAATAACTTTGAAAAGAGAAAAGGGATGTTGGAAGCTTTACTATATTTGACTTTAACATTTATTATAAAGCTACAATATTCAAATATTTTGGTAATTATGTAAAGATAAACAAATAGATCAGTGAAATAGAAAAAAGAGTCCAGAAATAGACCTATACATAAATAGTCAATTGATTTTGACAAAGATGCAAATGGAGAAAGGATAGTCTTTCAACAAATGGTCCTGGAAGAACTGGATGTCTAGAAGCCAAAAATAAATAAAATAAGAAGGAAAGAAAAAGAAAGGGAAAAAAATCTAAAACTATAGAACTTCTAGAAAACATTGGGTGAACAAATTTGGTAACTTTTGATTAGGCAAAAATTTCTAAATACATATGCCAATTATATATAAATAACTTTAAAATGGTTAATTGCCATTTAAAACAAAATAATAATTTATTGTGGGATTTATAACATAAATAGAAATAAAATGTATAACACCAATAGCATAAAAATTATACTGCTATTCTTGCTTTGTATGTGACAAAGCATAATATTATTTGAATGCTATCTGTGATAAGTTAAACTGTTACAATCCCACAAAAATACCTCTAGACATTGATACAAACAAATAAGCACAGAGATTCATAGAAGAGATAAAGTGGAATACTAAGCATTTTTTAGTTAACCTAAAATAATGCAGGAAAAGAGGTAAGAGTGAACAGAGAGCAAACATAGAAAACAGCAAATGGTAGATTTAAAGCCAAACATATCAGAAATTACATCATATGTAAATACAGAAAACACACAAATTAAAAAGCAAAGATGGTCAGATTGGAGAATAAAGATCTGATTATATGCTGTTCACAAGAGATTTACTTTACATATAAAGACACTGACAGAGTGAAAGAAAAAGTATAAAAAATAATCATGCAAACACTAATCATAAGAAAGCTCATTTGGCTCTGTTAACATCAGGCGAGTAGAGTTCAAGATGGAGAGCATTATTAGAATAAAGAATGGCATTTCATAATGATGAATGGGTCAATTAATCAAGAGGGCATAGCACTCTTAGGTAGGTATGCACCTAATAACAGAGCTATAAAATACATGAGGGTAAAGCTGACAGAACTTAACAGAGAAATAGACAAATTCCCAAATATATTTGGATATTTCAACACTTTTCTTTCAATAATTAATTTGAAAAAAGGAGACAGAAACTAAGAAAGCAAATAAAAGAGAAGGGAAAGAATATAAATTAAGCAATGTGGCCTAATTAACCTGTAGTACAATATATGCAAAAACTACAGAATGCTCATTGTTCTCAAGTGCATACAAAACAATCATCCAATATAGAATCTATGCTTAGCCATAAAATGAGCTTCAGTAAATAAAAGAAAAAGAAAGGAAGAAAGAGAGAGAGAAAGAGGGAGAGAGAAAAAGGAAGATGGAAAGAAGGAAAGAGGGATGGAGGGAGGGAAAAAAGGAAGGAAGGAGGGAGGGATGGAGGGAGGGAAGAAGGGAAAGAAACCTTTACAGCCCACAAAAGAATTAAATGAGAAATTAATAATATAATACAAAGTTATCTGTAAAGTAATCTAATTTATTTGGAAATTATCAACATACTTCTAGATAACCTGAGGACAAAAGAAGTAATCATTTAAATAATTAGAAGATATTCTGAACTAACTAGGAATGAAAACAGAACATATAAAACTGTGAGATACCTCTAAAGAAGTGCTTAGAGAAAAAATTACAGCTTCAATTCTAATACCAGAAAAGAATAAAGATTTGAAATCAATGTTGAGGTTTTTTACTCTAAGAAGCTAGAAGGAGAAAAGCAAACTAAACCATAGCAAAGGAAATAATTAAGGCATGAGATGTAATCAATTAAACAGAAAACTTATGAACAATAAAGTCAATGAAGCTGTAAGTTGGTTCTTTGAAAAGTTCATCAAAATTAATAAACACCAGCTAACTTATCAAGAGAAAAGAGAGAACATGCAAATGACCAATGTAAGGAATTGAAGCAAAATTACTAGAGCCTATAGACATTTAAAGGATAAAAAGGGAATACTATGTAAAAATTTATGCTAGTAAATTCAACAACTTAAATAAAATGAACAAATTCCTTGAAAGATATAAGTTAACAAAATGGACACAAGAAGAAAAAAAGTCTGAGTAGATATATTTATAAAAATATTAAATTCATAATTAAAAATCCTTTTTCTAAGAATTACATGGTTAGCTGGTTATATGGTTGAATTATAACAAACATTTAAGAAAAATAATACCAATCCTAAATTTTGAGGCCAGAATTACTTTAGTACCAAAACTAATGATATTACAAAAAAACTACAAACCAACCTCCCTCATGAATATAGATGCACAAAGCTGATCAAATTATTAGCAAATTGAATTCAATGATAGATAAAAAGGATAATATATCATGACCAATTGGTGTTTATTATATAAGATTGATTCAGATTTGAAAATAATTTTTAATGGAACTTATTACACTAAAAATATAAAGGATAAAAATCATATCATCTGGAGACTTCTGGGAAGATGGTGGCATGAGCAGGGCAGTGGAAATCTCCTCCCAAAACCATATATATTTGTGAAAATACACAAATACAACTATTCCTAAAAAAGAGACCAGAAGATACAGAACAACAACTAGGCTACAGGTACACATGCGAGAACTCAGTGCCTCATGAAGCAGATGGCAGCTAAGTGGGAAGAACTCCAGAATCCACATCAAGGGCTGGAAAGCACCAAGGGGACCAGAAGGCACCCAGTGAGACTGCAAACTGCCGCAGTGCTATAGGCTAGGCTGAGGGCAACCACACACAAAGACAGCTCCAGGGATTACCCAGAGACTGCCTCCTGGTGGGCGGAAAACCAGTTCAGGCCCCGGAGAAGGGCAAGGAGAACAATAAGCAGGAAAGGACTTTGTTCTCCCAGCTGACACACGTGGCACCTACCAGCGACCACTTCTATCACCATGCAAAGACAGAGGAATATGGTACAGACAAAGATTACCCAGATGACCCCAGAGAGGGGGCCTGATGGGATAGATTTATACAGTCTTCCTGAAAAAGAATTCAGAATAAAAGTCATAACTATGCTGATGGATCTACAGAGAAATATGCAAGAGCTAAGGGAGGAAGTGAGGAAAAACAATGCAGAAATCAGACAAGCGATTGACGGGCTTAAGAGCAGAATAGACGAGGTGCAAGAGAATGTTAGTGGAATAGAAATCAGAGAACAGGAATCCAGAGAAGCTGAGGCAGAGAGAAAGAAAAGCATCTCTAAGAATGAAAGATTAAGAGAACTGTGTGACCAATCAAAACGGAAAAATATTTTCATTATAGGAGTACCAGAACAAGAAGAGAGAGAAAAAGGGATAGAAAGTGTCTTTGAAGAAATAATTGCTGAAAACTTCCCCAAGCTGGGGTAGGAAAAAGTTTCTCAGTCAACGGAAGCCCACAGATCTCCCAACACAAGGGACCCAAAGAAGACAACACCAAGACACATGATAATTAAAATGGTGAAGATCAAAGATAAGGACAGGTATTAAAGGCAGCTAGAGAGAGAAAAAAGATCATCTACACAGGAAAACCCATCAGACTGTCATCAGACTTCTCAACAGAAACCTTACAGGCCAGAAGAGAATGGCACAATATATTTAACATAATGGAACAGAAGGGGCTTGAACCAAGAATATTGTATCCAGCACAATTATCATTTAAATTTCAGGAAGGGATTAAACAATTCCTGGACAAGTGAAAGCTGAGGGAATTCACCTCCCACAAACCACTTCTACAGGATATCTTAAAGGGACTGCTTTACATGGAAACACACCTAAGGCTAAAAATATGTCACCAGAGAAAATAAAATCATAGCAAAGAAAGCAGACCATCCAAATACTAACTAAAGACAAAAAGTAAAATTGACTATCCACAAAAACAGTCAAATGAAATGTAAGAGTACAGAATAAAACACCTAGTATATAAAGAATGGAGGAGGAATAAGAAGAGAGAGAAATAAAGAACCATCAGACTGTTTATAATAGCTTAACAAGAGAGTTAAGTTAGATTGTTAGGTAGTATAGAAGCTACCCTTGAACCTTTGGTACTCACGAATCTAAAGCCAGCAATGGCAATAAGTACATATCTATCAATAATCACCCTAAATGTAAATGGACTGAATGCACCAATCAAAAGACACAGAGTAACAGAGTGGATAAAAAAGCAAGACCCATCTATATGCTGCTTACAGGAGACTTACCTCAAACCCAAAGATATACACAGACTAAAAGTGAAGGGATGGAAAAAGATATTTCATGCAAACAAGGAGAAAAAAGCAGGTGTTGCAGTACTTGTATCAGACAAAATAGACTTCAAAACGAAGAAAATAGCAAGAGATAAAGAAGGACATTACATAATGATAAAGGGGTCAGTCCAACAAGAAGATATAACCATTATAAATATATATGGACCCAACACAGGAACGACGACATATGTGAAACAAATACTAACAGAATTAAAGGAGGAAAAAGAAAGCAATGCATTCATTTTAGGAGACTTCAACACATCACTCACTCCAAAGGACAGATCAACCAGACAGAAAATAAGTAAAGACACAGACGCACTGAACAACACACTAGAACAGATGGAACTAACAGATATCTACAGAACTCTGCACCCAAAAGCAGCAGGATACACATTCTTCTCAAGTGTACATGGAACATTTTCCAGAATAGACCACATACTAGGCCACAAAAAGAACCTCAGTAAATGAAAAAATATTGGAATTCTACCAACCAACTTCTCAGGTAACAAAGGTATAAAACTAGAAATAAATTGTGGAAAGAAAACAAAAAGGCTCACAAATACATGGAGGCTTAACAACATGCTCCTAAATAATCAATGGATAAATGACCAAATTAAAACAGAGATCAAACAATATATGGAGACAGTGACTGTAATGGGGTTGGTGGGGGGGACCTGATGAAGGGGGTAGTTTAATCACCATAATATTGCACATGTAACTGTAGGGTAATGATACCAAAATAAATTGTAAAATAAATAAATAATAAATAAATAAATAAATAAATAAATAATTTTAAAAAAACAATATATGGAGACTAATGACAACAATAACAGAAAGCCACAGCCTCTGTGGGACGCAGAAAAGGGAGTTCTAAAAGGAAAGTACATTGCAATTCAGGCCTATTTAAAGAAGGAAGAACAATCCCAAATGAATAAAGACACAATTATTGAAAGTGGAAAAAGAAGAACAAAGGAGGCGCAAAGTCACCAGAAGGAGGGTGAAGAAATAAATAAAATTGAGAAGAATAAAACAATAGGAAAAGAACATGAAACCAGAGCTGGTTCTTTGAAAAAATAAACAAAATAGATAAACCCCTTGACAGACTCATTAAGAGAAAAAGACAATCTACACACATAAACAGAATCAGAAATGAAAAAGGAAAAATCACAACAGACACCAAAGAAATACAAAGACTTATAAGAGAATACTATGAGAATCTATATGTTAACAAGCTGGAAAACCTAGAAGAAATGGACAACTTCTTAGAAAAATACAACCTTCCAAGACTGACCAAGCAATAAACAGAAAACTTAAACAGACCAATCACCAGCAATGAAATTGAATCAGTAATCAAAAACCTACCAAGAACACAACGCCCAGGCCAGATGGATTCACATCTGAATTTTACCAGACACATAGAGAAGAAATAATACCCATTCTCCTTAAAGTTTTCCAAAAAATAGAAGATGAGGGAATACTTCCAAACACATTCTATGAAGCCAGCATCACTCTAATACAAAAACCTGGCAAAGACACCACAAAAAAAGAAAATTACAAACCAATATCCCTGATGAACACAGACGCAAAAATACTCAACAAAATATTAGCAAACCGAATTCAAAAACACATCAAGAGGATCATACACCATGATCAAGTGGGATTCATCTCATGGATGCAAGGATGGCACAACATTTGAAAATCCATCATCATCCACCACATCAACAAAAAGGAGAACAAAAACCACACGATAATCTCCATAGATGCTGAAAAAGCATTTGAAAAATTCAGCATCCATTCATGATTAAAACTCTCAACAAAATGGGTATAGAGGGCAAGTACCTCAACATCATAAAGGCCATATATGACAAACCCACAGCCAACATCATATTTAACAGCAAGAAGCTGAAAGCTTTTCACCTAAGATCAGGAACAAGACACGGATGCCCACTCTCTCCACTGTTATTCAACATAGTACTGGAGGTCCTAGCCACGGCAATCAGACAAAGCAAAGACATACAGGGCATCCAGATTGGTAAAGAAGAAGTCAAGTTGTCACTATTTGCAGATGATATGATACTGTACATAAAAAACCCTAAAGACTCCACTCCAAAACTACTGGAACTAATATCTGAATTCAGCAAAGTTGCAGGATATAAAATTAACACACAGAAATCTGTTGCTTTCCTATACACTAATGATGAGCTAACAGAAAGAGAAATCAGAAAAACAATTCCATTCACAATTGCACCTAAAAGAATAAAATACCTAGGAATAAACCTAACGAAGGAAGTGAAAGACCTATACCCTGAAAACTACAAGACAATCCTAAGAGAAATTAAGGAAGACACTAACAAATGGAAATGCATCCATGCTCTTGGCTAGGAAGAATAAATATTGTCAAAATGGCTATACTACCTAAAGCAATCTACAGATTCAATGCAATACCTATCAAAATACAAACAGCTTTCTTCAATTAACTGGAACATATAGTTCTAAAATTCATATGGAACCAGAAAAGACCCCAAATAGCCAAAGCAATCCTGAGAAGGAGGAATCAAACAGGGGGAATTACGCTCCCTGACTTCAAGCTCTACTACAAAGCCACAATAATCAAGACAATTTGGTATTGGCACAAAAACAGACCCACAGACCAGTGGAACAGAATAGAAAATCCAAACATTAACCCAAACATATATGGTCAATTAATATATGATAAAGGAGCCTTGGATATACAATGGGGAGATGACAGCCTCTTCAGCAGCTGGTGTTGGCAAAACTGGATAGCTCCATGTAAGAGAATGAAACTGGACTACTGTCTAACCCTATACACAAAAGTAAACTCAAAATGGATCAAAGACCTGAATGTAAGTCATGAAATCATAAAGCTCTTAGGAAAAAACATAGGCAAAAATCTCTTGGACATAAATATGGGTGACTTCTTCATGAACATATCTCCCCGGGCAAGGGAAACAAAAGCAAAAATGAACAAGTGGGACTATATCAAGCTGAAAAGCTTCTGTACAGCAAAAGACACCATCAGTAGAACAAAAAGACATCCTACAGTATGGGAGAATATATTCATAAATGACATATCTGATAAGGGGTTGACTCCAAAATATACAAAGAACTCACGCACCTCAACAAACAAAAAGCATATAATTCAATTAAGAAATGGGCAGAGGACGTGATTAGACACTTCTCCAAAGAAGAAACTCAGATGGCCAACATACACATGAAAAGATGCTCCACATCACTAATCATCAGAGAAATGCAAATTAAAACCACAATGAGATATCACCTCACACCAGTAAGGATGGCCAACATCCAAAATACAAACAAGAACAAATGTTGGCGAGGATGTGGAGAAAAGGGAACCCTCCTACACTGCTGGTGGAAATGCAAATTAGTTCAACCATTGTGGAAAGCAGTATGGAGGTTCCTCAAAAAAACTCAAAATAGAAATACCATTTGACCCAGGAATCCCACTCCTAGGAATTTACCCTAGAATGCAGCAACCCAGTTTCAAAAAGACAGATACACCCCTATGTTTATCGCAGCACTATTTACAATATCCAAGAATTGGAAGCAACCTGTGTCCATCAGTAGATGAATGGATAAAGAAGAGGTGGTACATATACACAATGGAATATTATTCAGCCATGAGAAGAAAACAAATCCTACCATTTGCAACAACGTGGAAGGAGCTAGAAGGTATTATGCTCAGTGAAATAAGCCAAGCAGAAAAAGACAAGCATCAAATTATTTCACTCATATGAGGAGCATAAGAGCTTTGACAAAAACAGCAGCAGACTCACAGAACCCAAGAATGGACTAATAGTTACCAAAGGGAAAGGGACTGGGGAGGATGGGTGGGAATGGAGGGACAAGGGGGAAAAAGAGGCATTACGATTAGCAGACGTAATGTTGGGGGGGCACGGGGAGGGCTGTACAACTCAGAGAAGAGAAGTAGTGATTCTATAGCACCTCACTATGCTGATGGACAGTGACTATAATGAGGTAAGTGGGGGGGACTTAATGAAGTGGGGAGTTTAGTAACCATAATGTTGCACATGTAACTGTAGATTAATGATACCAAAACAAATTTTTTAAAAACCATATCATCTCAATAGGGAAAAAACTTGTCAAAATTTAATATGCACTTATTAAAAAACCTCTCAGCAGACTAGAAATAGAAGCTTTCTTAGTCTGATAAAGGGCATCTACAAAAAATACCTACAGTTAACTAACTTAATGGTGAAATCTGGAAAGTTCCTCCCTAAGATTAGAAATAAGGCAAAAATACCCACTCTCACTTTCTCTATTTGTCATTGTATTGGAGGTCCTAGCCAGGGTAAAAAAATCAAATAAAAGAAGTAAAAGAAATATAGATTGAAAAAAGATGAGAAAAGTATCTTTGTTCATAGACAACATGTTGTATTTGTAGACAATCCTACAGAATCTACATAAAACCACTAGAATACTAAGAGAGTTCAGTTAAGATTGTAGGACAAGTCAATATAACAAAAATAACTGCATTTCTATATGTTAGCAATGGGCTTCTGCAAAACTAACTTCAATATCACTTAGAATAGCATGTAAAACCACAAAACGCTTAGGATAAAATTTAAGAAAAGATGTATAAAATATGTATATTGAAAACTACAAAAACACTGCCAAGAAAAATTAGTGAAGATCTAAACAGATGAAGAGCTGCACGATGATTCGGACTGGGGGACTCAGTATCCCTGAGAAGATGGTTCTTCCCAAATCAATCTATGCCTTCCATGATTCTAGTCAAAGCCAAGTAGGCTTTGTGTGTGTATGTGTGTTTATGGAAATAAACAAGTTGTTTCTGAAATTTGCTTAGAAATTCAAAGAATGTAAAACAGCCAAAAATTTCTTTAAAAAGAAGAGCTGTACTGCAAAGCTGCATTATAAAAACAGAGTGTGATATTGATATAAAGATAAACAGCTAGATAAATGCAACACAATAAGAAGTCAGAAATAAAGCTATACCTTGAGATTAAGGCATCAAAGCAATTCAGTAACAAAAGGGAGACCTTTTCAACAAATGATGGGTATTCATATAAAAAAGTGACCTTCAACCTATACCTCACATTATACATAAAAATTAATCACAGATGGGTAATAGGCCTGAATATGAAAAGGGGTGAAAATTGGTTCTTGGAATGAGAAAAAATCTTAGGTATTACAATAGTCTGTAGCTCTCCAAAGAACCATAATTCAAAACAGATATATAGTGTATCTGTGGCATTTACATTTCATGTTGGGGATTTGGATTGATTTGAAAGAATCTAAAAAGACTCCTTGGGAACTATTGTGATTAATTTTATCTCCCAGAAAGATATGTTGAAGTCATAACTCCTGTTATCTGTGAATGCAATCTTACTTTGAGATGGGGTTGTTGCAGGTGTAATTAAGAAGTAAGTTGAGATCATACTGGAGTAGGGTGAGCCCCTAGTTCAATATTAGTGTCCTTATAAGAACAGGAGAAGAGACGTAGAGAAGAGGACAGAAGGCCATGTGAAGACAGAGGCAGAGATTGGAGAGAAGTGTTACAAGGAGTACCAAGGATTCCTGATAAACTGTCAGAAACTCTTACCAAGAGGCAAGGAAGGATCCTCTCCTAGAGCTATCAAAGAAAACATAGTTCTGCAGATACCTTTATTTTGGATTTCTAGTCTCCAAAACCATGAAAGAATACATTTCTGTTGTTTTAAGTCACTCAGTTTGTTACTTTGTTATGGAAGCCAGGGGAAACTCATACAAGGGGTGATAATGTAAACATGTTGGGAAACACTATTCTAGAAGAAAACAGGAGAGTATTTTGCAACTTTTGGTTAGGCAAAGACTTCTTAGATGCACCCAGAGAGCACTAGCCATAAAGGAAAAAATGAGAAGCTGGACTTCAGATTAAACTCTTTTGATCATTAAAAGATCAGGCCACTAAGATCTCTGTGAAGAAAATGAATAGAGAATCCACAGACGAGGGGAAAGTATTTGTAATATATACATCTGACAAAGGACTCATATCCAGAATATATAAAGAACTCCCACATTTCAATAATAAAAAGAACCAAATTTACAAGTGAGCAAAGGATTTTAATAAGCAGTTTACAGAGGAAGATATTTGAATGGTTATAAACACAGGAAAATATGCTCAATATCATTAGTCATCAGAGAAATGCAAATTGAAACTGCAATGAAATACCACTACACCCCCACTTATATGGTACAATTAAAAGGACTGATGACACCAAATTCTGGCCAGGATGTGGAGCTGGTGGGAGTGTAAAATGGTACAACCACTTTGAAAAATAGTCTGCCATTTTCTTATAAAGTTAAACATATACCTACCCCAAGTCTAGCAATACCACTTCAAGGTATCTACTGAAGAGAAATAAAAACATATGCATTCAAAAAAGACTGTATACAATTTAATGCCAAAAACTAAAAACAACTCAACTGTCTATTATCAAGAGAATGAATCAGTACATTGTGGGGCATTTATGACAGCATACTACTCAGCAATTTAAAAAGGCTGATAGTCTCAACAACCTAGATGGATCTTGAAAACATTATGCCAAATGAAAGAGGCCACACACAAAAGTGCACATACTACACGCTTCCTTTTATACAAAGCTCTAGAAAAACCAGAAACCCAACCTATATTAATAGCAACCCAATCAGCGGATTCCTGGAGAGAGTTGAGTAAATCCCTTACTTCAAAGGGAAATAGGCAAACTTTCTAAGGTGATGGAATTGTTCCAGATCCCTGCAGGAGTGTAGGTTACACGTGTGTATGCACTGGTTAAACTCATCAGGCTAATAAAGTGGTTAGTATCCATACATTTCACTGTATGAAAATTCTCTAATATATATGGGATAGAGGGTTATAGCAGCTGCCTAAACCCTATGCATAGCTTGCTCACAAAAGTTTTGCCACCTTAATTTTTCTTTTGGACTACATCTTTCTTATGCAAAATGAGGAAATTGGATCTCATCAAGCTTTCAAGAACTAGTTCATCTGGATATTGAAGTCCTTTCCAGCTCTAAAATTTTGTGTGTGGATTGCTATTTGTATTGTTTCACCTCATCAGACCATCTGTCAGAAAGTCCTGGAACCCACTTGCACCCTGAACGTGTCAGGTAGGCTACAGGCGTGGGGGGAAAAGAGCCCTGCTGTTCCCTGTTCCACACGGCGAAGACCTGAAGAAATGGCTGGTTTTAGGGATGTGGCTGTGTCACTGTGGAGGACACTGATAAGGTGAGTGGACACCTACGTTGACAAAGCACTAAAATTCCCAAGACTGGGACCCTGTTTGCATTTAAATAGCAGGGTAGATGCAAGGGCGATCATTATGCTAGGAAGTGGGCAGCTGACTGCTGGGAGGTAAAGCCTGTGTTCACCTATGACCAGGGCCATCTCCCCAGAAGCCTAAACTTCTCCACACACTTGGTTGATATGTAGGAAATCAAAGGAAGCACGTCATCAGCCTGCACAAAGAAAGTCAATTCAGATACTGGGGAGCCTTAATAAAAGAAATAGTTGACGTCCAGGGTCTAGAAACTCTTACGTATTTACAAGAATGGGGACAGCATTGAACCAAACATTTTCTACACGGCACCCCAATTTCTGTTGAAAAGCCTGCATTTAGCATTATCATTACATTTCTTTTCTTGGCAGTTATTGCTCAGAATGATTTTTCTAAGGGAAGTAGCAACCTACTCTGTAACGCTTCTGTTTGCCCTTATCTTTAATGAAAAGGGTTCTTTCCTTTCTAAATCCTTTTATATAGCTGATTTTAATTAGTAGTGATAACTATACTTGTCCTCTCCCGAGCAAAGACCTGGTTGGAGTAAAGCCAAAGCTAGTGACTGACGAGAACACATGGTTATGGCTCGAAGTGAACATTGCCTGAACAAACTGAGCTGTGAGCTTACAATAAAATCCCACAGTTTTTTAAACCCTATTTCAGCAGCCTTTCAACAGCAATTTATTTCATTGGCAGGTGGTATGATTGGTGGGTTATTTAACATTTCTTTGTTAGCCCTTAAAGACTTTAGGCACTTCCTTTATCGTAGCTCAGTGGTTAGAATGGCATTACATCCAGAACCCAGCACTTGATATATTATTATCCATTATATATACATGTTTTTTTTTCTCAGATTACATTCCCAACTGCTTTTTGAGATTAAGCCCATGACAATAATGTGCCTCTGTTCAATTGTTCTTAGACTGGAGAATTCTTAGAATTGTTCTTAGAATGTGCAGTGGAGACATCTGTTGTGCTGAAAGCAAACTCTGTCTCCTTCAGAGTCCTGCAGCATGTGGTACCAGTCACACAGCCAGGAGTTAGGCTGGTAAGATCTCAGAAGCGGAAGGCTACCTTGCTCAGACCTGTGTGTAGTCATGTGATCACCTCCCCTGACCATCACTCACAGCGCTCCCTCCTACTTTGAACCCCCTCTCTCCTGGGAAGGTTCGGTCCTACTGGGAGGCCTCAGGAGGGAGAGGAGGCATATCCCTCTGGTACTATATCTTGCTGGTCCTGTGGCTCCGACTGACCTCTGTTGTGACCTTTGACTGACTTCTGTTGTGGGATCTCAGACATCTACTGTTGACTCTCTTTCTCTTTCCCCATTTCTTAATACACCACCACCATAAAGGCATAACGCAAGCACTCAATTTGTGTTTGATGAATAAATTGAATGCCTGCTTGTTCTGTATAGTTGCCCTTCTGGGGAATTTACAGAGCCCTCTTCTAGGAGGCACTGAGTTCAATACAATGTTCTGTTCTTTTTGCTGGACCTTTGCCTATTACCCAAACACAACTTAAATTCCAATTTTTATTATTGGGGCTTTACAAATATGTTCTTTACTCACTGTTGGCCAGAATATCCTGGCTGCTATAAGTATAACCATTATCTTGACAAATGTACCCTCAAGCATGTGCTAATGGGAATCTTTTAAAAACTTTTTTCACGAAGCCAACACTTCATTGATTTAGACAATGTGTTCTGCATGCATTATCAAAGTGCTCAACCCTTGTTGTGTGATTCAACACAAACAACAAAATCATCCCCATTTTATAAGTTAGGAAAGTGAGGACCAGGGAGATTAAGTAACTGATCCACATCCAAGGTAGACAGTGTACCACCAGTGCTCTTTCCCATTACTCCTTAGGCTACAGGTTTCCCTGACAAGGGTTATTTGAGGATGATAGGAAACTTATCAACTATTAAGCACACAGCACCATGAATTCAGTGCTCCCCCTCTGTTTCCCTGTGCTCTACAGGGGAGAGGTGCTAGACTGGCAGGTCTGGGTGTCCTGACATCTTGAATGGACAGTGCGACCCATCACTCTCCAGGCCTTTCACAGCCCTCAAAGTCCCATTCTGTTCCTCACTTTCCCTTAGAACCATTCATAGTGTTTCTCTGAGTTCTGTGTTTTGTTTCCAAATTAAAAAGCAGGCTGCATATTTCCTATGGACTCAGTTGGAGACTGCTGTGTGATGTCCTTACCTGCCTGTTACAATTATTCCCAGATTTCTACCAACCCCTGAGTTATTTCAGTCTTCACCTTAGGGTAGAGGGGCATTACCATCCCCACAATGTCATCTGGTGATATACATATTTTTATAGTAGCCAGTATCAACTCTCAGGGAGCCACAGGGACCATAGCGCTCACTTAGGAGGCAAAATTAGTGAGAAGCAAAGTTCTCTGAGGACAAGAACTGAGCAACTGGCACAGTCCTGGTACATAATAGTTAAGAGGTGTTGTCCTCATAAAGAAATTAGATGTCATTATTTAGCACATTAGAACGCAGTTTTCAAACTCTCATACCCAAATGAGAGGGACATCTTCTGGAATGCCAAATTTATTCCCTAGCTCTCACTGCCACTAACTGAAGATAGATCCAGATAATTGGCATTAAAAAAGCCATTTTCCCTAGTGCTCTTTCACTTTTTTACATGTTTCAAAGAAGTGACCTGTTTTTTCTGACTGCTTCTGTGTTTTCATTTGATATAAGACAGTTACATTTGGGGAGTTACAGAAATTTGAAACTATTCACGTGAATTCTGGAAACTTAACCTGGCAGTACTAGAGATCTAGAATATGCAGCTATACAAGAAAGTTAAATAAACAAGTCTGATCAAGGGTAGGGCTGCTAGAAAATATTTGGTGAACAGATGTGTCTTTCTGCAGGGGCTCACTTGGGAGCGTGCTCATGAGGACAGGGTGAGGGGTTCATTGACTACTTACTGTTGGCCAGAATATCCTCGCTGCTATAAATACAACCATTATCTTTATAAACATACCCTCAAGCTTTGTTTACTCAGCTTTTCACTGTAATTTGAACATTAATTAGTGAGGACTTAATAAGTGTTGATTGAATGGACTTCTGAAGGAATTAATGAAGAAATCAAAATGAACTTTATTTCAATTTAAAAAATAATCAGGGTCAAGAAGCCTGGGTATATAAGAGATCTGTTTCTTAAATGTCTATATTTTTTTAGGTTAGAGAATGAAGAGAACAGCTGATAAATTTGGGTCAAGGTTTCTGCCCTCTCAAAGCAAGGGTAGATATGCCCTTCAGAGAGTGAATGGTCTATCTTCATCCCAGCTGTGCTCTGTCCTGCCATCTGTTTATTTAAATTCACCATCTCCCCTGTGTTTAAGGAATGTGGTATGTGTTAAGAGATGATGGATTCCATTTAACCACTTATAAAATACTCCATTTCACTTATTTAGACCAATGGCCAGAAGGTCCGTCTGAAGTCATGTAAAAGCTTTAGTGTAGAATATTAAAAACAAATAGAAGACAAGTAGCAGCTCTGGCACACACCTATTTACATCGCCATCACATCCTAGCTTAGACTACTGCTTAGAATTGCACTTGATAAGAAATAACATATAGGCAGAAACATAAACTAGACTTCCAGAGGGGTAACACAGGAGTGGTTTAGAGTTAACAAAAAACTGCCTGCACTTAGATCATCAAACCGGCAGTCAAAGCAGTATTACCTCGAAAGCAGACTTGGGACATTCCAGGAGGAATGTGGTCCAAAATTAGTTTTCCTGCTTTTTTCCTCTGAGTTACAGGTACTTGCCTTTTCTTCTTTCTCCACCTCCACCCCAATCATCTATCATCTGTTTACCTATCAATGTCTGTCTGCTGTTACCTTCATATATGGATGTATGTGTCATCTATCTACTAAGTGATGTAGGTAGAAGTCATTTACAAAATTATGTGAGTATGCCATTATATTAGGAACCAAGCCAACCTTGACCTCATTACTCTTGCCTCAAGCACTCTCATTTTATTTTGTTTCGATTGCTTGAATACCTATTTTCTTACAGTGTGTAGTGCCCATCTGAACCCAACCCCCTTCCTTTCTTGTTTACTCAAACGTATCTTCTTTTACACTACATTATGTTTTCATTAGATAGTGTGTTTATGAAGGCAATAACCTTGTTTTGTTCTCCACTTTATTTCTAGATCTATCACATACCTTTATGGTTAGGACTCATAAAGGTTTAGTAAATGTAAGGTTACAGGAACAAAAGAACAAAATGAGTGAATGAACTACTAAACACATTTGAATACAGTAAACTAGTGTAGGTGTAATAGAGATCATATAGTTCTTGGAATCAGACAGGCAGGAGTATATGTGGACTCTACTACTTATTAGCTGTGGGAAGTGGAAAATGACAAACCTTCTCAAAGCTGATTTTTTCATCATTGAAACATTTTAAATAACAAGGCATTTTGATCATCAAAACTGGTTCCCTGGCCTCTGCTAATTATGTTCCTTTATTGCCTGGTAATTCTATCCCTTGTCAGCCTTATGAATATTCAAAGTTAGCACAGTCCCAGGGAAATTTTACTATAGGTTCAAATTATATGATTAAGAAACATTCTGTTTAGGAAGCTACCTCCTTACTAATTATTCCACTTTAATTTTGTGGGAATTATGTGATCCTAGACAAAAGATTTAACATTTTAAGAAAGAGGCGCAGATCTTAATGTGAGCAAGATATGATCCCAGTAAGCTTAATTCCTAAGACTAATGCATTTGGTCTGTTGAATTTAAATGAAAGTGGAGCAGAGGGGAGAGACACTCAAGATGATGGAATAGGAAGGCAAGATGGAAACCTCCTCCCACACACACGTAAAGGAAGCAAATACGACTAAACCTGAAACTGAACTGAAAACTGAAGAACAAATCACCTACACCTGGGGAAGAAGAGAAGACCACACAGAAAGGGGTAAAGTGGCAGAACCATGACTGAGCAGGACCCAAGCCCTTCTCCCATCCTAGCCCACAGGCAGGAGGAACATGAACAGAGTGGAGAGAGGATAGGTGCTCAGGAACTCTGCAAACCTGGCCCTGCAGATCTTCTTTGGGAACACAAGTCCACATTGCATTGGGTTCTGGTGATTAGCAGGACTAGACACCAGGGACAGTCAGAACACTCTGGGAGGCTGAGATACCAGCCACTTGTGGAGGACAGGCATGCTCTGCTGGTCCCGCCGAGGGACCAAGGCAGAGTTTGGAAGATTTGTCAGTAGCGGGAAGGGAGCTGGAGGAGCAAGGGTTGGATGGAGCTATCTCTGCAGGATGAAGGGCAGGTGGATGATACGTCCCTAGCCTTCCCTTGGCCCAACAGGTTTGAGCACTCTTAGGAACCACAGATGCTCCATCCCCCTTGCTAGCAGCTCAGCTCTGAGGCACGTCCTTGTGCACTGCTGATGTGCCAGCCCACTTGACCCAGCAGTGTCAGACTTTGCTTTCTGGAAGGCAGAGGGAGACGCTCCCTCTAGCCCCACTGGGAGGCACCTGCAGGAGCCAGCTCTCAGAGCTCCTGCCTTTCCACAGTTGGACAAGTTGGGTGCTGTGCACCTCGCACCTCACTGTTGCTAGGGAATGCTCTTGAGTCCACTGCTGGAGCAGCTCTGTGCTGAGGGGATGCAACTAGCTGTCTTGGTTGCTGAGCATGGCCTCCAACTGCACAACTCGCTCCTCAGCACGCCCATACACTCTCCCTCCACAGGGCTCACTGCCACTGCTGAGCACTGGTCGCCTCTTTAACCAGTGACTTGCCACTGCCCAGAGCCTATGCACCTTGCCCTTGTGCAGCTCACCCTGCAGTTGCCTCACCCAAACTGTTAACGGAGCAGCCCAGCCATTGCTTCAGGGCAGGCAGAGGGCAGCCCTGCCTGCAACGATCTCAGCAAAAATCACTGGCCTGATTGCCTAGGCCTGGCTGAGGCAAACCACCAGCCTCAGCAGTCTGAGGTAAACCACTGCTGGCGGATAGACAGAAAGGTGAGCCCACACACTGCCCACCAACAGTGACTGGGGCTCCACAGCAAAGGAGAAGCAGGCGCTGGAGAGGAAAGGGTCCTGAGCTTCTGAGCACCACAGGATGCCTTCTTCATCAAACAATTACTTTCTATATCAGGAAGCAAAGCAGATCGATCTAATACAAGAAAGAAATACAGAAACCCTGACAAACGAGAAAGTAGAGGAATATGTTCTAAACAAAACCACGAGAAAGAAGACTAAATGAAACAGAAATCACCAACCTTCTTGATAAAGATTTCAAAGTAAAAGTCATGCATATGCTCACTGATCTGCAGAAACTTATTAAAGCTCTCAGGGAGGACTTCAACAAAGCTATATAAGAGCTGAAGAATACAGTAACTAAAACAAAACACAAAATGGAGGGAATGAATAACAGATTGCTGCAATTAGAGGAAGTGATCAATGAGATGGAAATTAGACAACAGGAACACAATGAAGCTGAGGAACAGAGAGATTAAAGGATCTCTAGGAATGAAGGAATGATAAGAGAGCTGTGTGACCAATCCAAATGAAACAATATTCATATAATAGGGGAACCAGAAAGAGAAGAGAGAGACAAAGGAATAGAAAGTCTCTTTGAGGAAATAAATGTTGAAAACTTCCCCACTCTGGGGAAGAAAATAGACACTCAGGTCATGGGAGTTCAGAGAGCCTTTAACAAAAGGAACCCTAGTAAGATAACACCAAGACATATAATAATTAAAATGGCAAAGATTAAGGATAAGGAGAGAGTACTGAAAAGCCAGAAAGAGAAAAAAGATTACTTATAAGGGAAAACTCAGCAGGCTGTCAGCAGGCTTCTCAGCAGAAACTTTACAGGCCAGAAGGGAGGGGCATGAAATAGATAATGTACTCAAACAGAAGGCCCTTCAACCAAGAATCTTCTATCCATCATGATAATCATTTAGATTTGAATTGGGGATTAAACAATTTCTAGATAAATGAAGTCTCCAAGAATTTATAACAACAAAACCAGCATTACAGGATATGTTAAACAGACTGCTATAGTGGACTTCCGGGAAGATGGCGGCATGAGCAGGGCAGGGGAAATCTCCTCCCAAAACCAAATATATTTGTGAAAATACAGCAAATACAACTATTCCTAAAAGAGAGACCAGAAGATACAGGATGACACCAGCTTGCAGCTACACCTGAGAGGACTCAGCACCCCGCAAGGTGGGTAAGATATGGAGCCGCGAACCAGTGGGACCCGAGCACTCCCCCACCCCAGTGCACCAGCAGGAGGAGAGGATTCAGAGTGGGGAGGGAATGGAAGCACAGGCCCGCCAAATCACCAGTCCTGGTGATCTGTGCTGGGAGCACTGACACACTTTGCATGGTGTATCAGAGATTGAAGAGACAGAGGTGCAGATTCCAAGGTGGCAGGTTCACCCAGGCAGTTACCCGGGACAAAAGAAAAGCGTGCACTTTTTTAGGGGTCTTAAAGAGACAGCGGCCCAATGGAGGACCAGGGTTGTCCCAGTGCACTCAGCCAAGCAGGCTGGGAGCCCTGGGGAATTTTGGTTGTCTTGGACTGTAGCTGGGAAAACTAGTCCCACAGAGACTTCCCACAGAAATTAGCACCCTCCCATTCGTTCCCTCCCTGGCCAGAGTCACAAAGGGCCTGGCGAAGTGGCGTGGCAGCGGAATAGTGGAGCAGCAGCGTCACCTACACCATCTTCACAGAAACTACAGCCAGCAGGCGTTTTTTTTTCCTCTATTTTCCCTTTCTTCTTTTTTTCTTTTTCTGACCACTTCTATTGCCATGAAAAGACAGAGAAATATGGTACAAACAAAACTTACCCAGAAAACCACAGACCAGACTACCCCAGAGAGGGAGTCTGATGGGATAGACATGCACAATCTTCCTGAAAAAGAATTTAGAATAAAAGTCATAACCATATGGATGGATCTACAGAGAAATATGCAAGAGCTAAGGTAGGAAGTGAGGGAAGTGAGGAAAGACAATGCAGAGATGAGACAATTGGTCAACAGGCTTAGCAGCAGACTGGATGAGATGCAAGAGACTGTTAATGGAATAGAAATCAGAGAACAGGAATATAGAGAAGCTGAGGCAGAGAGAGAGAAAAGGATCTCTAGGAATGAAAGAATATTAAGAGAACTGTGTGACCAATCCAAACGGAACAATATTTGCATTATAGGAGTACCAGAAGAGGGAGAAAAAGAGATAGAAAGTGTCTTTGAAGAATTAATTGCTGAAAACATCCTCAAGCTAGAGAAGGAAATATTCTCTCAGACCGTGGAAGCCCACAAATCTCCCAACACAAGGGACCCAAAGAAGACAACACCAAGACACATAATAATTAAAATGGCGAAGATCAAAGATAAGGACAGAATATTAAAGGCAGAGAGAGAGAGAAGAAATATCACATACAAAGGTAAATTAATCAGTCTATCATCAGACTTCTCAACAGAAGCCTTACAGGCCATAAAAGAATGGCATGATATATTTACTGTAATGAAACAGAAGGGCCTCGAACCAAGAATATTGTATCCAGAATGATTATCATTTAAATTTGAGGGAGGGATTAAACAATTTCCAGACAGGCAAAACCTGAGGGAATTTGCCTCCCATAAACCACCTCTTCAGGATATCTTAAAGGGACTGCTCTGGATAGAAGCACTCCTAAGGCTAAAAAGAGGTCACCAGAGAAAATAAAATCGTAGGAAAGAAAGCAGATCATCCAAATACTAACTAAACGCAAAGAATAAAACATCTAGTATATAAAAAATGGAGGACGAAGAATAAGAAGGGAGAGAAATAAAGAATCATCAGACTGTGTTTACAATAACTTAACAAGAAAGTTAAGTTAGATTGTTAGATAGTAGAGAAGCTAACCTTGAACCTTTGGTAACCAGGAATCTAAAGCCAGCAATGGCAATAAGTACATATCTATCGATAATCACCCTAAATGTAAATGGACTGAATGCACCAATCAAAAGACACAGAGGAATAGAACAGATATAAAAGCAAGACTCATCTATAAGCTGCTTACAGGAGACTCACTTCAAACCCAAAGATATACACAGACTAAAGGTGAAGGGATGGAAAAAGATATTTCATGCAAACAACAGGAGGAAAAAGCAGGTGTTGCAGTACTTGTATCAGACAAAATAGACTTCAAAATGAAGAAAGTAGCAAGAGATTAAGAAGGACATTACATAATGATAAAGGGGTCAGTCCAACAAGAAGATATAACAATTTTAAATATACATGCACCCAACACAGGAGTTCCTACATATGTGAAACAAATACAAACAGAATTAAAGGAGGAAACAGAAAGCAATGCAGTCATTTTAGGAGACTTCAACACACCACTCACTCCAAAGAACAGATCAACCAGACAGAAAATAAGACACAGAGGCACTGAACAACACACTAGAACAGATGGAACTAACAGACATCTACAGAACTCTGCACTCAAAAGCAGCAGGATACACATTCTTCTCAAGTGCACATGGAACATTTTCCAGAATAGACCACATACTAGGCCACAAAAAGAACCTCAGTAAATTCAAAAATATTGTAATTTTACCAACCAACTTCTCAGATAACAAAGGTATAAAACTAGAAATAAATTGTAGAAAGAAAACAAAAAGGCTCACAAATACAGGGAGACATAACAACATTCTCCTAATTAATCAATGGGTTAACGACTAAATCAATGCAGAAATCAAAGGATTTATGGAGACTAATGACAACAACAACACAAAGCCACAACTTCTATGGGACCCAGCAAAGGCAGTTCTAAGAGGAAAGTATATTGCAATCCAGGCCTATTTAAAGAAGGGAGAAGATTCCCAAATGAATAGTCTAAAGACACAATTATTGAAATTGGAAAAAGAAGAACAAAGGAGGCCCAAAGTCACCAGAAAGAGGGACATAATAAAGGTCAGAGAAGAAATAAATAAAATTGAGAAGAATAAAACAATAGAAAAAATCAATGAAACCAAAAGCTGGTTCTTTGAAAAAACAAAAAAATAGATAACCCCTAGCCAGACTTATTAAGAGAAAAAGAGAATCTACACACATAAACAGAATCAGAAATGAGAAAGGAAAAATAACGACGGACCCCACAGAAATACAAAGAATAATAAGAGAATATTATGAGAATCTATATGCTAACAAGATAGAAAAGCTAGAAGAAATGGACAACTTCTTAGAAAAATACAGACTTCCAAGTCTGACCAAGCAAGAAACAAAAAAATTAAACAGACTAATCACCAGCAACAAAATTGAACCAGTAATCAAAAAACAACCCAAGAACAAAACCCCCAGACCGGATGGAACCACCTCTGAATTCTACCTGACATATAGAGAAGAAATAACACCCATTATCCTTAAAGTTTTCCAAAAAATAGAGGAGGAGGGAATACTTCCAAACTCATTCTATGAAGCCAGCATCACTTTAATATCAAAACCAGACAAAGACCTCACAAAAAAGAAAATTACAGACCAATATCCCTGATGAACACAGATGCAAAAATACTCAACAAAATATTAGCAAACTGAATTCAAAAATACATCAAGAGGATCATACACCACCATCAATTGGGATTCACCCCAGGGATGCAAGGATGGTACAGTATTCGAAAATCCATCAACATAATCCATCACATCAACAAAAAGAAGAACAAAAACGACATGATCATCTCCATAGATGCTGAAAAAGCATTTGACAAAATTCAGCATCCATTCATGATTAAAACTTTCAACAAAATGGGTACAGAGGGCCAGTACCTCAACATCATAAAGGCCATATATGACAAACCCACAGAAAACATCATACCTAACAGCGAGAACCTGAAAGCTTTTCATCTAAGATCGGAAACAAGACAGGGATACCCACTTTCTCCACTGTTATGCAACATAATACTGGAGGTCCTAGCCACGGCAATCACACAAAACAAAGAAATACGAGGCATCCAGATTGGTAAAGAAGAAGTCAAATTGTCACTCTTTGCAAATGACATGATATGGTACATAAAAACCCTAAAGACTCCACTCCAAAACTTCTATACTAATATCTAAATTCAGCAAAGTTGCAGGATACAAAATTAACACACAGAAATTTGTTGCTTTCCTTTACACTAATGATGAACTAACAGAAAGAGAAATCAGAAAAACAATTCCATTCACAGTTGCATCAAAAAGAATAAAATACCTAGAAATAAACCTAACGAAGGAAGTGAAAGACCTATACCCTGAAAACTACACTCGTAAGAGAAATTAAAGAGGACACTAACAAATGGAAATTCATCCCATGCTCTTGGCTAGGAAGAATAAATATTGTCAAAATGGCTATACTACCTAAAGCAATCTACAGATTCAATGCAATCCCTATCAAAATACAAACAGCATTCTTCAATGAACTGGAACATATAGTTCTAAAATTCATATGGAACCACAAAAGACCCCAAATAGCCAAAGCAATCCTGAGAAGGAGAAATAAAACAGGGGGGATTACGCTCCCTGACTTCAAGCTCTACTACAAAGTCACAGTAATTAAGACAATTTGGTACTGGCACAAAAACAGACCCACAGACCAGTGGATAGAATAGAAAATCCAAATATTAGCCCAAACATATATGGTCAATTAATATATGATAAAGGAGCCTTGGATATACAATGGGTAATGACAGCCTCTTCAGCAGCTGGTGTCAGCAAAATTGGACAGCTACATGTTAAGAGAATGAAACTGGACTACTGTCTAACCCCATATGCAAAAGTAAACTCAAAATGGATCAAAGACCTGAATGTAAGTCATGAAGCCATAAAACTCTTAGAAAAAAATATAGGCAAAAATCTCTTGGACATAAACATGAGCGACTTCTTCATGAACATATCTCCGGGCAAGGGAAACAAAAGCAAAAATGAACATGTGGGACTATATCAAGTTGAAAAACTTCTGTACAGCAAAGGACACCATCAGTAGAACAAAAAGACATCCTACAGTATGGGAGAATATATTCATAAATGATGTATCTGATAAGAGGTTGACATCCAAAGTATATAAAGAACTCCAGCACCTCGACAAACAAAAAGCAAATAATCCAATTAAGAAATGGGCAGAGGACATGAATAGACACTTCTCCTAAGAAAAAATTCAGATGACCAACGTACACATGAAAAGATGCTCCACATCGCTAATCATCAGAGAAATGCAGATTAAAACCACAATGAGATATTACCTCACACCAGTAAGGATGGCCAACATCCAAAACACAAACAATAACAAATGTTGGAGAGGATGTGGAGAAAAGGGAACCCTCCTACACTGCTGGTGGGAATGCAATTAGTTCAACCATTGTGGAAAGCAGTATGGAGGTTCCTCAAAAAACTCAAAATAGAAATACCATTTGACCCAGGAATCCCACTCCTAGGAATTTACCCTAAGAATGCAGCAGCCCAGTTTCAAAAAGACAGATGCACCCCTATGTTTTTCGCAGCACTATTTACAATAGCCAAGAAATGGAAGCAACCTAAGTGTCCATCAGTAGATGAGTGGATAAAGAAGATGTGGTACATATACACAACGGAATGTTATTCAGCCATGAGAAGAAAACAAATCATACCATTTGCAACAACATGGATGGAGCTTGAGGGTATTATGCTTAGTGAAATAGGCCAAGCAGAAAAAGACAAATATCAAATGATCACACTCATATGTGGAGTATAAGAACAAAAAAAAAAACTGAAGGAATAAAACAGCAGCAAACTTATAGAACCCAAGAACGGACTAATAGTTCCCAAAAGGAAAGGAACTGAGGAGGATGGGTGGGAAGGGAGGGACAAGGGGGAAAAAGGGGCAGTACGATTAGCAGACGTAACTTTGGGGGGGGCGTCGGGAGGGCTGTACAACTCAGAGAAGACAAGTAGTGATTCTATAGCATCTCACTACACTGATGGATAGTGACTGTAAGGGGGTTGGTGGGGGGACCTGATGAAGGGGGTAGTTTAATAACCATAATATTGCACATGTAATTGTAGATTAATGATACCAAAATAAATTATATAAAAAAAGAGTCTGCTATAGATGAAAAATTCCTATGGTAAAATAATTTTCATAAATGAAATTAAGTACACAGTAAAGGTAGTAGACCAATTAACTACCAAGCAAGTACAAAATTAAAACAAAAGTATCAAAAACAACTATACACAAAATCAATCAAGGGATACACATAAAGGGCAGATTATGACATCTAATACACAATGTGTGGAGCAAGAAGAAGAGAAAATGTACTTTTAGATTGTGTTTGAAACAGAGCAATCAGCAACTTAATATAGACTGTTATATGGTCCGGAAGTTATCCTTGAATCTTTGGTAACAACAAACCTGAAGTCTATAATAGATATACAAAAAATTAAAAAAGAGAAATCTGACCACAACATTAAAGAGAACCATCAAAAACAAGAGTATAAAAGAGGAAGAAAGGAACAAAGAGGAGCTATAAAAACAACCAGAAAACAATTAATAAAGTGGCAGTAAGTACATACTTATCAATAATTACCTTAAATGTAAATGGACTGAATGCACCAATCAAAGGACACAGAGTAGTAGAATGGATAAGGAAACAAGACCCATCTATATGCTGACTATTGGAGATTCATTTCAGACCCAAAGACATACACAGGCTAAAAGTGAAGGGTACTTATATCAGATAAATAAATTTCAAAACAAAGAAAGTAACAAGAAACAAGGATATTACATAATGATAAAGGGGTCAGTCCAACAAGATGATATAACCATTATATATATCTATATGCCCAACATAGTACACCTCAATATGTAAAACAGAATTAAAGGGGGAGATAGAATACAACACATTCATCATAGGAAACTTTAACACACCACTCACATCAATAGATCAACAAGACAAGATAAATAAGGAAAAAGAGGCACTGAACATTAGATCAGGTAGACTTCACAGACATCTACAGAACACTCCAGTCAAAAGCAACAGGTTACATTTTTTTCAAGTGTATAAGGAATATTCTTCAGAATAGATCACATATTGGCCACAAAAAGAGCCTCAATAAATTCAAAAAGACTGAAATTGTATCAAGCAACTTCTCAGACCACAATGGTATGAAACTAGAAATAAATTACACAGAGAAAACAAAAAAGCCTATAAACACATGGGGGCTAAACAACATGCTTCTATATAATCAATGGACCAATCACCAAATTAAAACGGAAATAAAGCAACTCGTGGAGACAAATGAAAACAAAAATACAACAGTGCAGTATTTGTGGGTTGTCACAAAGGCTGTTCTATGAGGGAAGTACATAGCCATGCAGGCCTGCCTCAAGAAACAAGAATAGTCCCAAATAAACAGTCTAAACTCACATATAAAGAAACTAGAAAAAGAGGAGCAAATGAAACCCAAAGTTAGTAGAAAGAGGGATATAATGAATATCAAACAAATTAATAATAGAGAAGAACAAAAAAACAGAAAAAAATTAATGAAACCAACATCTGCTTCTTTGAGAAAATAAACAAAATAGATAAACCTAAACCCCTATCCAGACCTATCAAGAAAAAAAAGGAGAGTACACAAATAAATAGAATCAGAAACAAAGAAGGAATGGTCACAATTGATACCACAGAAATATAAAGAATTATTAGAAAATACTATGGAAAATTATATTCCAATAAAATGGACAACCTATATGAAATGAAAAAATTTCTAGAAAAACATAACCTTCCAAGATTGTCCCAGGAAGACACAGAAAATCTGAACAGACCAATTACCATCAATGAAGTCGAATTGGAAATACAAAAACCTCCCAAAACACAAAACCTATTTCCAGATGGCTTTACAGATGAATTCTACCAAACATTTAAAGAAGAGCTAATACCCATCCTTTTTTAAGTATTCCAAAATGTAGAAGAGGAGGAAATACTTCTAAACTCATTTTATGAGTCCAGCATCACTATAACACCAATACCAGGGAAAGACACTACAAAAACTAGTGAAGGGATGGAGGAAAACATAGACCAATATCCCTGATGAATATAGATGCAAAAATCCTCAACAAAATTTTAGCAAAGCAGAATCAAAAATACATCAAAAGGATCATCCATCATGATGGATAGTATTTATTCCAGGGATGCAAGGATGGCATAATATTTGTAAATCAATCAGTATCATACACCATATTAACAAACAAAAGGATGAAAACCACATGATTATCTCAATAGAAGCTGAAAAAGCATTTGAGAAAATGGAACATCCATTCATGATAAAAACTCTCAACAAAATGGGCATAGAAGGTATGTACCTCAAAATAATAAAGGCCATATATGACAAGCCCACAGTTAACATCATACTTAATGGTGGAAAGCTGAAAACTTCTCCTCTAAGATCAGGAACAAGACAAGATATTCATTTTCACCACTTTTATTCAACACAGTACTGGAGGTCCTAGACACAGCAATCAGACAACACAAAGAGATAAAAAGGCATCCAAATTGTTAAGGAAGAAGTAAACCTGTCACTATTTGCAGATGACATGATATTATACATAGAAAACCCTAAAGACTCCATCAAAAAACTATTAGAAGTAATAACGATTCAGCAAAGTTGTAGATACAAAATTAATACACAGAAATCTGTTGTGTTTCTAATATATGCACCCCATGTTTATTGCTACATTATTTACAATAGCTAAGACATGGAAGCAAACTAAGTGGCGATCAATAGATGAATGGATAAAAAAAGTAGTACATATACACAGTGGAATACTATTCATTCATAAAATGAAAAGAAATCCTGCCATTTACAACAACATGGATGTATCTAGAGGGTATTATGCTCAGTGAAATAAGGCAGAAAAAGACAAATACCACATAATTTCACTTATTTGTGGAATATAAATGCAAAGCAAAACAGAGTGAAGAAAATAGCAGCAGAGTCATAGACACTGTGAAGGGACTGGTGGTTATTGTGAAGGAAGGGATTTGGGTGGGCAGGTGGGGAGGGTGTGGGGGATAAATGGGCACAAAAATTCTCAGTTATAATGTAGGTTGGATACAGCGGTAGAAGTAAAGCATAGAGAATATAACTAATGATTCTGTAACATCTTCCTATGTTGACAGACAGTAACTGTACTAGTGGGAGTGAGGATTTCTTAATATGGGCAACTGTTGAATCATTATGTTGTATACTTAAACTAATATGACTACAGCAATAAAAAATTTTTTAAACAGCAGAGTGGAGCATGTATGTGTCCTGGGGCCTTCTGTGGGGCTTGGTTCAGGGAAGGTAAGTATTCTCTCTCCAGAGGTGAGGGTTGGAAAGAGAGGCATTCAGTCTGGACCTCAAATTTGCTAAGATCCGCCAATTCAGGTTTGTTTGTTTTTTTGGTTCTAGAGACGTAACTTTATTTATGCAGCATCACTGTGTCAATAGACAACTGATACAGAAATTGGTATCAGAGTGACATTCTGGTGTTGAATAAAAAATTAAAATAAGAGGCTATCAGTGAAGACAAAAAATTTATGATCTTTGAAAATTATCCCCTTCCTAAAAGCAACAAAAATGACAAAATTATCAAAATCAATGTTTTCAGAACTATGAAAAAAATTTTTAATTAAGGTATTATTAATATACACTCTTTTGTAGGTTTCACATGAAAAAACAATGTGGTTACTACACTTACCCATATTATCAAGTCCCCACTCATACCCCAATTCAGTCACTGTCCATCAGTGTGGTAAGGTGACACAGATTCACGGTCTGCCTTCTCTGTGCTACACGGTTTTCTCAGTGATTTCCCACACCATGTGTACTAAACATAAAACCCTACAATCCCCTTCTCCCTCCCTCCCCACCCACCCTCCCACACCCCTCCCCTTTGGTAAAGACTAGTTCCTTCTTGGAGTCTCTGAGTCTGCTACTATTTTGTTCCTTCAGTTTTGCTTCATTGTTATACTCCACAAATGAGGGAAGTCATTTGGCACTTGTCTTTCTCCCCCTGGCCTATTTCACTGAGCATAATATCCTCCAGCTCCATACATGTTGTTACAAATGGCAGGATTTGTTTCCTTCTTATGGCTGAATAGTATTCCATTGTGTATATGTACCACTTCTTCTTTAGCCATTCATCTACTGATGCACACTTAGGTTGCTTCCATATCTTGGCTACTGTAAAAAGTGCTGCAATAAACATAGGGGTGCATTTCTCTTTTTGAATCTGAGAAGTTGTATTCTTTGGGTAAATTCCAAGGACTGGGATTCCTTGGTCAAATGGTATTTGTATTTTTAGTTTCTTGAGGAACTTCCATATTGCTTCCCACAATGGTTGAACTAGCTTATATTCCCACCACCAGTGTAGGAGTGTTCCCCTTTCTCCACAACCTCGCCAGCATTTGTTGTTTTTAGCCTTTTGGATGGTGGCCATCCTTACTGGTGTGAGGTGATATCTCATTTTGGTTTTAATTTGCATTTCCCTGATGATTAGTGATGTGGAGCATCTTTTCATGTGTCTGTTGGCCATCTGAATTTCTTCTTTGGAGAAATGTGTCTTCATATCCTCCATCCATTTTTTAATCAGGTTATTTTCTTTTAGTGTTTACAGGCGTGTAAGTTCTTTATATACTTTGGATGTTAACCCCTTCTCGGATATGTCATTTACAAATATATTCTCCCATGCTGTTGGATGCCTTTTTGTTCTGTTGATGTACAAAATCTTTTTAGTTTGATGTAGTCCCATGAGTTCATTTTTGCTTTTGTTTCCCTTGTTCGAGGAGATGCGTTCAGGAAGAAGTCGTTCATGCTTATATTCAGGAGATTTTTGCCTATGTTGTCTTCTAAGAGTTTTATGGTTCCATAACTTACATTCAAGTCCTTGATCAATTTCGAGTTTACTTTTGTATATTGAGTTAAACAATAATGCAGTTTCATTGTCTTGCATGTAGCTGTCCAGTTTTGCCAACACCAGCTGTTGAAGAGGCTGTCATCTCCCCATTTTATATCCAAGGCTCCTGTATCATATATTAATTGACCGTATATGTTTGGGTTAATGTTTGGATTTTCTATTCTGTTCCACTGGTCTGTGGGTCTGTTTTTGTGCCAATACCAAATTGTCTTGATTACTGTGGTTTTGTAGTAGAGCTTGAAGTCAGGGAGCGTAATTCCCCATTCCTCCTTCTCAGGATTGCTTTGGCTATTCGGGGTCTTTTGTGGTTCCATATGAATTTTAGAACTATTGGTTCCAGTTCATTGAAGAAAGCTACTGGTATTTTGATAGGGATTGCATTGAATCTGTAGATTGCTTTAGATAGTATAGCCATTTTGACATATTTATTCTTCCTATCCATGAGCACGGGATGTGTTTCCATTTATTGGTATCTTCTTTAATTTCTCTCATGAGTGTCTTGTAGTTTTCAGAGTACAGGTCTTTCACTTCCTTGGTTAGGTTTACTCCTAGGTATTTTATTCTTTTTGATGCAACTTTGAATGGAATTGTTTTCCTGATTTCCCTCTCTGCTAGGTCTTTGTTAGTGTATAGGAATGCCATAGATTTCTGCTCATTAATTTTGTATCCTGCAACTTTGCTGAATTCAGATATTAGATCTAGTTGTTTTGGAGTAGATTCTTTACGGTTTTTTATGTACAATATCATCTCATCTGCAAACAGGGACAGTTTAACTTCTTCCCTGCCAATCTGGATGCCTTTTATTTCTTTGTGTTGTCTGATTGCCATGGCTAGGGCCTCCAGTACTATGTTGAATAGAAGTGGGGAGTAGGCATCCTTGTCTTGTTCCCGATCTTAAAGGAAAAGCTTTCAGCTTCTCGCTGTTAATTGTAATGCTGGCTGTGGGTTTGTCATATATAGCCTTTATTATGTTGAGGTACTGGCCCTCTATACCCATTTTGTTGAGAGTTTTTATCAAGAATGGATGTTGAATTTTGTCAAATGCTTTTTCAGCATCTATGGAGATGATCATGTGGTTTTTGTCCTTCTTTTTGTTGATGTGGTGGATGATGTTGATGGATGTTCGAATGTTGTACCATCCTTGCATCCCTGAAATAACTCCTACTTGATCGTGATGGATGATCCTTTTGATGTGTTTTTGAATTCGGTTTGTTAATATTTTGTTGAGTATTTTTGCATCTGTGTTCATCAGGGATATTGTTCTGTAGCTTTCTTTTTTTGTGGTGTCTTTGCCCGGTTTTGGTATTAGAGTGATGCTGGCCTCATAGAATGAGTTTGGAAGTATTGTCTCTTCTTCTACTCCTTGGAAAACTTTAAGAAGGATGGGTATTAGGTCTTCACTAAATATTTGATAAAATTCCTCGGTGGAGCCATCTGGTCCAGGCATTTGTTCTTAGGTAGGTTTTTGATTACCAGTTCAATTTAATTGCTGGTAATTGGTCTGTTCAGATTTTCTGTTTCTTTCTGGGTCAGCCTGGGAAGGTTGTATTTTTCTAGAAAGTTGTCCATTTCTTCTAGGTTATCCAGTTTGTTAGCATGTAATTTTTCATAGTATTCTCTAGTAGTTCTTTGTTTTTCTGTGCTGTCTGTAGTGATTTTTCCATTCTCATTTCTGATTCTGTTTATGTGAGTAGACTCTCTTTTTTCTTGATAAGTCTGGCTAGGGGTTTATCTATTTTGTTTATTTTCTCGAAGAACCAGCTCTTTCTTTCATTGATCCTTTCTATTGTTCTATTCTTCTCTATTTTCTTTATTTCTCCTCTAATCTTTATTATGTCCCTCCTTCTACTGACTTTGAGTCTCATTTGTTCTTCTTTTTCTAGTTTCGTTAATTGTGAGTTTAGACTGCTCATATGGGAATGTTCTTCTTTCCTGAGGTAGGCCTGTATTGCATTATACTTTCCTCTTAGCACGGCCTTTGCTGCGTCCCACAGATTTTGCCATGTTGTATTATTGTCATTTGTCTCTATAAATTGCTTGATCTCTGTTTTTATTTGGTCACTGATCCATTGATTATTTAGGAGCATGTTATTAAGCCTCCAGGTGTTTGTGGGATTTTGCATTTCCTTTGTGTAATGCATTTCTAGTTTCATTCCTTTGTGGTCTGAGATACTGGTTGGTACAATTTCAATCTTTTTGAATTTACCAAGGCTCTTTTTGTGGCCTAGTATATGATCTATTCTTAAAAATGTTCCATGTGCACTTGAGAAGAATGTGCATTCTGCTGCTTTTGGGTGTAGAGTTCTGTAGATGTCTGTTAGGTCCATCTGTTCTAGTGTGTTGTTCAGTGCCTCTGTCTCCTTACTTATTTTCTGTCTGGTTGATCTGTCATTCAGAGTGAGTAGAGTGTTGAAGTCTCCTAAAATTAATGCATTGCTTTCTATTTCCCCCTTTAATTCTGTTAGTATTTGTTTCACATATGTAGGAGCTCCTGTGTTGGGTGCATAGATATTTATAATGGTTATATCTTCTTGTTGGATTGACCTATTTATAATTATGTAATGTCCTTTTTTGTCTTTTGTGACTTTTTTGTTTTAAAGTCTATTTTGTCTGATATAAGTACTACATCTCCTGCTTTTCTCCCTATTAGTTGCATAAAATGTCTTTCTCCATCCCTTTACTTTTAGTCTGTGTATGTCTTTGGGTTTAAAGTGAGTTTCTTGAAGGCAGCATATAGATGGGTCTTGTTTTTTATCCATTCAGTGACTCTATGTCTTTTGATTGGTGCATTCAGTCCATTTACATTTAGGGTGATTATGGATAAGTATGTACTTACTAGCATTGCAGGTTTCAGATTTGTGGTTACCAAAGGTTCAAGGTTATGTTCCCAACTGTCTAAGAGTCTAACTTAACTCACTTAATATGCTATTACAAACACAATCTAAAGGTTCTTTTTTTGTTTGTTTTTTTTCCCTCTTCCTTTTTCTTCCTCCTCCATTCTTTATATATTAGGTATCATATTCTGTACTCCTTGTCTATCCTTTGATTGACTTTGGGGATAGTTAATTTAATTTTGAATTTTCTTAGTAATTAGCTGTCCTATCTTCTTTACTGTGGTTTTATTACCTCTGGTGACACCTATTAAACTGTAGGAACACTTCCATCTATAGCAGTCCCTCCAAAACACACTGTGGACATGGGCTTTTGCTTATCTGGGAATTGTTTAATCCCTCCTTTAAATTTAAATGATAATCTTGCTGGATAAAGTAGTCTTGGTTCAAGGCCCTTCTGCTTCATTGCATTAAATATATCATGCCACTACCTTCTGGCCTATAAGGTTTCTGCTGAGAAGTCTGATGATAGCTTGATAGGTTTTCCTTTGTATGTGATCTTATTTCTCTCTCTGGCTGCTTTTAATAGTCTGTCTTTATCCTTGATCTTTGCCATTTTAATTACTATATGTCTTGATGTTGTCTTCCTTGGGTCACTTGTGTTGTGAGATCTGCGCACCTCCATGTCCTGAGAGACTATCTCCTTCCCAAGACTGGGGAAGTTTTCAGCAATCACCTCCTCAAAGACACTTTCTATCTCTTTTTCTCTCTCTTCTTCTGGTACCCCTATAATGCGAATATTGTTCCGTTTGGATTGGTCACACAGTTCTCTCAATATTCTTTCATTCTTAGAGATCCTTTTTTCTTTCTGTGCCTCAGCTTCTTTGTATTCCTCTTCTCTAGTTTTTATTTCATTTATCATCTCCTCCACTGTATCCAATCTGCTTTTAATACCGTCCATTTTGTTCTTCAGTGATTGGATCTCTGACAGTAATTCATTCCTGAGTTCTTGAATATCTTTCCATACCTCCATTAGCATGTTAATGATTTTCACCAATTCAGTTTTAGATATTATCTTACATACATACAATCATCATCACCATAATCATGCGTTAGGAGTGCTTATTTGTTAAATATAAGATTTAAAGTAGTAATTCACAAATTTTATAACTTTTTTGGAATTCATTAAAAAATATTATTAGATTCTCAAGAAATATAAATGGCTTGCTTTCTCTCAACTTCTGAAAGCCCTTTTTGCTCTGTGAGGCCCCTTTGTGCATATGTGGCCAACTCTTCCCCGAGAAGATATAGGTATTGATATAAGATATTCCACATGTTCCGTAGAGTTGCTTGAATTCCTTTTATTTATCAGAAAACTAAGGCAAAGATCTATTTGCCACATTGCTTTTTAACCATATGATCACTAGGTAATATCCAGTAGTAGAATTCGTAGTGGTTAAACCTGATGCAAAATGAAGTGCTGTCCGCATGGTGTATGGCTCTACCTAGTGCCTCCATGCTGGAGACAGGAATACTCGACACTTTCTACTAACTGGGTCTTTACATGCAGAAGCTAAAGCTCATAAGAAAATTTTATGTGAGACATTTGCTTCTGACAGTGGTAGTCTAGGTGATTTGGACAAAATTGACCTATTTTAGGAAGATATTTTTAAACATGTGGGCTTGTCCATGTGTCAATTTTGCTTTATAAATTTTGAAACAGAAATTTAAATTTATATATGTTTTCATTAAATATATTATATATATTTAATATACATATATAAATTTATATATAATTTATATGTAATTTAAATTTCTGTATTTTCCTGATGAAGAAAACTTTTGCTATTGGGAAGTGATTCTTCATCTGCAGCAATACTTTTTTCCTTAATTTGTTATCTTTCCCTATTGTTTTTCTAGATCTATTGGGTTTTCCCTAAGTTGAACTGAAGTATTTTGTGATATTCCACAAGTAGAGACAATAGGTTCATAGAAGGCCAGATTAATCTTATTTTATTCTAATACATTTACTATTGATGCTCCATGAACAGCTATGATATTTTTCACTCCGTACCTCTAATTTATTGGCTATTGTTAAGAATTGCCTTGTTTTCACTTGACTTACCCTGTGTGTGAGCATCTGACCTGAACTGGGCCAGTACCATTTTTTCCAGATTTTGACTAGGACTGAAAGTGCCAGCCCTTATTTTGTGTGAGAAGTTGTAGGAAATAGCACCCAGGAGACTTTGGCGCCCATATTTCCCATGATGTGAAAGAGAAGTGCCTATAGTGAGAGATAATAGAACTTGCCTGCAGAAAGAACTGAGATGAGGAGTGCAGAGAAGGAATAAATTGAGGGGATGCCATTTAGAATGCTCGTTCCAACAGTCCCTGAAACCAGCTGAATGTCTGACATTTTAAAGGTCTTCCTTTGTCTGTCTTTCTTGGATTCTGACACAATAACACCAATCTCTTGCTCAAATTAGTTGAAGTTGGATTTCTATCATTTGCAACCAGAAGATTCTTCATGAATATGTTCAGTGATGAACCAGCTGTTTTGGGTCTAGGACGATATTAGGCCATAGTTTTCAGAAAGTGAATTTCAACTAGAGGCTTAGTGGGATCAATTGTGACTCTGCTCTGGGATTTTAAGAAACAAGGTGGCAGACAGCGTCATCCAGGAATTAGGAAAGTCAGTGTAGCTTCTTTTAAGCCACATGTCTGGAAAAGTGTTTTATTCCCCAAAGGTAAAGCCTTACCTTTGGCTTATGACCAAAGCCAATACGTGCAGGACCTGAAATCAGTGCTCTTTAGACAAACAGAACAATCAAGAAGATGAAAACCAAAGAGAAGATGTGCATGGTAAGGGGTAATTAAATGAATTTGAATCAGTCTCACTCTGCAGTTTTATATAGCTGTAGCAATATTTGGAGGGCCTGTACCAAATCCTGTTTCTTCCTCTTTGGGTAAATGAAATTAGTTTCAGTAGTAGAAACCTTCTTTGCTCTTTGAAGGCTTGTATTAGTTCCTTATTGGTTATTGTTACTTCTCTTTCTGAATTTGCCCAGTTCCTATAATCCTACTGAAAGTCAGCCATTGGTGCCACTTCCCTGTGGCAGCAGAGAAATATCACAATTGATAAATCAAAAATTCTGGCTCTGAGTCCCGGATTTGTTTGTACTTATTTAATTGTAAGAATATTATGGTTTTCTTCCTAGTCAAGAATAAGAGAGAACTGTTTTGGGAGTTGGTGATATCATAGGAAATGAGGCCAAGACAGAAGTTTAGGTCATGAATTACTCTCCTTCTGCCTTTTAGCCTGGCCTGTCAAGTTAGTAGAAATTAGGAATTCAGATTATACAGTATAATTGGGCTTTAGAGAAATATTTACTTCAATAATCTCTTATGAAACTGTATTGGCAAATTTTATTTAACTCATTTTAAATGTGAATGTAAATCCCATGACTGAGGATGGCACTGAAAACTGACCCAAGTGCCACAAAAAATAAGTGAAAATGATATTTTCTGCATAAGTACCTTTTCTAAATAACTGAATATTGTTTTTTAAAGTACTGAAATTTAAAATTTTTTAGATATTTTATAGAAGTATTTCTAAGACAGGTTACACATTTCCTCATCTTACTATGTAGAATAGAAATACAATAACACTTATTTATTCAGTAAATATTTATTAAGCATATGCTATGTGCTAGGAATTCTGAGATGCCCCAAACTGTAAGAGGAGCAAGACGCGCATGATCCATGACCCATGGAGGTACATCTCAGCCATTTCTTAATGACTCATTTTTTATTATGAATATGCATTAAAAAAGTGATGTTTTCAAGAGCTTTTGATTTAGTATTCAACATCTTAACAGCTTTGCTGTACTCAAATTTAACTTTCTTCCTCTTGTGACTTGTAATTTTAGAGTCTCATTTAATAAGACTTTCTACACTGTTAGTCACAAAGGGATCTCCTATAACTTCTTTTGCTTATATAGTTTTATCCTTCCAAATACAACTGGAGTCTGACACCGTATTGTGCAAGGAAGGAAGACAGTTTTATTTTTCTTCTTGTCACATCTTTTCCCCCCATAAACGGCCTGTGTATTCTCTGTTAGGTGAAATCTTAAATATCATATAGGTTTTGTTGCACTTGTAAATGGTATATTTTCTCATTCGTTCAATTAGCTCTTCTGGTTAGATGATTCGATTATCTGTATAGTATAGGCTTTTTTTTTTTTTTTTACAATCTTTGTATCTTGGCTTTTTTGTCGTCTTATAGCTAACTAACCAGGACTTTATAAAACAAATGGCAATAGTAAGCATCCTTATTTTGTTTCCAATATTAATGGAAAGTTTTAAAATTTCCCTGCTAAGAATGATGTTTGCTTTAGGTTTTGGCTTGTTCTTTATTAAGTTAAGGAAATTTCCTTTTATTCCCAGTTTTCTGAGAAGTGTTTTAAAAATTATAAATAGTTATTAAATTTTACCAAATTAATTTTTCTGCATCAGTTGAGATAATTATATGACTTATCTCCTTTGGTTTGTTAATATGGTGAATTACTATATTTATGATATGGAACCAATTTTGTGTTTGTGGAATAAACCCTACTTAATCATAATGTAGTGTTTTTAATACACTCTTGAGTTTGCTTAGCAAACATTTTTACTTGCACCAGTGTTCCTGAATAGCCCTGTAATTGTCTTCTTCTGACCTGTTATTACCTGCTTTGGGAATCAAGGTTATCCTGGCCTCATAAAATAAGTTGAATGGTGTTTCCTCTTTTTTTATATGTAACTTTTTCATTACATATAAAGTAAGGAAATGTTTTTTGGACGTGTGATAAAACTTATTTATAAAATAATCTGTGCTTGAGGCTTTTGCCATGTGCGGGATTTATTACCATTTCACTTTTTCAGATGCTACTTGCTTATTCAAATTTTAAATTTCCTTTTAAACCAATTTTGTATTTTCCTTTTTTCTATTTATCAAATTAGCTATTGTATAACTGTTGTTCCCTTAATTTCTGTTGCAGCTGTTATTATTCTCTTTTTCATAATGTAATATTTGTCATTTTGTGTACTTACATTGTATAAATTCATGAATTAGATGATAGTATATGACATACATACACATACTATATGAAATGCTACATATAATATATACAGAGCATGTGATATATATTATATGTTAAGGTAAAAATACATTGTGTCATGTGTGATACTATATTTCTATATACATACTCAATTGTAATACAGAAGTAAAATGTATAATAGAAATATGTATAATACATATACTAATAAAGTATAAATGAAAAGCTTATAACTTTAAAACGTATAAATTTAATAAAGTTACAAAAGTATAAATTTAAAGTAATTATATATGTTATTAGTAATTATTACTTTTCATTCTCTATTTACCTCTGCACTTTCATGTTCTCTCTCCCTCTCTGTGCTCCCTCGCCACCCTCCCACTCTCTCTACTAATGCTTGTTTATGTTACACATTTTTTCATATAACCAGTTTCAGGCACAGTTAATCTCCTTTAGTGTTGTTCTATTTTTCACTGATTTCTTCCTCTTTACTATTTCCTATTTTTGTCCCTTTGGTTGTGTATTTGTTGCTCCCTTTTCCAGATTCTTGAGTTAAATGCTTAGCATTTGTTTTCAATCTTTGTGGTTTGCTGGCAAATGTATTCAAAACTAGAAATTTCCCTGTAAGTACTTGTTTAACTGTGTTCCAAAAATTTTGGCATGTGGTATTTCTTTGTCTCTCCATTCTAAGTATTCTGTAATTTTCTTTATGGTATTCTTTTTAACCCAAAGTCACTTAGTAGTATGTTACTTAGTTTCTAGGTATATGAGATACAAAAATAAAATCCTTAGTTGTTGGATTCTAATTTTATTTCATCATGAACAGAGAATATAGTCTGGGTGATGTTGATTATTTGGAATTTAACACATAAAGAGTTTTGTGACTATTCCATGTTTGCTCATGAACAATGTATATTCTCTGTTGGGTGTAAGTTTCTGTACATCTATTTGTTTGAGCTCTTCAAACATGTTATTCAAATCTCCTATAATCTTTTACTTGCCACTTTTTTAACTTGCCATTTTAAAACTCCTTTTAAAAGATTCTGAAAGGATTATGTTAAAATCTCCAGTTATTGATTTTCACTCTGTAGGACAATGTTTTATATTTTTTTAGCTTGGAAATCTGGATGGATGGCAATATCAATTAATGTGATAAGACATACAGAAAGTTTAAGGGCAGGAAGGGGTAGAAAGATGAGATGAACATTCATTCATTCACTCATTCGTATCCTTATTACATAAATATTTACTAGTGCTTATTATATGCCAGATCCTATACTAGGCATAGTTTTCCAAAAAGTTTTCAGAGTAGGTTTAAGATGAATTAGTCCCATAATCCCATCAAAGGTTTGCTCATAAAGCACCAATGTGTAAGGACAAATCATAATGTAGATATCCATATGTAAGAAATTTAATGTGGTTGGCTTTATATAGTGCACAGTGGAAGTTCAGCTCAATAAAGTCTCCTATCATCTCTAGGGAATCCCCTGGCTATAAATAGGGTTATGATAACAAATTAGAATGGTTTACAAACTACAATTTGATTCCAAAATTAAAAAAATCTTCAATTTATTCTTTTACATGTAAGGATCCTATCTGTTAGCCCCACACTGGTGCCACAAAGCATCCTCTTTAATGGTTTCAAATTTCAGTGAGTACATGAGTTACCTGGATTCTGAAAAAAATGCAGATTCCTAAACTCCAACCCCAGGGATTCAGGAGGTCTAGAGGGAACACAAGAAACTGCATTGAACAAGTTCCTCAGCTTATTATGATACTAAAACTATATTTTGAGAAATGTTTCTTTAAACTCTACTGATTCAAATTGCGGGGTGTTAATAAAGAAAGGCAACCCAAAGGTCCTACTGCCTGCCAGGCTGGGAATGGACAATGGGCATACCTATAGACTTGTTTGGATGAGATCTTATTTTTCAGGTACTGTATTTTCTCTAGATGATTTTAAAAAACTGTATTATAGAACATATGAAAATTAAAATTTTCTTACATTTCCAGCTATAGTCTCCAAGCTGGTCTTGTTTCTATATCTGCATAAAGGCTTTATGTTTAGCCCCTAGAGAGTCCTCTTTTAATACTCAGTGACCTCACAGATCCTTTACTGGTTCTTTCCATTGTGAAAAGAGGCCCTCTTGTTGGTAGTTTCCTGATTTAGGAAGAAGAGAGTAGTGATCAATCTTTCTAGTTTTCTTTGTTAGTTGAGAAGATAAAAACTTACTAATTTTGGCCCTGCTAAATGTAATTTTCTTCTCTTAAAATTATTAGGGTTCTGCAGCAAGGCACAGTGCCCTTTGATATCTAGAAGCATCTTGAGAGTATTCCGGGGATAAACCCCAGAACCATCCATATCCATAAGTAGATTATGTTTTCTTCCCCCTACTTAGGAAAACTCTAATTTGCTTCCTGCTGACAAATGAAGCAGGTTTGGGAAGCTATTCAACTTTAATAATAAGAGATGCTATGTAGATTAAGACATGCTTAAATTCAGAACCTCTTTAGAATTAACAGGCAGAAGTAACTGAAAATAAGGCTAAAAATTGAATCAAGCTTAATATCCATGGTATTAAAGGGATGAAGACAGTCATTATATACTAGCAAATATAGGCCGTTAGACTAGGACACCAAGACTGTCCTCACACTGAACATTCAATAGGTAGTGTAATGAATAAGCATATGTAATAGGTCATTATGTTTCACCCATCCAGTTAGAAAATTACAAAAGATCATGGGCAAGCAATGTACAAGTGATTTTTCATAAAATATCCTGAGCTGTCAACTAGATGGAAAAACATGAAGAATATTAGAAGAAGACCATTGTGAATGAAAAGGTACACACTGAAACAGAAATTAGTGACATCAAACGTGAGGCTGTTAAACAGACTTGGATTTACCCCAACGACCAGTGAAGAGGCCCGGTGGCTGGTATGGAGGAGGACACGGCCCAACACTCATGATCTGGAAACCTAGGAGCACAAAAGTATTTCCCCTAGTGAAAAGCAGCTGTCATTCTTGGATGACTACATTCAGGGAGGATCGCCTACATGATCTCTCTTATCTGCTGGTTTAATAAGCCTTCTCAAAATATTAATACTCTTCGTTTAGTATGAATTGTTGGTACTAAGCCCAAGTCAACAGCTAGTGATACTGCCAGTCTTCTCTAAATATTTATTAACTACTTGGTTCATTAATTATTCTGGAATTTTGACAGGGACTGCTATTGGCTTTACTGGCTTCTCATATTTCTACCCCAGTCTTTTTCTTTGGAAATAAGAATAATATTTGTCATTCTTAAGTTCTGGCTAATTGAAAATGCATACTGAAACCATGGTGAGATACCATAACACATATTAGAATGGTTAAAATGAGAAAGGCCAACCATATTGTTGTGGAGGATATGGAGTAACTGAGACTTACATACTACCACTGGAAACGTAAAATGATTAAAATTACTTCGAAAAACAGTTTGACAGTTTCTTTAAAAATTAAACATATACTTACTATATGATCCAGCCATCCCACTCCTTGGGGTTACCTAAAGTAATTGAAATATAATGCACACAAAACTTGTGTGCAAATGTTCACAGCAGCTTTATTTGTGACAATCTTAATGTACACCAATAAGTAAGTGGAAAAGCAAATCATTATGCAATGGAATACTACTTAGGAATCAAAAGGAAAGAACTACTGATGCAAACAACATGAATGAATCTCAAAACTGCTGAATGAAATTACCAGGAAAGAAAAAGAAAGTATGTTCTCTATTATTCCGTATATTTAAAACTCTATTAAAACTCTAGAAAATATTAATAAACCTGTTGTGACAGAAAATAGTTTAGTGGATTCTGGTGATGGGGTAGGGAGGGAGGGAAGGGAGGAATTACAAAGGGGCACAAGGAAACTTTTGGGAATATAGACACGTCCTTGATTATAACTGGTTTCATGGGTATATACATACGTCACCAGTCATCAAATTGCATACTTTAAATATGTACAGTTTACTGTATGTCAGTTATCCCTCAATAAAGCTGGATAAAAAGTAAAAAAGTGATCACCTTTCACCACTAGCATGAGGAAAAGAGAATGCTTCTCAGTGGGACACGTACAGGTGCCCAGAAGCACATACGGCAAAAAGAACGCTATGGGTTTCCTGATCCCTGCTCAAACTGACTTCAACTGCATTTCTAGCTGACTCATGTATAATTTGTGGCTGACAAGCAAGGTAAACTGTATGATAACCATAAAAGCTTTGGTATGGTGACAGTCACAAAAACAAACGACTACGTAAATAAATAAACTTCACAGTTGGGAAAAATAGCACTGCCTTAAGAGAAGGAAAACCTGAGTTCAGACATGTTATTTACAAGCTCTTGGTGCTGGACTGGGTGAGCCTCTGTTTTCTGCTCTGAAATTTGATGATTATGAATACTAATTCCACATAGAAATGAATTTATATGAAAACCCCCATTCTTGTGAAGCTTCTATGCTCTAATTTCTAGCAGTGTGCCTGATATTTGGATCCAAAGTATATTCCCCCTGAGTGCTCTTAAGCCGGTGGTCCTTGTATTAAATGTAGATTCTGAGGTCACAGTCAAGATACTCGGGCTGAGACCAGGCCCAGGAGTATGCATGTCATAAACAGGTGGCTGGATACAGAGGGCCTGAACCCCGTGCTTTTTTTTCTAGCCAGATAATGAAAAGATGTCTCCTCTCTATCATTTCTCCAAATTATAGACTATGAAATCTATTAAGCAGTTACGAGCTTTTTAAATTATAGGCATGGGCCTTTCAACATTTTATCCCTTCATGAGGAAGAAATTTTAAACCATTTGTACTATTTTGTCTATCAGGAAAGTCAGCCAAATATAAAAACACTTTCACAGCATTTATTGCTCTACCATCAGCCTTTGAATTTATTGATTACTTAAACAATTGCAATATCAGAGAATGGACCCCCTGGCCTGCATGTGCTATAAATTACTCTGCAAGCATAACAACCTTGATAAACTTGTGCACTAGCAATTCAATTTCAAATGTGGGTTGGTTAAGGAACTGAGTACCCCCAAGTACAGATTTCAGAACATGTTAGAAATAACCACTACAAGATGTTCTGGAATTGAGCGTTTGTATTAGCCTAACAGATATTGGCAGGCATTCTTTTATTTGATAAGACAAATAAAGCAGTGGAATTTATTGTACTGCTTAGCAGGGAGGAAAAAAGCAAAAATCTGTACAGAGAAAACAAAGAATTTTTTTGCTTTTAACAAGGAAACTAAAATAAATACCTTATAAAAGGAACTGCTCATTATCTTGGGCTCATTGAGGACTTCCTCTTCTGGGTCCCCTCCCAGCCCTCTCTCAAGCAAATCAATATCCTTACTGAACTGACCTGCACAGCATCTCTGTCTTGCCAATGGTTTTCAGCCCCAGATAAGTTCACTGTGGATTCAGTGAGACCAAGGTATAACAATGGAACGTTCTTGGGGTGAAAAGGTTATACCCAACTTATTCCCACGGTGGCAGGTCAATCACTAGAATCCCGTTCACTCAGAGCGAGTTTGAATGCAGCAAGCTGGTCTCTGCCTCTGGGCCTCTCTGCTCCCCGACAGCCATCTCAGTCTCTGTCCTCTGCTCTCCTGCAGCCATGCCACCATGCCACCGTGCCCCCGTGTAGCCTAGAGCACTGGGTGGAGCTCTTTAGACAGAGTTAATAACAACATATTGCCCACTCGTGTGTAGGGAGCCCGCCAACAGGGCCAGGTGAGAATCCTGCTGTAGGAACCTTCATTTTCTCCACAATCTCTCAGCTTGTCCGTTCTTTCCATTGCCTGTCACCTGTATCAGGCCTTTCTCACCTCTCACCTGAAGAATCGCTATAGTCAAGGCTTGCCCCACAAATCTCAGACCAGTGTCACCATCACCATCACCTGGGAACTTGTTAGAAATGCAAATTCTCGGGCCCCTCTCCAAGACCCCCTGAGTCAGAAATTCTGGGGATGGAGCCTGGTGATCTTTGGTCTAACAAGTCCTTCAGATGATTCTGATAAACACTAAAGATTGAGAACCATTGCTGTAACCATTCTCCCTGTTGCCAGGTTCTCTTACTACCCACAATTACTTTACCTCCTGTCAGATAAGACTTCCAAAGCACAGATATGGTCCTCTCACTCCCTGGGGTGAAGACCTTCATCACTGTTAATACCAGTAAAATGTAACGTCTCCTGAGCACTTTCTATATGCTAGGTGGTGCAGCTCCCAGCTGGGCATCATAAATACTTAAGGAGTGTGTGATGTACGGCTGTGTGACCACCTGCTCTTTTGTGGTGTCAGGCTGTAATGGTCCCCATCAGTGGTGCTCAGCCTTGACTGCACACTGAATCACCTGGGGGCTTAATCAAAGTACTCTACCCAAAACCAATTAAACAGGTCTTGCATCATATTTTAAAAAGTTCCCTGAGGTGATGTGTGTGAAGCTGGCTCTAAACCCCAATCTCTGAGTCTCTGCCTTCTCGGTCTGTTTCTCCCACAGCTAGGGCCCCTGTGTCCCCATCTGCAGCAGCAGCTGCCCTGCCCCTGGCTCTGTCATCAATCTTGTTCTTTGACAAAGAAATGGAAGAAACAAGGGGCAGTGGCTAAGCTGACTCAGCATCCTGTCATCTCCTGCCTAACTAATGTCTCCAACTTAGAAACTGCCCTGGCCTCTCTATATGGTCTACTTTCTACACAAAAGCTACAAGTGAGCTTGTTTAAATGTAGGTCAGACCATCAGAGTCCTTTGCTCCAAACCCTCCAAGACACTTCCCGTCTCATTGACAGTAAAAGCAAAAGTTCACTCAATGACTTATGTATCTTCTTTTCCCTCTGGCCCCTATACCCATTCACCCATTGCCTCTCTGGCCTCTGCAACTACTGCTCTCCCTCCAGCTTATTCTGTTCCAGCCACACTGATCTCCTCACTGTTCCTTAAGCACATTCCTGCCTCAGGAACTTTGCACGGGCTGGTTCCTCTGTCTGCAAACATCCTCCCCCACTTAGCCATGTACCTTCCTCCTTTACCTCTTTTAGATCACAACTGCCATCTCCTCAGTAAGGCCTACCTTCCTGAGGACTATTTGAAATTGCTAACACTGTCCCAGTGTTCCTAACTTCCTTCTTTGCTTCATTCATTTATGATGTTTATTATCCACCTCTAAATGCAAACTCCATAAGGAAGGGAATTTTTGTTTGTTTTATTCATTGCTGCATATCCAGTCCTGAGAACAGTGCATGACACATAATGAGTGCTTAATAAATACTGATAGAATGAATGAAAGCCTGGCTCGCATGGTCAGGCTGCCAATATTATAGCCCACTGTGGAGCCTGGGCCTCTGTCTTGATCCATAGGTGAAGTCTTCTCTACTCTAGGCCATCCAAGAGAGGATTCCAGCTCTCCTCTTGCCTGGCTGGCAGGCACTGTAGAGCTTCTCTGAAAACCACAGCTGAGATGCTTATGCCTACAGACACACCTTCTAGTCGTGCCTCTATCTGCCTGGATTCTTTTGTTAGCCCACACTGGCTTACCCCAATTCTGCTGCTTATTTCAACAGCTGGCTATTTCTAGGTGCCATGTGTCTTCATTCTGGTGGGGGACATCTGTGGGCAGAACTAATGTCCATGTTCCTAGCCTGTCTCATTTATCGCTTGAGTTCTGAGCTCCTTTTCTGACAGGTAATCTGTTGTGTATTAGAAACATTTAACCAAGATCAATTGCTGTATCTATTTATCTGTTTGCCTGTTGTTTAGTCCCTTGAATGTAAGCTCCAGGAGAGCAGGGATTTTCATCTATGTTTTGTTGTTCATTGCTGTTTCTCCGGTGCCCAAAGCAGTGGTTGACCCACTGAAGTCACACAATATATAAATATTTGCTGAATGAATGAATAAGTGAATCTGCTCTTATTGCTAAAGAACTTTGCTGTATTGCTGAAAATTAAATAAAACAAACACAAAACAATGGTTCCATTTGAGAGAAGTGACAGAGTGAGCAGACCACTCTTGATTAGCTCTTTGTCATTCAAACTGTTTGTTGCTTAGTCCTTATGGATAAAGTGAAGGTTCCTGTGGGCAGGATTCTCACCTGGCCCTGGTTGGCTAGCTCACTACACATGTATGGGCAATATGTTGTTATTGTATCTATAAAAAGAGCTCCACCCAGTGCCCCGGGTGACATGGTGGCACAGCTGCTGCATGGCTGCAAGGTGGCAGGAAAGCAGAGGCTGAAGTGGTGCCAGCACCGAGCACAGAGACTGACACTTTTACTTTTCATGGTGCATCTGAGCCTTAAGGAAATTAGAACAATTGTTAAGCAAGCTATTTTCTTCTGTTGAAAAAAAGTGACAGTTATTGATGACTTTCTATGATATTTCCTGGATCACAACAGCCTTGGGAATAAAACAAAAAATGAAACAAAACTAAACATCTAAAATTCTTTTGCTCACACAAGTGTTGCTTCTCACTCTTGCCTCAGACAGGAATAACAATAATGAAAATGATTCCTATTTTGAGTCACTATTAATGACACCCATTTGGTCAACCCAATTGCTTCTGAGGAAGAAATATTTGTCCCCACATAAAAGATAAAGAAACAGAGGTTCAAAAATCTATGTGATTTCCAATAAGTAGAAGAGGAGGGAATACTCCCAAACTCATTCTACGAGGCCAGCATAACTCTAATATCAAAACCAGGCGAAGAAACCACAAAAAAAGAAAATTACAGACCAACATCCTTGATGAAAATAGATGCAAAAATACTCAACAAAATATTAGCAAACTGAATTTAAAAATACATCAAAAAGATCATCCATCATGACCAAATAAGATTTATTCCAGGGATGCAAGGATGGTACAACATTCAAAAATCCATCAACATCATCCACCACATCAACAAAAAGAAGACAAAAACCACATGATCATCTCCATAGATGCTGAAAAAGCACTAGACAAAATTCAGCATCCATTCTTGATAAAAACTCTCAACAAAATGGGTATAGAGGCAAGTAGCTCAACATAATAAAGGCCATATATGACAAACCCACAGCCAACATTATACTTAACAGCGCGAAGCTGAAAGCTTTTCCTTTAAGATCAGGAAAAAGACAAGGATGCCAACTCTCCCCACTTTAGTCAACATAGTTCAAGAGGTCCTAGCCACAGCAATCAGACAACACAAAGAAATACAAGGCATGCAGACTGGTAAGGAAGAAGTCAAACTGTCCCTGTTTGCAGATGACATGATAGTGTACATAAAAAACCCTAAAGAATCTACTCCAAAACTATTAGATCTAATATCTGAATTCACCAAAGCTGCAGGATACAAAATTAATACACAGAAATCTGTTGCATCCCTATACACTAATGATGAACTAGCAGAAAGAGAAATTAGGAAAACACTTCCATTCACAATTGCATCAAAAAGAATAAAATACGGACTTCCGGGAAGATGGCGACATGAACCAACCAGCAGAAAATTCCTCCTTACATTATATTTATTCATGAAAACACAGCAAATACAACTATTACTAAAAGAGAGACCAGAATACACAGGAAAGTGCACAGTGTACAGCTACACCTGAGAGGACTCGGCACCCAGCGAAGCGGGTAAGATACAGAGCCGCAACCCGGTGGGACCCGAGCACTCCCCCACCCCAGTGCACAAGCAGGCAGCTGCACCTGAGAGGACTCGGCACCTGGCGAGGCGGTCATAAAGAGCCCAGTTGACATACGTGGCAACTACCAGCAACCAATTCTATTGCCATGAAAAGACAGACGAATATGGTACAGACAAAGCTTCAGACACAGACAACCCCAGAGAGGGAACCTGAAGGGATGGACATGCACAGTCTTCCTGAAAAAGAATTCAGAATAAAAGTCATAGCCATGCTGACGGATCTACAGAGAAATGTGCAAGAGCTGAAGGAGGAAGTGAGGGAAGTGAGGAAAGAATATGCAGAAATAAGACAAGCCATCGATGGGCTTAGCAGCAGACTGGATGAGGTGCAAGACACAGTTAATGGATTAGAAAATAGAGAACAGGAATACAGAGAAGCAGAGGCAGAGAAAGATAAAAGGATCTCTAGGAATGAAAGAATATTAAGAGAACTATGTGACCAATCCAAACGGAACAATATTCGCATTATAGGAGTACCAGAGGAAGAAGAGAGAGAAAAAGGGATAGAAAGTGTCTTTGAAGAAATAATTGCTGAAAACTTTCCCACACTGGGGAAGGAAATAGTCTCGCAGTCCATGGAAGACCACAGATTTCCCAACACAAGGGACCCAAGGAAGACAACACCAAGACACATAATAATTAAGATGGCAAAGATCAAAGATAAAGACAGAGTATTAAAGGCAGCTAGAGAGAGAAAAAAGATCACTGACAAACGAAAACCCATCACACTATCATCAGACTTCTCAACAGAAACCTTACAGGCAAGAAGAGAATGGCATGATATATTTAACGTAATGAAACAGAAGGGCCTCAAACCAAGAATATTGTATACAGCACGGTTATCGTTTAAAAATGACAGAGGGATTAAACAATTTCCAGACAAATGAAAATTGAAAGAGTTTGCCTCACACAAACCACCACTACAGGATATCTTAAACGGACTGCTCTAGAGGGAAGCACCCCTAAGAGTAAAAAGATGTCACCAGAGAAAATAAAATCATAGCAAAGAAAGCAGACCATCCAAATACTAACTAAAAGCAAAGAATAAAACACCTGATACATAAAGAGTGGAGGAGGAAGAATAGGAAGGGAGAGATAAAGAAACATCAGACGGTGTTCACAATAACTTAAGAAGAAAGTTAAGTTACATTCTTAGATAGTAAAGAAGCAACCCTTTAACTTTGGTAACCACGAATCTAAAGCCAGCAATGGCAATAACTACATATCTATCAATAATCACCGTAAATGTAAACGGACTGAATGCACCAATCAAAAGACACAGAGTAACAGAGTGGATAAAAAAGCAAGACCTATCTATATGCTGCTTACAAGAGACTCACCTCAAACCCAAAGATACACACAGACTAAAAGTGAAGGGATGGAAAAAGATATTTCATGCAAACAACAAAGAGAAAAAAGCAGGTGTTGCAGTACTTGTATCAGATAAAATAGACTTCAAAACGAAGAAAGTAGCAAGAGATAAAGAAGGACATTACATAATGATAGAGGGGTCAGTCCAAGAAGAAGATATAACCATTATAAATATATATGCACCCAACACAGGAGCGCCAGCATATGTGAAACAAATACTAACAGAATTGAAGGAGGAAATAGACAGCAATGGATTCATTTTAGGAGACTTCGACACACCATTCACTCCAAAGGATAGATTAACCAGACAGAGAATAAGTAAAGACACAGAGGCACTGAACAACACACTAGAACAGATGGACCTAACAGATATCTACAGAACTCTGCACCCAAAAGCAGCAGGATACATTCTTCTCAAGTGCACATGGAACATTTTCCAGAATAGACCACATACTAGGCCACAAAAAGAACCTCACTAAAGTCAAAAATATTGAAATCCTACCAACCAACTTCTCAGATCACAAGGTATAAAATTAGAAATAAATTTTAGAAAGAAATCAAAAAGGCTCACAAATACATGGAGACTTAACAACATTCTTCTAATTAATCAATGGGTTGACAACCAAATCAAAACAGAAATTAAAGAATATATGGAGACTAATGACAACAACAACACAAAGCCACAACTTCTGTGGGATGCAGCAAAGGCAGTTCTAAGAGGAAAGTACATTGTAATCCAGGCCAATTTAAAGAATGAAGACCATTCCCAAATGAACAGTCTAAAGACACAATTATTGAAATTGGAAAACGAAGAACAAAGGAGCCCCAAAGTCACCAGAAGGAGGGACATAATAAAGATCAGAGAAGAAATAAATAAAATTGAGAAGAATAAAACAATAGAAAAAAATCAAGGAAACCAAGAGCTGGTTCTTTGAAAAAATAAACAAAATAGATAAACCCCTAGCCTGACTTATTAAGAGAAAAGGAGAATCTACACACATAAACAGAATCAGAAATGAGAAAGGAAAAATAATGACAGACCCCAAAGAAATACAAAGAATTATAAGAGAAAATTATGAGCATCTGTATGCTAACAAGCTGCAAAACCTAGAAGAAATGGACAACTTCTTAGAAAAATACAACCTTCCAAGACTGACCAAGCAAGAAAGAAAAACTAAATACACCAGTCACCAGCAACGAAATTTAAACTGTAATCAAAAAACTACCCAAGAACAAAAGTCCTGGACCTGATGGATTCACCTCTGAATTCTACCAGACATATAGAGAAGAAATAACACCCATTCTCCTTAAAGTTTTCCAAAAAATAGAAGAGGAGGGAATACTTCCATACTCATTCTATGAAACCAGCATCACTCTAATACCAAAACCTGGCAAAGACCTCACCAAAAAAGAAAATTACAGACCAATATCCCTGATGAACGTAGATGCAAAAGTACTCAACAAGATATTAGCAAACCGAATTCAAAAATACATCAAGAGGATCCTACACCATGATCAAGTGGGATTCATCCCAGGGATGCAGGGATGGTACAACATTCGAAAATCCATCAATATCATCCACCACATCAACAAAAAGAAGAACAAAAACCACATGACCATCTCCATAGATGCTGAAAAAGCATTTGACAAAATTCAGCACCCATTCATGATTAAAACTCTCAACAAAATGGGTATAGACGGCAAGTACCTCAACATCATAAAGGCTATATATGACAAATCCACAGCTAACATCATACTTAATAGCGAGAAGCTGAAAGCTTTTCATCTAAGATCGCGAACAAGACAGGGGTGCCCACTCTCTGCACTGTTATTCAACATAGTACTGGAGGTCCTAGCCATGGCAGTCAGACAAAATAAAGATATACAAGGCATCCAGATTGGTAAAGAAGAAGTCAAATTGTCACTATTTGCAGATGACATGATACTGTACATAAAAAACCCTAAAGACTCCACTCCAAAACTACTAGAACTAATATCTGAATTCAGCAAAGTTGCAGGATACAAAATTAACACACAGAAAACTGTTGCTTTCCTATACACTAATGATGAACTAACAGAAAGAGAAATCAGAAAAACAATTCCATTCACAATTGCACCAAAAAGAATAAAATACCTAGGAATAAACCTAATGAAGGAAGTGAAAGACCTTTACTCTGAAAACTACAAGACACTCCTAGGAGAAATTAAAGAGGACACTAACAAATGGAAATGCATCTCATGCTCTTGGCTAGGAAGAATAAATATTGTCAAAATGGCTATACTACCTAAAGCAATCTACAGATTCAACGCAATCCCTATCAAACTACCAACAGCTTTCTTCAATGAACTGGAACAAATCATTCTAAAATTCATATGGAACCAGAAAAGACCCCGAATAGTCAAAGCAATCCTGAGAACGAAGAATAAAACAGGGGGAATTACGATCCCTGACTTCAAGCTCTACTACAAAGCCACAGTAATCAAGACAATTTGGTACTGGTACAAAAACAGACTCACAGACCAGTGCAACAGAATAGAAAATCCAAGCATTAACCCAAACATTTACAGTCAATTAATATTTGATAAATGAGCCTTGGATATACAATGGGGATATGACAGCCTCTTCAAAGCTGGTGTTGGAAAAACTGGACAGCTACATGTAAGAGAATGAAACTGGACTACTGTCTAGCCCCATACACAAAGGTAAACTCAAGGTGGATCAAAGACCTGAATGTAAGTCATGAAACCATAAAACTCTTAAAAGAAAACATAGGCAAAAATCTCTTGGACATAAACATGAGCGACTTCTTTATGACATATCCCCCCGGCAAGGGATACAAAAGCAAAAATGAGCAAATGGGACTATATCAAGTTTAAAAGCTTCTGTACAGCAAAGGACACCATCAGTAGAACAAAAAGACTTCCTACAGTATGGGAAAATATATTCATAAATGATGTATCTGATAAGGGGTTGACATCCAAAATATATAAAGAACTCACGCAACTTAACAAACAAAAAGCAAATAATACAATTCAGAAATGGGCAGTGGACATGAATAGACACTTCTCTAAAGAAGAAATTCAGATGGCCAACAGGCACATGAAAAGATGCTCCACATCGCTGGTCATCATAGAAATGCAGATTAAAACCACAATGAGATATCACCTCACACCAGTGACGATGGCCAACATCCAAAACACTAACAACAACAAATGTTGGTGAGGATGTGAAGAAAAGGGAACCCTCCTACACTGCTGGTGGGAATGCAAATTAGTTCAACCATTGTGGAAAGCAGTATGGAGGTTCCTCAAAAAACTCAAAATAGAAATACCATTTGATCCAGGAATCCCACTCCTAGGAATTACCCTAAGAATGCAGCAGCCCAGTTTCAAAAAGACAGATGCACCCCTATGTTTATTGCAGCACTATTCACAATAGCCAAGAAATGGAAGCAACCTAAGTGTCCATCAGTAGATGAATGGATTAAGAAGATGTGGTACATATACACAATGGAATATTATTCAGCCATAAGAAAAAAACAAATCCTACCATTTGCAACATGGACAGAGCTAGAAGGTATTATGTTCAGTGAAATAAGCCAAGCAGAAAAAGACAAGTATCAAATGATTTCACCCGTATGAGGAGCATAAGAGCAAAGAAAAAAAACAGCAGCAGACTCACAGAGACCAAGAATGGACTAACAGTTACCAAAGGGAAAGGGACTGGGGAAGATGGGTGGGAAGGGAGGGATAAGAGGGTAAAAGGGGCATTACGATTAGCAGATGTAATGTTGGGGGGGCACCGGGAGGGCTGTACAACTCAGAGAAGACAAGTAGTGATTCTATATCACCTCACTACGCTGATGGACAGTGACTGTAATGGGGTTGGTGGGGGGGACCTGATGAAGGGGGTAGTTTAACCACCATAATGTTGCACATGTAATTGTAGGTTAGTGATACCAAAATAAATTGTAAATAAATAAATCAATACATAAATAAAAAGAAAAAACAAATCCTACCATTTGGAACAACATGGGTAGAGCTAGAGGGTATTATGCTCAGTGAAATAAGTCAGGCAGAGAAAGACAAATAACAAATGATTTCCCTCATTCGTGGAGTATAACAATGAAGCAAAATTGAAGGAACAAAAGAGCAGCAGACTCACAGACTCCAAGAAGGGACTAGTGGTTACCAAAGGGGCTGGGTGGGGGAGGGTGGGTTGGGAGGGAGGAGAAGGGGATTGTAGGGTATCATGATTGGTGCACATGGTGTCTGTGGGGTCACCGTGAAGACAGTGTAGCTAGGAGAACACAAATAGGGACTCTGTGGCATCTTACTACACTGATGGACAGTGACTGCAATGAGGTATGGGGGGAACTTGATAATAAGGGTGAATGTAATAACCACATTGTTTTTCTTGAGAAACCTTCATAAGAGTGTAATATCAATGATACCTTAATAAAAAAACTGCACTGAGGAAAAAAAAAAGAATAAAATATGTAGGAATAAACCTAACCAAGGAAGTGAAAGACCTAAACTTTGAAAACTACAAGATACTGATAAGATAAATTAAAGAATATACCAATAAATGGAAACACATCCCATGCTCATGGATAGGAAGAATTAATATTGTTAAAATGGCCATCCTACCTAAAGCAATCTACAGATCCAATGCAATCCCTATCAAAATACCAACAACATTCTTCAACAAATTAGAGCAAATAGTTCTAAAATTCATATGAAACCACAAAAGACACCGAATAGCCAAAGCAATCCTGAGAAGGAAGAATAAAGCGGGGGGTATCTCGGTTCCCAACTTCCAGCTCTACTACAAAGCTACAGTAATTAAGACAATTTGGTACTGGCACAAGAACAGACCCATAGACCAATGGAACAGACTAGAGAGCCCAGATATAAACCCAAGCATATATGGTCAATTAATATATGATAAAGGAGCCAAGGATATACAATGGGGAAGTGACAGCCTCTTCAACAACTGGTGTTGGCAAAACTGGACAGCCACATGCAAGAGAATGAAACTGCATTATTGTCTAACCCCATACATAAAAGTGAACTCAAAATGGATCAAAGACCTGAATGTAAGTCATGAGACCATAAAACTCTTGGAAGAAAAAATAGACAAAAATCTCTTGAATATAAATATGAGCAACTTTTTCCTGAATGCATCTCCTCAGGCAAGAGAAACAAAATAAAAAATGAACAAATGGGACTACATCATGCTCTAAAGCTTCTGTACAGCAAAAAACACCATAGGCAGAACAAAAAGGCATCCTACAGTATGGGAGAATATATTTGTAAATGACATATCCGACAAGGGGTTAACATCTAAAATATATAAAGAACTCACATGCCTCAAGACCCAAAAAGCAAATAACTCTATTAAAAAATTGGCAGAGGATATGAACAGACCCTTCTCCAAAGAAGAAATTCACATGGCCAACAGGCATATGAAAAGATGCTCCACATTGCTAATTATCAGGGAAATGCAAATTAAAACCACAAGAGATATCACCTCACACCAGTTAGGATGGCCAACATAGAAAAGACTAGGAACAACAAATGCTGGTGAGGATGTGGAGAAAGTGAAACCCTACTACACTGCTGGTGGGAATGTAAACTAGTTTACCATTGTGGAAAGCAGTATGGAGGTTCCTCAAAAAACTAAAAATAGGAATACCATTTGACCCAGGAATTCTACTTCTATGAATTTACCCTAAGAATGCAGCAGCCCAGTTTCAAAAAAACATTTGCACCCCTGTGTTTATCGCAGCACTATTTACAAGAGCCAAGAAATGGAAGCAACCTCAGTGTCCATCAGTAGATGAATGGATAAAGAAGTGGTAATACACACAATGGAATATTATTCAGCCATAAGAAGAAAACAAATCCTACCATTTGCAACAACATGGATGGAGCTGGAGGGTATTAGGCTCAGTGAAATAAGCCAGGCAGACAAAAACAAGTACCAACTGATTTCACTCATCTGTGGAGCATAAGAACAAAGAAAAACTGAAGGAACAAAACAGCAGCAGACTCACAGAACCCAAAAATGGACTTACAGTTGCCAAAGGGAAAGGGACTGGGGCACGTGGATGGGAAGGGAGGGAGAAGGGGAATAAGGAGCATTATGATTAGCACGCATAATGTAGTTGGGGGGGGCACGGGGAAGGCAGTATAACACAGAGAAGACAAGTAGTGATTCTGTAGCATCTTACTATGTTGATGGACTGTAACTGTAATGGGGTATGTGGTGGGGACTTGATAATGGGGGGAATCTAGTAACCACAGTGTTGCTCATGTGATTGTACATTAATGATACCAAAAAAAAATCTAAGTCATTTATACAAGTGGAAATTAGTGGAACCAGTAAGGCAAAACCTTCCTTCCTGTTGGTCTTCAATGCATCACCCACCCCCAGTCTCTCCCCTTTCTCAGCTGATTGCCTGTTTCTGTTTATGGTACTGGATATCCTTACCCTCACATATAAGCATAACATATTTATATAAATTAAAATTTAACTGGTTGTCTGTATTTTTATTTTTTAAATCTGATACTCCTATTCCTGGTACCTCCTTTGCAAGAATTGTTATTTTTGTGCTGTGATTTAAGAGGGTTTTATTAAAAATAAGGAATTTGAAGGAGAACTGTAGGAAGTACTTGTTTACTTTCTTAATATACCACTTCCTTCACCTCTTTGGCCTTTAATGTCACTTACCAAACTGGGTCTTAAGCCATCATTATTTGTGTGGCTGTTTTTCCCCCAGGAGCTGAATAAGCAAAGGGGAATGGGGAAAGGGAGGGTGACTTGCATGTCCTGTTCAAGGCCTCTCCTCAATGCCTTGTTCGGTGCCTTCAGAAAGGGGTCCACCTGCTGGGACTGTCCAAGCCAAGCCAGGTCAACCCAGAGGAGCTAGGAGGGACAAGGGGCATTCGACTGGTGGGGAGGCCCGTGTGGAAAATACACTTGATCCTCATTATTCACAGATTTCATATTTGCAAATTCATCCCACTTAGTAGGCTTCATCGGTGGCCCGCAGATCAGTACTGGTGGTGCCTTTGTTGCCACCCACAGAAATACACGGAGCAACGAAATATCCAAGCCACCCAACATCCATGTGCCCCCCTGAGACAGAGCAAGGCTGCCCTCTGCCTTCTCGATTCAGCTCTCCTACTATAAACAAGGGTCCTTTTTACAGTGTTTAGTGGCCATGTTTTATGCATTTTTGTGCTTTTTTTTTTTTGGTGATTTCACTGTTTAAAATGGTCCAAGTGCTGTCTAGTGTTCCTAAGCACAAAAAGGCTGTGATGTGCCTTGTAGGGTAAAGTGTGTGTGAGACAAGCTTTGTTCAATCACGACTTAGTCAAGCTGTTGACCATGAGTTCATTGTCAACGAATCACATATACATATCATATATATAAAGTAAGGTGTGTCTTTAAACAGAAACATATATAAAATGAGACTACATTTCAATCTGTTGGTGACAATACGACCAGAGGCTCACAGGAAACTAACCTGCACTCCCCCAGAAGCAATGGTTCGGTACGTTCTAATTCAGTCTTCACGGAGACTTTGTAAAACTGCTGTGAATAATCAGAATCAACCTGTAGCTCCTAGGTTTTCCTGTTTCTAGGATTGTGACAGGAAATTCATTATGATGGTATGGACAACTTGGGAGTCACGGAGATAGATTACTAAAACATGGAGATAGATAGATTACTTTTCTCAAAAGAGGGAAAAACTGGCAGATTATGATACTGGAAATGGGAGAAGGAATGCACATGTTCTTGCTAGTTTTTCCACACACTGCAGGTGAGCCTTTTGAGGAAATACCAGAGGCAAGACTTCCTGTTTCTGGCACTGGTTTTTCCTTTTCAAACTTAATTTTTATTCCTACTTTTCAAGGAGAAAGTTTCTTGGCAGCAGGTGATGGTACTCATGGGATTTTTATCTTGGGATCAGATATCTTTTTTGTTCCAGTCTTAGAAAATCCAAGCAGAGAAATAGCAATGGATTGCTTCAGAGCTTGACAAGCATGGGGTTAAAATGTTCCATGAAATTTGTATTTCTATAGCTAAGGAAGGCCAGAAACAGCCAATTTATCGATCTCAGTCCCGTTTTTTTTTGCCTGAATGACTCAATCATCTATTACACTGGATCTTTGTTTTTCTTTCTGGGAAATCTGAGGGGTGTTAGAGTTAAATTACCTCCACTCAAACATTTTGTACTTGCTACTTTTGAAAGAAAACCTTGTCCAAAACCCTCTCATCTCCTGGAGTGAGGTACAGATCCCTGAACAAAAACAGACAGGTAGATTAGAAGATGTTCTCTCTTCAAACCTCTTCCTCATTTTCTTTAAGTGTCTGTTACAGAGAAACCAGATTCTCAAGTCCGTGGGTGTTAATCAGCAGCTCCTTTCATTTCTCTCCTGCTGAGCGCGCAGCTCTGCAGACCCAGCCAGAGGCAAGATGATGAAGTGACTCACCCTTGATTTTGCTGCTTCTTTACACTACATCTCTGGTCAAGGTTCCTGGTGTTCATTCTATATCTTTTCCACTTTCATTTTCAGGAAAAACTATCAATTAAAAGAGTTTCTGTGAGTATAAGTTATAGGGGCAACTGGCAGTATCAAGCAAAATTTGAAATGTGCCTAACCTTTAACCCAGTAATTCCACTTCTAGAAATTTATCCTACAAAGAGTCAAAGATATGTGTACAAAAGTGATCATGTAGTACTATTTTTAATAACAAAAAAAATTTAAAAAAACCCAACGGAAAACTTGTATTAACTAGTCAGTATATTTGTTGAAAGGCATAATTAATTATGTGCTGTGTAAAAAAAAATTCTTTGACCTTTGATTAATTCATTCATTCAGCTTTTCAACAAGCATTTACAGAGCTCCTACTGTGTGCTAAGCACTGGGAATGATTTACATATTAAATGAATCACTGCTTGTGTTTAGCAAGGCCCACAGAGCATGTGAAAACATTTCAGTGCTGAAGAGGTGACTGTTGGTAAGATATGAAACACTGGCTTCCATAACTAGAAAATACCACCACCATCTGTTGTAATAAGAGAAAATTCTTCATTGCTTACTTAAAAATATTAATGCAGAAATTTCCCTGAAGATTTGTAAAATCTCCCCATTCAATTTTAAGGTGCCATATTTTAAAACATGTAGGAATTAGATGAGTCAATACAGCAAAAAAACGTTCTTTCGGCCAAAGTCTGTAGACAGAAAGTGGAAGCTGTTTTCATTTCAGATCTCAAGGAAAATATCAAATAAGAATAATCAGATGACCTTCCTAGGGGGTAAGAATCAATGCGATCTACAAGGACCCCTTGAAGAGAAGACAGGAAACAAGCAAGGGGGAAACACCATAGACTCACCTCTGAGTAATTAAAAAAACATGAAATAGGTCAGTATAGTGATCTTTTATGTGGACAGGTACAAACTGACTTCTGTACCTCCTAGTGGGCGCAGTGCTAACCCCAACACCTCTTCTGGCAAAAACAAGAAAAAACAAATTCGTTCTTTCTTATGTGCATAAGAAACATGATCCACCTCCATTCGGCCTATGACCAGCTTTCAGGAATTATGTTTTTATAATCTAGCCAGACAGCAGGCACTGCAGTTACAAACATTGGGAGCTCTTTCAACCTATTTCCTCTTTCCTTTCTTCATTTAGGAACAGAGAGACCGAGTTTCATTTGTTTTTACATTCACTTATTCATGCATCACCAACAAATATTTATTAAGAGGAACCATATTGCAAGCCCTGTGGTAGTTGGTGAATATAAAGAGCTGAAAAGGTATTCTTCTGACCAGCAAGGACCTCACAGCCTCACAGGTGAGATAGCCATGCAAGCAACAAATCACAGCATCATCCTTGATTATGCTCTTTCCTTCATTCCCAACATCAGGTCCTGTGGTCTGTACCTCCAGAATGTATGCCCAACATGTCTCCTGCCCTCCAATTCTATTACCTGCCCCCGAGTCCAAGCCCCTCTCTTCTCTCATCTGGATGACATGGTCCTCCTGCTCCTACTCTTATTTCCTGCAATCCCTTTTCCTCACAGCAGCCAAAAGGATCTTTAGAAGAATGTAAGTCAATCATGTCACTTTGCTAAAAACATTGCAATTAATTGCTTTCTATTGAGTTTAAAATAAAATTGAAATTCCTTACATGGCCTGCCAGGCATCAGCTGTCCTCTCTGTCTCTACTTCACCTGATACCATTCTGCGTGGTGCTCACTATCCCCATAACACAAGCCTCCTCTCTGCAGCTCATCCCTCCCTCAGGGTCTCTGCATTTGCTCCACTTCTGCTGGGACAATCTCCCTTCACTCTGTGCTTTACTCCTGGGGTCTCAGCACAGATGCTTCTACTGTACAGAGGCCTTTCCTAACCATCCTCTTTAAAGCATGCTTTTGCTAATTTCTACCTAACACATCCCCATATTTTATTTTTCATGGCATTTCTTGCTGTCTGAAAACACCTTGTTTCTCTCCTGCTTGTTTATAAGCCAGGACTGAACTGTCTTGGTCTCCCTTTATCTCCTGAGCATAGAACAATATCAGTATGTATCTGTGGAATTAATGAATGAATATGTGTCATGGAAGTTCAATGTATCTTTGCTCCCACTGTCCACTCTACCTGACATTATTTGTAGATTACTTCTAACACTAACAGAAACAGAATCACATGGCTGTTTACAGGAGTGTAAACATGAGAGGGGGAGTCCAAGTGTAATCCTTTGTCCCTCCAGGTGCCTTCACTCAGCAAATACTCTCTCTTTATGAGCCCTTGAAAATGTGACTGAAGCCCTGGACTCCCTCCCCTCTATGGGAAAATATTTGCACACACCATTTCACTTCCAAACAATTTTGGCGGATTATGTAGTGTGACCAGCCACTCAGTGTACCCAGTACTATGAGGTTTTCTAGGATGCAGATGTCTTGCCTGAGGGTTTCACCCCTGGAGAAAAGTTCACTATGGATTCAGTGAGACTGAGAAATCACAATGGAATGTTCTTTGGGGTAAAAGGGTTTATACCTGGCTTTATTCTTCCAGCAGTTTGAGCACTAGAATGAAGTCTGCATCCAGCAGTCTGCAGGTCTGTAATCCACCTCCATCTCTGCCTCAGCCCAGAGCACTGGGCAGAGCTCTTTGTTTAGTGACTCAGTTAATAATAGCTTATTGCCTAGGGTGTGGAAGCAGTAGCCTAGCAGCAGGCCAGTTACATCATCAAGTAGGTTAGGGTCAGGTGAGGATCCTGGCTATAGGACCTTCCATTTTCGTATTCTCACCAGGATCATTGCCTCACAGTCTATATGCCCTCAATCTTCCGCAGTGGTCCCAGTGCAAGAAAGTTGGAGCATTGTAACCAGATTCCACAATAACAATAGAGGACACAGATAATAGCATAAACTATGGTACAACAAAATTTTGGTACAGATAACAGAAATTATAATAATCCTCAAGCCTGACAAAGTTGCTCAAGCTGTATTCAAAACTAGTTCTACTCAGATGAGTTCATGACTTGCACTTTCCAGGGAAGGCCAGTAGTGGTACTGGTAGGGAGCTCCATGCACCCCAGCAAGTAGCAGTTTTTTGCTAGGGTGTGTGCCTGATCCACAAAAATGTTACAGTCAATTAACCTTAAGAGTGATGACACATGTTTTAGTGATGCCAACATAGGTAAATCTTTTCCATCAGGTAGGTTGCATGCAAGAGTGGTCCTGTGATAGGACTGTGGCTGTAATGGGGTCCTGTCCAAGTCTAGTATATCATACTTTTACTCCTCTCCCCGAGGGGTTACTGAGGAGTCTACATATATTGCTGCTGGAGGTGCATGCACTGGCAATAAAGATAAAACTAAACTCTCCAATAAGATGCTCCTACCTTCTGACCATTCAGGATTGTGGATAAAACAAGAGTTCCTGTGGCCAGGATTCTCACCTGGCCCTGGTTGATGAGCTCACTGCACACCTGTGGGCAATACATGGCTGCTGACTCTATATAAAGAGCTCCGCCCAGTGCTCTGGGTGTAACACGGTGTTATGGCTGCAAGGCTGTAGGAGAGCAGAGCAGAGGCCCAGAGGACAGCTGTGCAGGATGACTGTGCAGAGAGGCCCAGAGGACGGCTGTGTGGGACGACTGTACAGAGAGGCCCAGAGGACGGCTGTGTGGGACGACTGTGCAGACAGAGGAGCCCAGAGGCAGAGACTGGCTTGCTGCATACAGACTCGCTCTGAGTGAATGGGATTTCAGTGACTGACCTGCCACCTGGAAATAAAGTTGGGTATAACTCTTTCACCCCAAGAACATTTTGCTGTCAATTTCTTTGGTCATATTGAATCCATAGCAAACTTGCCCGGGGCTGAAACCCATTGGCAAGACAAAGACGTAATACAGTGATCTTTGGGTGCCACTCTGCTGTTACTTCAGGAATACACAGGAGGCCACCTTCCAGGTCTTGTCCCCAAGGTGCCAGGAGGGCCAGCCCTCACTTGTCCATGTGTCAAAATGTCTAAGGCCACGTCCACTCAGTGGAGTTTCCAGGGTTGAGTGCAGCTGGTGCGGCAGCAAGATATTATTCTGGTGGCCAAACCTCAGCTTCTCGGTTTGTACTTGCAGTTGTATAGGGGAGGCAGTCATGTGTGTTAGCATGTCTATAGTGCTCAGACTCCATTATGGGGCTTCTCATTCAAACTGTAGCATTGTCCATAAGCAGACTGACCATCAAGGCAGGAGGAGCTGTCAGGAAAGCCAGCTTTCCCATCTCTAATCCAGACCATCCCCCCACTACATCCCAAAGGCACAGGAACCAGGCTGATATAGACTCCGAGGGCTTCCTCCAAAACCGGGAGCCCAAACCCACCAGCTTAGCCTGAATGTAGGGGCGGAGGGTAGAGTGCTCCATGACCCGGGGAGGGGCTGCACTCCCTGAGGAAAACCTTCGGTTGTTGTGTCTTTAATTTTTTTACTACAACAGGGTGTGCTTTCAATAGAGGAGGGGCCAGTGCCTCGGGCACACCCCTCCTCTTTCTCTGGCTCCTCTTCCATTTCTGGGGCTGAGGGTGCCTTTCTGTCCACTCCCCAAGCGCCTCTTCTGCTACACCCTTCACCTTTTCCACTGTGCCTCCCAGCAATGCTGGCTCAGCGGGCAGCTCTCTTGCCTTCACCTCAGTGCCCTGCGGCGGCCGTTCTCGTGCTGCCTCTTCCTGTGCTTCCCTCAGGAGCACGTCCTCCTCCTCCACGGCCCTTGCCTCCTTCAGAGAACCTGGCAGCTCTGCTGTCTCATGCTGTAAGGAATCGTTTACCTCCTCCCCCGGACCTCACAGCTCACGTTCTCACACTGCTTCGTCTTGTGTTTTTGAATGGGTCCATCCTTCTTCATGGCCTTTACCTCCTCCACAGTACTCGCAGCAACACCATTTCATTTTTTGACAAACCTTTTTCTTCTTCCTCAGAGCGCCTCATGGCTTGTGTTCTCATGCTGCCTCCTCTCATATGAGTGCCATTACAGTCTTCAACAAATCTACAGCACTTTACAGCTCACGTTCTCATGCAGCCTTTTCTTGTGTCCCTTGCAGAAGCACATTCTTCTCATCTGTAAACTTTTTTAATACTGTGAGAGGCAGCCAACCCATGATTCCAGCTGCCTCACGGGTACTCTGTTTCTAAAAGGACCTCCTTATTTTGCTGAGGGCCACCCCTACTGCCTAAGGTGTCACCTCCACCTGCCTCCAGTCCTGGGGTGGGGCCCAGCCCTCTAGGAGGAAAGCCACCTCAGACCACATGCCCACTGGGGGGACATCTCCCCATTCACAGGGGCAGGCTGATGAAGTACCCCTCCTGTGAGGGCAGCCTGTTCTGTTCTTTGGTCTGCCATGAATCCTGCTGGCTATGCCAGTTGTCTTTCCTGAGGGTTTCAGCCCTTGAGAAGTTCACTATGGATTCAGTGAGACTGAGAAATCACAATGGAACATTCTTGGGGTAAAAGGCTTTATATCTGGTTTTATTCTCCTGGTGATAGGTTGAGCACTAGAATCACATCTGCATCCAACAGTCTGCAGGTCCGTAATCCTCCCCCATCTCTGCCTCAGCTCAGAGCACTGGGCAGAGCTCTTTATATAGTGACTCAGTCAGTAATAGCTAATTGCCTACAGGTGTGGAAGCAGTAGATAACAGCAGGCCAGTTTACATCATCAAGTAGTTTAGGGTCAGGTCAGGATCCTGGCCATAGGAACTTCCATTTTCCCCATAGCAGGTCTTTTAGTGCTAATATGGGACAGTCTTGGGAAAACTGGAACAATTGTTTACACCTTCCCAGGAGCTCTGTCATGGAGCCCTTAAGTGTCCAAGAATCCTCCTTGAAGGTTTTAACATATCATAAAAATGTGAAATAATTGCTGAGTATCTGCTGAGAGTGAATAGAAAAGAAGTGGAGGTATGAAGGGGGTGCTAGATTGGGTACCTTTCTATGATAGGGCTACATGCATAACAAAAATTTAGAGAAATCAAGTGCAAGAGATAAGAATATCACCACATTAAGTGGCTTGATGAGCAGGCATTTTTCACTTTGATGATTGTGTTAGTATAGTTATCCTCTACTCCTTTCTACTCATCAAAATAACCCATACTGCAAATTTTAGTGGCATGACTACCAAGTAGCAACTGGAAATGAGGATGCTCTCATAATGCTGGAAAATGAACTGATAAAAAAATTTGACTATCTCTTTGAGAAGACCTTCTTTAACACATGGGAAATTATGGAAACTTAATAAGTGTCAGATACCAGTAATCAGGAGTTATGAGTAATTTGTAGAGCTGAATAATTTGGTCAACACAAGTCCTAAGAGAGGCTAATTAATTAATTAATTCCTTGTTCTGGGAGAAAATTGTATATTCACTTGGTATGCTTTTTGACAAGGTACCGCGATGTGATTTTCATGATCATTTTTATGGCCTGTCTCTTTAAGAAAGGACATTAGTTTCATTTAACTCAAAGAAAACATTCAGAAAGTTTATATTTATATTTTATTTGGGGTATTGTAGGGAAAATGGGTCCTACTGTCACTGAGGAAAGCTTGTGTTGAATTGGTGGAACCACTGGATGTAGCCTGAATCCCTGAGTCACCTTGCGGGCAGGAGCTGTCCTAGAGGACAACCCCTGGACCCAGAGTGTATGTTGCTGAATAAGAAATAAGTCTTTGTTGTGTTAAGGTCCTGGGATTTCAGTTGATTTGCTGCCACAGTGTAATCTGGCCTATTCTGACCTAAACTGCCCTAAAACATAACTAATATGACCATGAGGGAAAACTGCTGCCCCCGAAGTGACTTAGTTCATAGCTCTCCCCAACAGAGGAATCCATACTGGATGTTAGCAACACAGTTCAACTTCCTTTTCTTCCTTAGGACCCTCAGGAAGGAGGAGTCATATTACGTCAGTGTTTGGATCCCCGAAAGTGACCCTGAGGGTTTCATGACAGCTGTTCCATATTTCAGTTTTGGGGGTGCTAGGCCTGAGAGCAGCTAGACAGAAAATCACATGGTTCCCCACATTGCCCCATATTCTCTTGTCTCCTTACAATAGCCCCCTAATATCTAGGCAGCGATTCTCACGTTTTTCCAGCTACATGTCCCTGACATCCATGGAGAGGAAACAACTAAGTGCAGAGCTTGTCAGAAGCTAAAGTTTTCTTTGGCCAATAATAGTGAAAAGTTATTCTGATACAACCTGTGAAGCACTCCACATTTTTTCAGCTTCTTGGTGAAGCCTTCTCTGACTACCCTATTGAAAATTGCAACCGCTCCTCGTGCTATAACTCCCCATTACCCTTCCCCATTCTTGTTTTTCCCATGGCCTTTGTCATCTTCTAACATATTGTGTGTTTTGCTTAGTTATTATGTGTGCTGTTTGTTCCTCCCACTAGGATGTAAGCCCCACATCAGCAGAAATTATTGCCTACTTATTCACTGCTCTGTTTCCAATGCCTAGAAGAGTTTCTAGCACATCCTAGGTGTTCTTTGACTCTGTTGGGTGCTCTGTAACCAGATAGAGAATATATTACTCACCAGAAGTCCACTGTGCAGGTGTATGTGGTTGAGCTGGGGGGTAAGGCCTGGCAGGATTGCTTCCCTCCAAACCAGCAGCTGCTTACAGACTGGCATACAGTCTTCAGATGCTGAACACAGCCTCAGAATGAGCTGAGAACAAGGGGACGGACACTGAGTACAGGGTCACAGAAAGATGGCTGAAGCCCGAACTTTGGAAAAATTAATAAATTTATGGAATGCTGAGTGTTGTTGGTTTTCTTGTGGAAAACAGTGAACTAAGAATGGAACTTGGAATCTGGGTTTTGACATGGGGTCTGAGTGCTCTGGAAAGAAGAGAAACAAAATACACAAACACAAGTGTTTTTCATCCTGCGTCCACCCCACCCAGAAGGTGAACTCCAGATTGCTTCTTACTGTGTGGCAGGCAGTATGCTAAACATTTTCGTAAAAAAACAACATTTACTGAGCTCTTACTAAGTGTTGGGTAACTTTACTGACTTTTTTACATAAGTTAGGTCAATTGATCATCATAGCACCCCAATAAGGTATGTGTTTTTATTATCCTGTTCATACGGTAGAAAACAGGCATTGAGAGGTCGACAGACTTGTCTATGATAATACAGATATTACAGCCAGGAGGCGGCAGAGCCAGTATCTGAACCTGGGCAGTCTGCCTCCCAAACCTGCTCTTGTAACTGATGTGATAGCACCTCTTCACTTTTGATCTTTTTTCTCTCCTAATTCTCAACACTAGTCATATGCTCTAGGGGCAATTATTCTGCTAGTTTCACAGATGAGGAAGCTAAGACTTGAGAAGGCTGAGTAAATTCACCCAGGGTTACCAAGTTTTACTTAAGTAGCAGACTCTAGATTCAAACTCAGATTTATTTAGATTTTATTGCTCTCTTTTATAACATCCTATAATATCCCTTCATTGACTTATTTACTTAACAAAACTGTACTGGTATCTTCTAGGTGGTGCAACTGCTTGGTGTTGGGCAAAGAAGTTCTAGGTTTCCCACAGAGAAGCTGAGTGACTGTTGGCTGTTCTCCACACTCACCCCTCCACCCACCATCTACTCTCTCATCTCCTCTGCTCTTCCCTGTGCCGAGGGAAGCTGACTTCTATGGACCAATCATTCCAGTTCTAATGGGAGGCACCAGCACGATATGCAAGGTTGAGAGTAGGGAGAGGCTGGTGTATGGTGTATTTAAGCCCTGTCCTTCCTTGCCTGTCTGCTGTAGCCAAAGGTCCCACTAGGGGATCCTCTTCTATAGCTCTGGCTCTCCCTGGAGGATGACGCCATCACTCCTTCCTGCTGCCCCTTGCCCAGCCCCCTTAATCCTAGAGGTGGGAACAGCTTTTTCCATTTGTTAGTTTTTGGGTGCTTCTCCATCTCTTGTCAATGGGTATGTTGTTCCTGTCAGGGATCTGACGGATACAAGACCCTAAACAAGTCATGCAAATTTTCAGACTCTCAGTTCACTTTTATTTACAATGGGGAGTATAATATCTACCTGAAATGGTACTGTTATATTTTAGATGCTCAGTGCAGTACCTGGCCCAAGATAAATGGCAATAGGAAGTAGTCATTTAAATGATCATTATTATTGTGACTATGCTCCGTCCTGATGACCTCCAGCACTGATCATCAATGGCATGTGGCTATGTAGTGTCCTCCCAAACAGCATAAATTCATTCCCCTTTAGTAACCTCAGCGGGAGTGCAAAAGTGGATCTCCATGGCTGTCCAGTAAACCTTCACCTTTCACTGAGGTTGACTGCTGGCAATAACAATAATAGTTAACTTGTTTTATTTACCACATACTGTGCTGAGAACTTCAGTCAATTAATTATCACAGTGACTTTAAGGGGTGGTTACCAGTCATAACTTAAAGTGACCTACCCAAGGTCAGTCTCAGCCAGGCAGAGCTGAGATATAACTCAGGTCCAACTCATATCTTCCGACTCCCAAGTGTGAGCTCTGCCCCTCCGCGGAGCTGGAGGAGGGATGGCGAGCAGCAGCAGCCCTCTCTCCTTCCTTCCCGAGGACGCTCGCTTTCTTAGTGGCGCATGTCTAAGAATACAACAGTCACCTCCCTTCCTTTCCCCCAAGCCTACTTACTATGCTGTCACACAGGAGGCAAACTGGGTCTCCCAGGACGCCTCATGAGCTTAGTGAGCCTGTTAAAAGAGTAGTGCTGAGTCTTGAGGAGGGCGTGTTTGATTAAGCTGCGGAGACTTCAGAGTGAGGTCAGGGGTCTGTGGAACCCATCAAAGGGATCTTCTTGCCAGGAGCCACACAGAAGGATGACAGAGAGGGAGGAAGTCCTGCAGAGAGGGAGGGGTGGCTAAAGCAAGGGCAAGAGAAAGGAGGGGCTGGCAGGGGGAGCACAAGGAAGGTGTCAGTAGGAGTGAGGCCTCGGCACCCCACGTGAGTGATGGGGTTTCTGCACATGAGAAGCCTGGAGAGTGGTCCCCATAGGACCTCAGAGGCAGAAGGAGCAGGTCAGAGAGTACCCGTGCCAGGAGTACTGCCACAGAACTTGGCTGCAAAGCCCCTGAGGACAAGGAGCTCAGATTTGCTTTCTCATTAGCTGAAATATTTGGAATAAATAAACTGATTCCTCTGGAGCCCATTTGATTACATTTGGAGTCATCTTTCATCAGGGTTGGGAGAGAGAAAGACATTCGGGCCTCAGAAGTATAACCAATTTGAAAATAATTGAATAGGCCATTTGCTCACTTACAGGAAGGGAAAGATGCTGTATTAATGTTCCCCTTTCTCTCACCATCACGCAAAGAAAACACTCCATGTGTATGTTAACCTTATAAAAAAGAAAAGAAACCCCCAGTCTTTCTTGCTGACTGGAGAGGAGGGGAGGACAGCTGATACAGCAAAGTTAAAGGCCACCCTGCCAGGAGGTGCTTAGCAGGGAGCAAGGAGCCTTGACATAACTTTAAAATATTCAGTGAGGGGTTTTCTTCTCTATACAACAACTTCAAAAGATGGTCTTTAATAATCTACAAATAAGCCCCACACTGAGTAAACACCTGCAATATTATTTAACTGTTTAGTCTATGTCAGCTGGGATATTCCTGCACTTAAGAGTCAGATAAAACTGGTTTCACTCCTCTGTGGATCAGTGAAGGTTGGGGCTCACATTCTCCTGGACACCTTTGGGTCTTCCTCAGTTTATGAACTACTTCATCAGCCTGAAACCATCCCTGGTATACTGAAGGCTAAGATATAAAACTAAACTTCTTCCTTGATTTCCACAAAAAGACCCACTTCATAGAGCATATTATGCATGTAGCAAAATCAGCTGGAAACTTTGAGGATCAGAAGAGAAGTTATCACCAAAGTAGACATAAACAAACTTAAAATTGAATGTTGGGCATCTCATATCTGGAAGTCCTCTGGGTACCGCCCCCCCCAGAGATTTTCCCTAATCACTTCATACCACAGATGCCCCAGTCTCACAGCTTTGTGGGCAATCGCTCCCAGCTTCTCGCATTTTCCTATTGTTTCTAACACCCATCACACACACACCACCACCACCACCAAGTTACCGCTCTTTCTTAAGAAAGCAGTTCTTTCTCATTTCAAACAATTTAATGGTTACTTTTGACGCTTCATGTCACAAGTGTCCCTAGAGTAGCACCTTCCCCCCAAGTGCCTTATGAAGGAATTGATATGGACTGAATGTTCCCCCCTACCACCCCCAATGCATATATTGAAGCCCTAACCCTAAATGTGATGCTCTTTGTAGCTGTAACATTTCGGAGATAATTAGGGTGAGATGAGTTCATGAGGGTGAGGCCCTCATGTTGGGATTAGTGCTCTTATAAGAAGAGACAATAGAGGATTAAAGATGGTGGTGTGAGAGGTGAAACAGAGACATCCTCCTAAAATGACATACAATATGAAAATATAATTTAATACAACAAATCCTGAAACAACAACAGGAAATAAGGCTGCACCCGACTGCATACACCTGGAGAAAAGAGCAGACCCCACGGAGCAGGGTAATGTAACAAAGCTGTGACCTGGTGGGGCCCAAGCCCTTCCCCCACCCCAGTTCACCACGGGAGGAAGAGAAACAGAACTGGGAGGGAGTGGAGGCCTCGGACTGCTGAACAACCAGCCCTGGATATTTGTTCTGGGAGCATGAACCTACATTGCATGGTGCTCTGGTGATTTAGTGCAATTGGAAAGCTAAGACAGGCAGAATACTTGGAGAGACAGAAATTCCAGCTGCTTGTGGAAAACAGGGATTCATATCTGGCTGATCTGGCTGGGCAGTTTGAGACACATCCTAAAAGCAAGAGAGCTGCTAAAGGGGTAAGGATTGCACAGAGCTTACTGCTCAGGAGAAATGACAAGTAGACAAAATTGTCCGGGTGCACTCTGCCCAGGAGGTTGGGAACTTAAACGATCTTCAGGCGCTTCATCCCCCTGGCTGGCTACACAGCTCCAAGGCCCCCACTATGATATGCAGCCTGCTGTGTCTTCCTCCCGGCCAGCCTGCACCTGGCTGAGGTTCGCAAACCGGCAACCCCTGCCCTGGTGTCAGGCCAGCCAGAGGGAAGTCCTGCCTACGGCTACTACAAACACAAAGCAAAGAGGCTTACACCTGTGTGTTGAGCCCACTGGTTCTGGCAGTGGAGACAGGCATAGCAGCCAGGAAGCAGGAAACAGCTCTTTCCTCCCCCCAGGTACCAATACCACTCGCCTGGGACCCCCGACATTGCTCCAGGGGCTGAGCAGCTCCAGAGAGTAGAGCTGCTGGGCACTAGAGGGCCCCACAGACAAATTACGAAATGTCAAAGGAACCTGGTTCAAAGAAAAATTACGAAAACACAGAAGAAAGATTCAAGTGAAATCGACCTCATGAATCTTCCTGAAAGAGATTTCAAAATAAAAGTAATTAACATGCTCATGCAGGTACAGAAAAATATTCAAGAACTCAGGAATGAACTTAGGACAGAGATACAATCATTGAAAAACACAATGGAGGGTATTAAAAGCAGATTAGACACAGTGGAGGAAACAATAAATGAAATAGAAATTAGGGAAGAGGAATACAAAGAAGCTGAAGCACAGAGAGAAAAAAGGATCTCTAAGAATGAAGGAATACTGAGAAAACTGTGTGGTCAAATCAAATGGAACAATATTCCTATTATAGGGGCACCAGAAGAAGAGAGAGAAAAAGAGATAGAAAGTGTCATTGAGGAAGTAATTGCTGAAAACTTCCCTAATCTGGGGAAGGAGATAGTCTCTCAGGACATGGAGGTGCACAGATCTCCCAACACAAGGGACCCAAGGAAGACAACACCAAGACATATAGTAATTAAAATGGCAAAGATCAAGCATAAAGACAGGCTATTAAAAGCAGCCAGAGAGAGAAATAAGATCACATACAAAGGAAAGCCCATCAGGCTATCACGCTTCTCAGCAGAAACCTCACAGGTCAGAATGGAGTGGCATGATATATTTAATGCAATAAAGCAGAAGGGCCTCTAACCAAAAATACTTTATCTGGCAAGATAATCATTTCAATTTGAAGGAGGGATTAAACAATTTCCAGATAAGCAAAAGCTGAGAGAATGTAGCTCCCACAAACCATCTTTACAGTGTATTTTGGAGGGACTGCTATAGATGAAAGTGTTCCTAAGGTTAAATAGTTGTCACCAGAGGTAATAAAAAGGGATAGGAAAAGAGTACAGAATATGATACTTAATATATAAAGAATGGCGGACAAAGAAAAGGAGGGACAAAAAAAAAGAACCTTTAGATTGTGTTTGCAATAGCATACTAAGTGAGTTAAGTTAGACTCTTAGTAAGGAAGTTACCCTTGAAACTTAGGTAAACACGAATCTAAATGGCAATAAGTACATAACTATCGATAATCACCCTAAATGTAAATGGTCTGAATGCACCAATCAAAAGACATAGAGTCACTGAATAGATGAAAAAAAACAAGACCCATCTATATATGCTGCCTACAAGAGACTCACTTCAAACCCAAAGACATTCACAGACTGAAAGTGAAGGGATGGAAAAAGATATTTCATGCAACTAATAGAAAAAAGCAAGAGTTGCAGTACTTGTATCAGACAAAATAGACTTCAAAACAAAGAAAGTCACAAGAGACAAAGAAGGACATTACATAATGATAAAGGGGTCAATCCAACAAGAAGATATAACCATTATAAATATCTGTGCAGCCAGTACAGGAACACCTACATATGTGAAACAAATACTAACAGAATTAAAAGGGGAAATAGAATGTAATGCATTCCTTCAAGGAGAATTCAACACTCCACTTACTCTAAAGGACAGATCAACCACACGGAAAATAAGAAAGGACACAGAGGCACTGAACAACACACTAGAACAGATGTATCTAACAGACACCTACAGAACTCTACATCCAAAAGCAGCAGGATACACATTCTTCTCAAGTACACATTGAACATTTTCCAGAATAGACCACGTAGTAAGCCACACAGTAAATTCAACAAGATTGAAATTGTACCAACCAACTTCTCAGATCGCAAAGGTATAAAGCTACAAATAATTGTAGGAAGAAAACAAAAAGGTTCACAAACACATGGAGGCTTAACACTCAACCCAAAAGCAGCAGGATATACATTCTTCTCAAGTGCACATGGAACATTTTCCAGAATAGACTACCTACTAGACCACAAAAAGAGCATCAGTAAATTCAAAAAGATTGAAATTGTACCAACCAACTTCTCAGATCACAAGGGTATAAAACTAGAAATAAATTATACAAAGAAAACAAAAAGGCTCACAAACACATGGAGGCTTTGCAACATGCTCCTAAATAGTCAATGGATTAATGACCAAATTAAAGCAGATCAAGCAATAAAAGGAGACAAATGACAACAACACCACAATGCCCCAACTTCTGCAGGATGCACCGAAGGCAGTTCTAAGAGGAAAGTATATAGCAACCCAGGTCTATTTAAAGAAGGAAGAACAATCCCAAATGAATAGTCTAAATTCACAATTATTGAAACTGGAAAAAGAAGAACAAATGAGGTCCAAAGTCAGCAGAAGGAGGGACATAATAAAGATCAGAGAAGAAATAAATAAAATTGAGAAAATAAAACAATTAAAAAAATTAATGAAACCAAGACACCTGGTTCTTTGAGAAATAAGCAAAATAGATAAACCCCTAGCCAGACTTATTAAGAAAAAAAGAGAATCTACACACATAAACAAAATCAGAAATGAGAAAGGAAAAATCATGACAGACACCACAGAAATACAAAGAATTATTAGAGAATACTATGAAAATCTATACGCTAACAAACTGGATAACCTAGAAGAAATGTACAACTTTCTAGAAAAATACAACTTTCCAAGACTGACGCAGGAAGAAACAGAAAATCTAAACAGACCAATTACCAGCAATGAAATTGAATTGGTAATCAAAAAACTAACCAAGAACAAAACTTTCAGGCCAGATGGATTCACCGCTGAATTTTATCAGACATTTAGAGAAGACATAATACCCATTCTCCTTAAAGTTTTCCAACAAATAGAAGAGGAGGGAATACTTCCAAACTCATTCTATGAGGCCAGCATCACTCTAATACCAAAACCATGAAAAGACACCACAAAAAAAGAAACTACAAACCAATATCTTTGGTGAACATAGATGCAAAAATACTCAACAAAATGTTAGCAAACCGAATTCTAAAATACATCAAGAGGATCATACACCATGATCAAGTGGGATTCATCCCAGGGATGCAAGGATGGTACAACATTTGAAAATCCATCAACATCATCCAGTTCAACCATGTGGAAAGCAATATGGAGGTTCCTCAAAAAACTAAAAATAGAACTACCATTTGACCCAGGAATCCCACTCCCTGAAGTTTACCCAAAGAATACAACTTCTCAGATTCAAAAAGACATATGCATCCCTATGTTTATTGCAGCACTATTTACAATAGCCAAGATATGGAAGCAACCTAAGTGTCCATCAGTAGATGAATAGATAAAGAAGATGTGGTACATATACACAATGGAATACTATTCAGCCATAAGAAAGAAACAAATCCTACCATTTGCAACAACCTGGATGGAGCTGGAGGATACTATGCTCAGTGAAATAAGCCAGGCAGAGAAAGACAAGTACCAAATAATTTCCCTCATTTGTGGAGTATAACAACGAAGCAAAATTGAAGGAACAAAGTAGCGGCAGATTCACAGACTCCAAGAAGGTACTAGTGGCTACCAAAGGGGAGGGGTGTGAGAGGGTGGGTAGGAGAAAGGGATTGTGGAGTATTTTGTTTAGTACACATAGTGTGGGGGGGTCACGGGGAAAACAGCATAACACAGAGAAGGCAAACAGTGAATCTATGTCATCTTACTACACTGATGGACAGTGACTGAATTGGAGTATGAGTGGGGACTTGATAATATGGGTAAGTGTAGTAACCACATTGTTTTTTCATGTGAAACCTTCATAAGAGTGTATATCAATAATACCTTAATAAAAAAAATTCTTAATTATTGTGGAGCAACATCTAAAACCTCAAAATTGTGTTGGTTTTTGTGAGAGATCTATTTAGAAATTAACTAGTAAAATATTGCCCTCAGGAGTTGATTATCCTTTTCAGGAGATGAGATTATACGTGGGAAATAAACAGATTTGTAACAAATGAGGCCCCAAGTGGGAGCAGGTCCCAATCTCAGCCCAGAGCAGCAGGAGCAAAGGGCCAGCTTCGCAAAAGGAAAAAAACAGCTTTGACATGTACAAATGTGCTTCGGAGTGAAATGGAGCAGAAGTGAAAGAGCCAAACGCAAGAGAACCAGGAGAGACAACCCCAAGGAAGGGTAGGAAGGGATTTGGGGGCGGCCTGAGATTTTCCTCCAAGTGGGATGAAGTAATCACATCATTGTCCCTTATTCCCCTAACATGCTGTTTTTATAATATTTTATATATTCCTCTGCTCATCACAAAGCATTAAATGTTCACTACTGGCTGAATCCTAGGACATATAAAGGAACTTGGTAAGAAAGAATTTGAAAAGACAGATTGGGACCAATTTATAGAGTAGACAGAACCTGGCAAGTTATGAGTATCTGGAGTCTCACTTGACATGTATAAGTCCGTCTCATGGAGTTGGTAATAAATAATATACCTTTATGTCTACTTGCAATCGCTAATGTGTATGGAAGCTATGAGCCTCATTTTATTACCCTTTTATTGCAATAAAAGCTTGGACAATGTTCAGACGTCTCAGATATTCCTGCTGGAGTAGAAGCTGTGAAGATGCAACAGAGACCACAGTGAAAGGAAAAAAATCAAAAAGAAAAGTTGCCAGGTAGAGCAGGTCAGCAATAAGGACTGGCGGGTCACAGGAGAGGTGGTTTCAGGTGGTGGCTGAGTCTTGATTCCTTTCTGAACCCAGCTGCCCTGGCTGCTTGTATGACCCTGGAAAGAAAGGAGCCCTATGACAATGAGAAGAGCTATTACACCAAACTCAGCAACACTGCAGGACCATGTGGGCCATGGGAGCCCATCCTGCCCAGTTAGGTACAGCATTTTCCTGCCTCATGCCATGGGACATTGATGCCATTAATGGACGGGATGAACCAGCAGGGATCCGGGCCTAACTAAGGGAGAAGCCAATGCAGAATGAGCAAAGCCTGCTGGAGACACAGTGATGCTAATTACCGGCAGAGTTCAAAATAAGAGTAACCTGGATCCATGAATGCAGGTAAGACACCCTTTGGGATTCCCAGAAATAGCTGAAGGAAGGGTTTTAAGATCAGCAAGGGCTCAGATTTTGTGTGTGTGTGTGTGTGTGTGTGTGTGTGTGTGT
>JAQQAC010004253.1:1207059-1225227 GCA_029783875.1 Phataginus tricuspis
TCTGGACTGAGGCCTGAAATTCTACATTTCTAACAAGGTCCCGTGTGAAGCTGGTGTTGCTATCTGCAGTCACATTTCGGGTAGCAACCTTTCAGATCTCCTAGCTCAGTGGTTATCAAACTACATTTTCAGAACTCCAAAATTCATAATCTGAAAAAGGATTCTGTGGGGAGTGCTCGATGGGTTCTGCAGTCCTAGATTCACATTCACTAGAAAGGAGGGTCATCTGAGCCCACATCCATGGCCCACTCTCCATCAACATCTTTCCCAATTTAAATGTATCTCTTTATTAAAACAGAATTCATTGTACTCCTTAACTGACTTTATAATGTGTAAAAATTACAACTGTGAACTAAAGAACATATAGACCCATTTTACAAATACATTTTGTTGGACGATTGTGCAGTGCTAAAAACACTTCTCAATTTCCCTCCATTTTACAGATGAGGAAACTGAAACCCAGAGAAGATAACTGACTTTATGGAAACCACTCAAACTAAGTTACAGGCTGTGGGTAAAATTGCAGTATTTCCAGAATCTCTCACCTGGCCTTAGTGCATCTCCGTACCATAGGTGTTTCCAAGGGATGGAGAGAAGTAGTCCATCTCCATATCAGTAGGCAATCATGAGGGTGGGGGAGCGAGGGTGTATCTGGACCAAAGAGGTTGGGTGGGAGCCCTTTTTGCAGCCGGGTCATGAGAGACATGGGTGAGCGGAAGTGGACGACTGCTGTAAGCAATAAACAGGTTTCTCCCACTTTATTTCTCTCTTTGACTGATTTTGGCTCCAAAGGTAATTTGCCCTAGTCTAGGAACATATTTTCTCCCCAGAGTTACACAGGCCAACAAAATTCCCTTTCATAACACCCAGTTTTACTGTATAATTCACGAGAATCGACCAGACTGAGGTCAAAGTCATGGAAATGCAATTTGGGTTGTAGATCTGCTCATTTATATGCCACTGTTTGAACTAAAAAAAAAAAATGAAAATTAGAAATGCTATGGTAACTCCCAGGCACGCTGGGGATAGTCACACTAGTTTGGAGGTTAGTCCTGACCAGGGCTATGTGGAAAGTGAAAGGAAAACCATTTTTAGAAGCTCACAAAAAAAGAGGTGGAAAGAAATTGTGATTCAAAGAGAAAATCTTGAGCTCTAGAGGAATAGAGATCAGAAAGCCAAGAAACAAAAAATTAAAAAAGAGCAAGAGAGAGAAAGCTGAAGAGGGACAGACAGGAAGAAGCAAGGCTCTCTGAGCTGTACGGACACCACGATGAGAGCTACCAGTTCAAGAAGTGCCTTGTGACTAGAACAGAATTCATGGAAGCCAAAGCCTGACAGCTCAGAAGGCTGCAGAGTCCATACACTGATTTGGAACCAGAGGTAAAGTTGGGAGCAGGGCCTTGATTCCTTAAGGATTAAAACAGTGAATATACTCTGGTTTTCATCTGGTGAATGTAATAAAGGTGCTTCATATTTAAAACCACAGACACTGTTAAAGATCTGATTGTTGTATTCACTCATGCCAATTTTGCTATGATTATACTTTGTACCTTTATATCCTTTTATCCTGGGACCTTCTCAGACTTAGGTTTTGCATTCTAAGTGGCTGAGTGTGAGGGAGCTAAAGCAAGAAGAACCCCATGGGCAGTTTGCTGCCAGGGATGGGAAAAGCAAAGGCACAGGTCAAGGGAGTAGAATTATAAGATGGAAGCCCCTCTGGCCAGTCAGCTGACCTTCATGGGAGATCTTTCTGACAGGACAAGGAGAACGACCATTCACAAAAATCCCCTGAGACCTAGAGCTGAAGAAGAGGGCTTCCCAGGGCCTGCAGAAGTTGTGACCTCTGGTCAAGCTACTGCCAACACCAAGCCCAGCAAGGAGGCTCCTGAGGGAATAAGTAACCTGATGACCTGTTTCCTCCAAGCTCAATTTCCACTTATCCTTCACTGGTGCCCCCCTTGACTGAACCTAACCAGATGCCAAAGGGCAAGGTAGCTTAGTTGAGTCAATCCATGGAAGTCAGCCTCCTGGGACACAGTGCAGGGGTGTGAGTGAATCTGGAGCACAGGGAGACCTTCTGGTCATCTCCTGACATCCTGCAGTCAAAGTGGACTCTTCATTCTTCTGGCAAACACTATCCCCCTTCTTGTCTCCATGTTGTTTCCTCTCCTGGAATACCCAGGCACCAATCTCTTTTGTATATCTAAATCCTCTCAACCTTGAAGGCTCTGGCTACATAGGTGGTTTACCCAGTAAACCTTCCACCTTGGGTATAACAATGTTGTCCAGTCAAATTAACAGTAAGCTTTTTGAAGGCAGACACCATATGCTCTCAGCAAAGAGAAGACAACCTATTTCCAATAGCCTGCTCAGCAGAAGCCATCACATGATTCTCACTGCCCAGGGCTCAGCCTCTCAGCCTAACAGTGTTCTATGCAATCAGGGAGGAAAGCAGCATGCCAATGGGAACCTGGAGCTGCATGTTGCATTGTTGTTCTGCCTGCCTGTCCTTATACCCTGCTTCCCCTAGTCACATGATCCTTGACCGTCCATGGTATAAACCCAGCTTGCCTAGGGGTTTGTAGTCTACATAATGCATTAGTATTTGTAGATTAGCTTCCATCATTTAAAATTCAGGAAATGTAACATAATTTTAGCGTACTTCTTTTTTTAGAAAATGGGAAAATTTGGCAACACTGGGTCCCATTCTTTAATGACAACAGCCAACTGGAGCTGAGCAGTGCCTTCTTCAAGATGAACACATTCTGTCCAGTAATTCCCTATACTTCTCATCGAGCCTGCCCCTCTCATTGAGCAGCTGATTTGTGCCTGTGTCATCCAAGAGTGAGACCCCTGCTTTATGGGCATCACTGCTACAGCACCCCTACCTCCTCCCTGCACTCTGGCCAGTCATCCCCTACTAATCCTGTGTCTAATCCTTTCTGTTTAGTTCTAGGAAGCACTTGAATTATAAACAAGCTCATCTCTTCCCTCAGCCTCATTTCACAATGTCTTTTCTATTCTCTTCTACTGTGGCTTGAATTGTATTCTCACAAAAGATATGTTGAAGTCTGAACCCCTGTATATACAAATATAACCTTTGTTAGAAATAGGTTCTTTGCAAATATAAACAAATTAAAATGAGGTAACACTGGATTAGGGTGGCCCTAAATTCAGAGGCTGGTATCCTTATAAGGAGAGAGGGATTTTACGCAGAGGAGACAGACAAGAAGTTTATATGAAGATGGAAGCAGAAATGAGAGTTATGTTGCCATGAGCCAGGGAAAAACAAGGATTGCTAGCAAATACCAGAAGCTGAAAAAGGCAAGGAAGATTCTCCTCCAGAATCTTCAGAGTAAACATGGCCCTGCTGACACCTTCATTTCAGACTTCCAGCCTCCAGAACTTGGCAAGAATAAGTTTCTGTTATGTTAACCACTGAATTATTTTTATTTCTTTATTAACATATCATTGATATATACTGTTATGAAGGTTTCACATGAAGAACATTGAGGTTGCTACATTCACCCATATTATCAAGTGCCCCCCAAAACCCTGTTGCAGTCACTGTCCATCAGTGTAGTAAGATGCCAGACTCACTACTTGTCTTCTCTGGACTATACTGCCTTCCCCGGGACTGCCCCACACCATTCTGCCCTCAATCCCTTCTCCTTCCCTCCCTACACACCCTCTCTCTCACCCCTCCCTTCTGGTACCCACTAGCTCCTTCTTGGAGTCTGTGAGTCTGCTGCTGTTTTGTTCTTTCCGTTTTGCTTCCTTGTTATACTCCACAAATAAAGGAAATCATTTGGCACTTGTTTTTCTCCACCTGGCTTATTTCACTGAGCATAATATCCTCCAGCTCCATCCATGTTGTTGCAAATGGTAGGATTTTGTTTTCTTCTTATGGCTGAATAATATTCCATTGTGTATATGTACCTCTTCTTCTTTATCCATTCATCTACTGATGGACACTTAGGTTGCTTCCATATCTTGGCTATTGTAAATAGTGCTGCGATAAACAGAGGGGTGCATATGTCTTTTTGAATATGATATCCTGTTTTCTTTGAGGAAATTCTCAGCAATGGAATTCCTGGGTCAAATGGTATTTCTATTTTTAGTTTTCTGAAGAACCTCCATATTGCTTTCCACAATGGTTGAACTAGTTTACATTCCCACCAGCAGTGTAGGAGGGTTGTCCTTTCTCTGCATCCTCACCAGCATTTGTTCTTTCTTATCTTTTCAATGTTGGCCATCCTAACTGGTGTGAGGTGGTATCTCACTGTGGTTTTAATTTGCATTTCCCTAATAATTAGTGATGTGGTGCATCTTTTCATGAGCCTGTTGGCCATGTGAATTTCTTCTTTGGATTAAGGGTCTGTTCATATCCTCTGCCCATTTTTTAACTGGTTATTTGCTTTTTGGGTATTGCAGCATGTGAGTTCTTTATATATATTCAATGTTAACCCCTTGTTGGATATGTCACTTATGAAAATATTCTCCAATACTGTAATATTTCTTTCTGTTATACTGATGGTGTCCTTTGCTATACAGAAGTTTTTCAGCTTGATGTAGTCTTATTTGTTCATTTTTGCTTTTGTTTCCTTTGCCAGAGATGTGTTCATGAAAAAGTTGTCAATGTTTATATTCAAGAGATTTTTTAATATCTTTTCTAGGAGTTTTATGGTGTCATGACTTATATTCAGGTTTTGATCCATTTTCTAGGAGTTTTATGGTGTCATGACTTATATTCAGGTTTTGATCCATTTTCAGTTTACTTTTGTGTATGGGGTTATCCAATAATCCAGTTTCGTTCTCTTGCATGTAGCTGCCCAGTTTTGCCAATACCAGTTGTTGAAAAGGCTGTCATTTCCCCATTATATATCCTTGACTCTTTCATCATATATTAATTGACCATATATGCTTGGGTTTATATCTGTGCTCTCTATTCTGTTCCATTGATATATGGATCTGTGTTTGTGGCAGTACCAAACTGTCTTGAATACTATGGCTTTGTAGTAGAGCTTGAAGTTGGAAAGCAAAATCCCCCGAGCTTTATTCTTCATTCTCAGGATTTCTTTGGCTTTTCGGGGTCTTTTGTGGTTCCATATGAATTTTAGAACTATTTGCTCTAGTTGGTTGAAGAATGCTGTTGGTATTTTGATAGGGATTGCATTGAATCTGTAGATTGCTTTAGGCTGGGTGGCCATTTTGTCAATATTAATTCTTCCTATCCATGAGCATGGGATGTATTTCCATTTATTGGTATCTTCTTTAATTTCTTTCATAAGTGTCTTGTAGTTTTCAGGGTATAGCTCTTTCGCTTCCTTGGTTAGGTTTATTCCTAAGTCACTTTATTCTTTTTCATGCAATTGTGAATGGAATTGTTTTCCTGATTTCTCATTCTGTTAACTCATCATTAGTATTTAGGAACATAACAGATTTCTGTGTGTTGATTGTATACTGCAACGTTGCTGAATTCTGTTATTAGTTCTAGTAGTTTTCGGGTGAATTCTTAAGAGTTTTTTATGCACAATATCATGTCATCTGCAAACAATGCAGTTTATCTTCTTCCTTACCAATATGGGTGCCTTTTATTTCTTTGTGTTGTCTGATTACCATGGCTAGGACCTCCAGAACTATGTTGAATAAAAGTGGGGAGAATGGGCATCCTTGTCTTGTTCCTGACCTTAAAGGAGAAGCTTTCAGCTTTTCGCTGTTATGTATGATGTTGGCTGTAGGTTTGTCATATATGGCCTTTGTTATGTTGAGGTACTTGCCCTGTAGACCCATTTTGTTGAGATTTTTTATCATGAATGGATTTTAGATTTTATCTAATGCTTTTTCAACATCTATGGAGATGATCATGTAATTTTTGTCCTTCTTTTTGTTGATGTGGTAGATGATATTGATAGATTTTCGAATATTGTACCATCCTTGCATCCCTGGAATAAATCCTAGTTGATCATGGTGTATGATCTTTTTGATGTACTTTTGAATTCTGTTTGCTAAAATTTTGTTGAGTATTTTTGCATCTATGTTCATCAGGGATATTGGTCTGTAATTTTCTTTTTTTGTGGTGTCCTTGCCTGGTTTTGGCATTACAGTGGTGATGGTCTCATAAAATGAGTTTGGAAGTATTCCCTCCTATTCTAATTTTTGGAAAAATAAGTAGGATGGGTATTAGGTCTTCACTAAATGTTTGTAAAACTCAGAGGTGAAACCATCTGGTCTAGCAATTTTGTTCTTAGGTAATTTCTGATTACCAGTTCAATTTCATTGCTGGTAATTGGTCTGTTCAGATTTTCTGTTACTTCCTGGGTCAGCTTTGGGAGGTTGTATTTTTCTAGAAATTTGTCCATTTCCTCTACGTTATCCAATTTGTTAGCATATATTTCTTCACAATATACTGTAATAACTCTGTGTATTTCTGTGGTATCTGTAGTGATTTCTCCTTTCTCATTTCTGATTCTGTTTATGTATGCAGACTCTCTTTTTCCTTGATAGGGGTTTATCTATTTTGTTAATTTTCTCAAAGAACCAGCTCCTGTTTCATTGATTCTTTCTATTGTTTTTTTCTTCTCAATTTTATGTATTTCTGCTCTGATCTCTATTATGTCCCTCCTTCTACTGACTTAGGGCCTCATTTGCTCTTCTTTTTCTAGTTTCATTAATTGTGAGCTTAGACTGTTCACATGGGATTGTTCTTCTTTCCTGAGGCAAGCCTGTATTGCAGTATACTTCCCTCTTAGCAAGGCTATCACTGCATCCCACAGATCTTGCAGTTTTGAGTTACTGTTTTCATTCATCTCCATATACTGCTTGATCTCTGTCTTAATTTGGTCATTGATCCATTGGTTATTTAGGAGCATGTTGTTAAGCCTCCATGTCTTTGTGGGATTTTTTGTTTTCTTTACATACTTTATTTCTAGTTTCACACCTTTGTGGTCTGAAAAGTTGGTGGGTACAGTTTCAGTTCTTCCAAATTTACTGAGGTTCTTTTTATGATGGCCTAGCATATGATCTATTCTTGAAAATGTTCCATGTGCACTTGAAAAGAATGTATATCCTGCTGCTTTTGGGTGAAATGTTCTGTAGATGTGTGTTAGGTCCATCTGTTCTAATGTGTTGTTCAGTGCCTCTGTCTCTTTATTTATTTTCTGTCTGGTTGATCTGTCCTTTGGAATGAGTGGTGTGTTGAAGTCTCCTAAAATGAACACATTACATTCTGTTTCCCCCTTTAATTCTGTTAGTATTTGTTTCACAAATGTAGGTGCTCCTATGTCGGGTGCATAGATATGCATAATGGTTATATCTTCTTGTTTGACTGACCCCTTTATCATTAGGTAATGTCCTTCTTTGCCTCTTGTGACTTTATTTGTTTTAAAGTCTACTTTGTCTGATAAAAGTACTGCAACTCCTGCTTTTTTCTCCCTCTTATTTGCATGAAATATCTTTTTCTATCCCTTCACTTTTAGTCTGTGTATGTCTTTGGGTTTGAAGTGAGTCTCTTGTAGGCATCGTATAGGTGGGTCTTGTTTTTTATCCATTCAGTATCTTTATGTATTTTGAATGGTGCATTCAGTCCATTTACATTTAGGGTGATTATTGGTAGATATGCATTTACTGCTATTGCAGGCTTTAAATTCATGATTACCAAAGATTCAAGGGCAGCTTCTTTACTAACTGTCTATCTTAACTCACTTAGTACACTATTTCAAACACAACTTAAAGGTTCTTTTTTTTCTCCCTTCCTTTTCTTTCTTCTCCACTCTTTATATATTAGGTATCATATACTGTACTCTTTGTGTCTCCCTTGACTGACTTTGTGGGTAATTGATTTAATTTTGCTCTTGTCTAGTAATTAATTGGTCTACTTTCTTTATTGTGGTTTTATTTCCTCTGGTGACAGCTATCTAGTCTTAGGAATACTTGCATCTTTTGCAGTCCCTCCAAAATACACTATAAATATGGTTTGTGGGAGGTAAATTCTCTCAACTTTTGCTTATCTGGAAATTGTTTAATCCTTCCTTCAAATTTAAATGATAATCTTGCTAGAGAGAGTATTCTTGGTTGAGGTCCTTCTGTTTTATTGTATTAAATATGTCATACCACTCCCTTCTGGCCTTTAAGTTTTCTGCTAAAAAGTCTGATGATAGTCTGATGGGTTTTCCTTTGTATGTTATCTTTCTTCTCTCTGTGGCTGCTTTTAGTACTCTGTCCTTATCCTTGATCTTTGCCATTTTAATTATTATATGTCGATGTTGTCTTCCTTGGGTCCCTTGTGTTGGGAGATATGTGTGCCTCCATGGCCTGAGAGACTATCCCTTCCCACATTGGGAAATTTTTCAGCAATTACCTCCTCAAAGAGACTTTCTATCTATTTTTCTCTCTCTTCTTCTTCTGGTACTCATATAATGCGAATATTGTTCCATTTTGATTGATCACACAGTTCTCTCAATATTCTTTCATTCCTAGAGATTCTTTTTTCTCTATATGACTCAGCTTCTTTGTATTCTTCTTCTCTAATTCTATTTCATTTATTGTCTCCTCCACCGTATATAATCTGCTTTTAAATACCTCCATTGTATGTTTCATTTCAGATACTGTATTTTTCAAAGTTTCTATCTTTTTCTCAAATTCCTCTCTGAGGTCTTGAATATTTTTCTGAGGCTCCGTGAGCATGTTTATGATTTTTATTTTGCCCTCTCTTCCAGGAATATTAGTGAGTTCAGTTTCACTTGGCCCCCTTTCTGGTGTTTGTGGGATTTAGGTTTGAACCAGGTTTCTTTGCCATTTCATATTTGTAGGTGGCTCCCCCTAGTGCCCAGATACTCTACTCTCTGGAGCTGCTCAGCCCCTGGAGCAATGGCAGAGGGCCGCAGGCAAGTGGCGCTGGTGACTGCCAGGAAGAAAAAGCTCTTTCCTGCTTCCAGCTGCAGTGCATACTTCCACTGCCAGGGCCAGTGTGCCAAGCACGCAGAGAGGAGCCTTTATGCTACAACCTTTTCACCGCTGTAGGCTGGACCACCCTCTGGGGCAACAGGTTTGCAAGCCTTTGCCAGTAGGAGGAAGGAGCTGCATGCTGCGTATTGCAGTGGGGTGCCTTGTAGCTGCATTCCGAGCTAGGGGGATGGAGCACCTGAAGCTCCAGAAAGTTGTTAACCTGCTGGGCTGAGTGTGCTGGGACAATTTTGTCCACCTGTCCTCTCTCCTGAGCAGCAAGCTCTGTGCAGTCCTTGCCCCTTTAGCAGCCCTCTTTCTGTTGGGAAGTCTCTCAAAGTACCCACCTTTCTTTTGTCCGAGAGTGGCAGTTTGTGGGTGCCTGTTCTCCACAAGTAGTTGAAATCTCAGTCTTTCTGGGTATTCTGCATGTCTTAGCATTCAAACCCCACTAATCTCCAGAGCACCGTGTAATGTAGGTTCATGCTTCCAGAGCAGATCTCCAGGGCTGGGTGTTCAGCAGTCCTAGGTCTCCACCCCCTCCCCACTCCATTTCTGTTCCTCCTGCTGGTGATCTGGGATGGGGGAAGGGCTTGGTTCCCACCAGATCACAGCTTTGATACTTTACCCTTTTCTGTGAGGTCTGCTCTTTTCCCCAGATGTAGGCAATCTGTCACAGTGTTCTTTCCTGTTGCTGTTTCTGGATTAGTTGTATTTGCTATATTTTCATAATATATGTGGTTTTGGGAAGAGCTTTCTGTCTCACTTCCCATGCCACCATCTTTAAGCCAATCTCTTAAGCCACTGAATTTGTAGTACTTAGTTATGGTGGTCCTAAGCAACTAATACACCTCCCTTTAACTGAAATAGGAAAATCCCAAAAGAAGGATGCTCAAGTATTTGCATTATGCTGGTGCCAGATTGCCTGTGTCCATCCAGCTTTTTGCCCTCATTCAAAGCCCTTTCTTTTGAGGCCTGTGACATTTAGTGGTTCCCTCCCTTGTTCCACCATCACTTCCAGGCCACCATAGAGGAGTTAGTTCTGTTTTTTCCATCCTAATTCTTGCCATTACTTTGGGTGTCTTCAAATTTGTGTAGCTGAGTTAGCTAACACCCTGACCTGGGGTCTAGGGCACCTGGATCCCTCCCTTTCGAGGGCCTTCCCATACTCTTCACTTTGGCAAGCTGCTCCCCTGGTTATACCCGGAGATAGCTGCTCTGTCTTCAAAATGTGTACCCCTATACTTTAAGTACAATGGCCTACTTTCCCCCATCATCTTGTTCCAACTAAGCCTGTTTTTCATCTTCATGGAGTCCTTCCAGTCAGAGGGACTCTTAGCCTGCAGTCATTGATCCCCTAGATGAATTTCAGGGTGTCACTGAATATCTTAAAAGTACATGCAAATTATTCTCCAAAGACGCAATTCACTGCTGGATAAAACTTACACATCCATGCCAATTAGAGCCACCATAGAGGGAAGGGTGAGCCACAGTGCTGCCCGTTATCTCTCACAGACTCCTCATGGGTCTCTGTCACAAAATTCTCAAGACTCCAGTTTAGCTGCCTTAACTACTCTGTTTAAAAATCTATTTACTTTTTAAATTATATGAAAAGCTGCTTAGACTATAGTAAAAAGTGGGGGAAGAGAACAAAAACCTTAAAAACAGGAGAAAGATGGAAAGAAATAAACTAAAACATTAACAAAGATCCTGTCTAGTGATAAGTGTTTTTCCTTTGTACATTTTTATACTTCCCAAATTTTCTACAGTGTGTATATATACTTTTGTAAATGTTATTTAAAATAATAAACTTCACTTCTTCATGAAGTTATTTTTAAAAACTCAAAGTCCTGAGCTATAAGTACAAGGCACTTCACAGTCTGCCCCTGTGAAAACCCACTTCCAAGATGACCCCAGTGATTCTTGCCTTCTTGTGTTAATGCCCTTGTGCAGTTCCCTCCCGGACTGAATAGGAATGACCAGTGTAACCATTAGGATATTGTAGAAATGATGATGTGACTTTGAAGGTCAGGTCCATAAGCAGGCCACTGGAATGGCTCATGAGATAAGAAACTGAAGTCTTCTGTCAAAAACCAGCATGAACTTGCCAGGCATGTGAGTGAGAGGACTGGTGGGCAGCACTGTGCTTCACCCACACCTTTATGGTGGCTCTAATTGGCATGGATATATAATTCTTATCTAGCAGTAAGCTGCAGGAAGAATAATCTGCATGTATTTTAAAATATTCATAGACACCCTGAAATTCACCAAGAGGATCAAGGACTGCAGGTTAAGAACCCTTTTGACTGGGAAGACACATTTTCAAAAAAATTTTTGAGAAGTACACAAAAATACAAAGAAAAATATTTATGCTGATGAAACAGATCCTCCAGCCCCATTCACACCTTCAGATGACCACCGCTCGTGCTGACATCTTTACTGGAAACTCATGAGAGACTCTGAGCCAGACCCACAAAGCTAAGCTGCTCCCCAAGTCTTGACCCACAGAAACTCTGAAATAATTTTTTAATCTACTAAGTTTTGAAGTCATTTTTACACAGCAATAGTTAACTAATATGGTCCCCAAAATATCTTTCTAATTTCATCCTCCAAAACTCCCCATTGTGCTTTATATTCCCACCCTGCTGAATTTCTAAGCACTTCCTAGATACATTCAGGAATTCATTTCTTTGCACTTGTTAATTCTGCTATTTAATCTTCCTCCTTTATAGACTTTCAAAACAGAGCTCAAGGAATTGGAAGCAGCAGTGAACCAGAATTAGTTCCTCCATCCTCTGTGCCTATCCTCCTAGCCCTGTGCCTATCCAATGATAGAATTTATCTGCTTCCTTTGTAATAGATCTGTGAGCACAATCACATCTCTCTCCAGACTGTGACTTAGTCAATGTCAAGGCCTACACCTTATTCACCTTTTTGACCCCAGCCCTAAGAGGGCATGATACACAGAAGATGAAAAATAAATGGTCGATGAATGAACAAATACACAGATAGCTGAATAACTGACAGTGAAGAATTATAGTACCATGATTGCCTTAACCAGAGGAGGAAAATCATACAGACCTATGCATGTTAGCTCGGAAAAGAGATTAACAAATACCTTGGGAAAGCAATGACCCATAAACCAAGTTAACAATCCACAACCACTAATTAATCAGGGCATTATTACTTGAGCTGTGGAGCTAGCTGATAAAGAAATGTCAAAGAATGAAATAGGATAATTAGGCAAAATCTAAATTCTGAAGAAAACACAGTAGTATCCTACTAACTGGGCTCATTAAATGTGGATTTAGACATAACTTGGGCTGAATTGTATCTCTCAAAATATTGCGACTGCCAAGGGAGGGACTGCTGTGACAAATTAGGCCATAGAGCTGATTCCCAGTAATTTCTATACAGTTTGTAAATATTTTGAGTCTGAAGCCAGTGGTGTGAACTGATAAATAAAATTGCCTAACAAAGGACACATTTATTTGAAACACGTACACTGGTACAGGCTGGAGATAATAAAAACCAGGTTGGAGTTCAACATACCCAAAAATACTCCCTCTAGATATGTGTATGTAGAAACAAAATTGCAAAGTTGATCTCATTATTGTTTATACCCAGATAAAACCCAAATGTCTATCAACAGATGAATGGAGAGCTAATTGTGGCTTATGTATACACTGGAATAGTATGTAACAATTAAAATACATATACAAAAATAAAAATAAAAACGTGAACTTGGATAAAGATTATCTCTGGGGTAAGAAAGAGGGTAGTGGGATTAGGTATGGGTACAAATGGATCTTCATTTGGATCTATTATATTTTATTTATTACATTAAAAAAGAGAGTAAAACATGAAACAAGACGAAAAAGTTAAAGATGAGTAACAGGTAAATTTTTTAAAAAGAAAAAATTGTTCAGACAATTCTTGGCAATCAGATTGGAAGCCTCAGATAAATTTAAGAATTTCAAATAATCTCCTAACAGTATAAAAGCTGTCTACATAGGGAAAAAGAAAGATGTTTGGCAGTTAATTGTATTGGCATTAGACATCTAAGCTTAAAATTTGCATAAAGTTAATTCATGTGAGGAATAAATTGTTCTTAGGTATTTAATATTGATCATAATTACCAAATATTAAAATCCCCACTATACTTTGTAAGATATGGAAACAATCTTATGTGTATACAAATCTCCAAAAAGTCCAGCCAAAAAATAAGTGATTTGTTTCTACACCTGGCCTTACTTAAGGAGAGTAATGCTTTATTCAACATCATTGTGAAATGAAGTGTTTCAATAATTTTATGCCTTTACATTCCAAGACTTTTTTTATTAATAATTTTAACCATTTGGAATCGTTTTTGGAAAGCTATTACCATTTGGATGTTTTTCTTCCCTCTTAAAAACAGTAGACAGAACATGATTAAGGTTTGCATGTTGACCTGAGGCCAATATCAATCAGGCTCCTGATTTCATTTTGTTTTATAATTCCAAAGGACCTTTGTCCACCTTTGCCTCCAGGTAATATACGTAGTAGTAGTTCCCGACATACTTTGAGCTGCTAAACAATTGGTGAATATTTCTCCAGGAAATTGCTTTTTCATATCCATTTAAGCCATTACGTTGGTCAATTTCACTAAGCTTGAATAATCTTGAGCCTGTGTGTACCTATTCATCAACACACATATGCCAATTTCCTTTTATTTCTACAATGCTTCTGACTGATCTGGTCCATATTTCATAATTATCTTCACCAAAATTAATAGCAGTAATCTGTACATAAGGATTGTTTATCCCAGCAGTAAATGACTACGAGGCTGGGGTTTTTAATTGTTGCGTCTATTTAAGCCTATGTCCTCCTTTACTCTCAAGTTGTTAGCTTGCTTATTCCCCCTTACTAATTTGCTGATCCATCCAAGACTAGGAAATGAAGTAACTTATTATAAGGTAAGAATGAATATGCTGTCTGACAGGCGAGAGTCTTTCCATTAGCTTTCCTACGTAAGCTTGGGGAACACAAACTACTTTTCAACCTCTGCATGTGTGTCTATTTCTTGCTCCTCTGCAATGCCCCAGATAATCAAGCCACTACAGGGCCCCCACCCCAAAATGGTGAGCCCTTGCTAAGCATGTGCCCACTGTTTACAAACCAGAGGTGAATCACTTCCAGTGGCTCAGATTATAGAATTTGCTCTTCTTTTATTCCTCCTCTGGACAGACAAGATGGTATCTGATACTGGTTCTTTCTTATTCTTGAAATTTTTCGGATAAAATTCTGATATTTGGTGTGGGTAAAGTGGGTTTCTATGGCCAGGATCCTCACTGAACTTAAATGTAACTGGCCTATTGCTATGCTACCGCTTAGCCAATAAACCATTATTGTGTTAATGTAAGGAGTTCCGCCCAGGGCTCCTCCGGAGACTGGGTGGCAGGGCTGGAAGGCTGTAGGGGAGCGGAGTGGAGGCTGGAGTGGTGGTAGTGCCAAGGGACTGACCTGCCACCTCGAAATAAAGTTGCGTATAACCTTTTCACCCCAAGAACCCTTTGCTGTAAATTTCTTTGGTCACAGTGAATCTATAGCGAACTTGCCTGGAGCTGAAACTCATTTGCAAGACACTTGGGAAGTTTTCTTAAAGGGCTCCTGTCAGAGAGAAAGGAAATGCAGCCATTGTAATTTTTACACCATGCTAGATTTTATAAGTTGCCTACTAGCATTTACTTAATTCCACTTACTTCCAAAGAAAAGAAAAGTTTGAAGTGGACATTCTACTCTCTAAGCCAGTGGTCAGCAATCTATAGCCTGCAGGCCAAATGCTGGCAGTTTTTATAAAAAAGATTTTGTTAGAACTCAACTCAGTATATATTATCTGTGATTGCTTTCATGATACAATGACAGAGTTGAATGGCTAAGACAGAGACAGAGACTATATGGTCCAGAAAGCCTAAAACATTTATAGAAAAAGTTAGCTTACTTCTGATTTAAGCTAAATAGTCATTCCCACCTAAACAGGTTTATTTCCACAAAGAGGTAAATATCAACAATGTCTTTCTTTGTTGAAATACAAACATGGAAAATGTAAACTAATCAGGCAGATCCTTGGGCAAATGAATAATAGTTTCTGAGTTACTTTAATGTTATTAGTCGGTCTTAATGGCTGATGCTGTTTCTCACTGGACAAGGGCAATTGTAGGCAACAGTGGAGGTGCCTCCCAAGTTACCAATGATAATATCCTCTAAATGCAGCAGAAGTGGGTAAGAGAGTGTACATTGCACTTTTTTCTCAGGCATAAAATTCCACAAGAAAGGAACTTCCGGGAAGATGGCGACGTAAGCGGACTGGCAGAAAAATTCCTCCCAACATTATATTTATTCACAAAAATACAGCAAATACAACTATTACTAAAAGAGAGACCAGAATACACAGGCAAGTGCACAGCGTACGGAGCTCCGGCGGTCAGCCACTTGGGAGAGAGGACTTGGCACCCAGCAAGACCAGAGCGCTTCTCCACCCCAGCACTCCGGCGGGAGTCCCGGCAAGGCAGGTAAGGGATGGAGCCACGACCCGGCGGACCGAGCGCTCCTCCCCTCCAGAGCTCCGGCAGTCAGACACTCCAGGGAGAGGACTCGGCACCCAGCGAGGCGGGACAGAGCCCCAACCCAGCGAGACCAGAGCGCTCTTCCACCCCAGCACTCCGGCGGGAGTCCCAGCAAGGCGGGTAAGTCATAAAAAGCCCAGCAGACATACGTGACAACTACCAACAACTAATTCTATAGTCATGAGAAGACAGAAGAATATGATACAGACAAAGCTTCAGACAAACACCACACCAGAGAAAGAATCTGAAGGAATTGACATGCATAGTCTTCCAGAAAAAGAATTCAGAATAAAAGTCATAGCCATGCTGACGGATCTACAGAAAAATGTGCAAGAGCTGAGGGAGGAAGTGAGGGAAGTGAGGAAAGACAATGCAGAAATGAGACAAGCCTTTGACGGGCTCAACAGCAGATTGAATCAGGTTCAAGACACGATCAAGGAATTGCAAGACAGGGACCAGGAATACAAAGAAGCTGAGGCAGAGAGAGATAAAAGGATCTCTAAGAATGAAAGAATATTAAGAGAACTATGTGACCAATCCAAATGGAACAATATTCGCATAATAGGAGTACCAGAGGAAGAAGAGAGAGAAAAAGGGATAGAAAGTGTCTTTGAAGAAATAATTGATGAAAACTTCCCCACGCTGGGGAAGGAAATAGTCTCACAGTCCATGGAAGCCCACAGATCTCCCAACACAAGGGACCCAAGGAAGACAACACCAAGACACATAATAATCAAGATGGCAAAGATCAAAGATAAGGACAGAGTATCAAAGGCAGCTAGAGAGAGAAAAAAGATCACCTACAAAGGAAAACCCATCAGACTGTCATCAGACTTCTCAACAGAAACCTTACAGGCCAGAAGAGAATGGCATGATATATTTAACGTAATGAAACAGAAGGGCCTCGAACCAAGAATATTGTATCCAGCACGATTATCATTTAAATATGACGGAGGGATTAAACAATTTCAAGACAAAAGAAAGTTGAGAGAGTTTGCCTCTCATAAACCACCACTACAGGATATCTTAAACGGACTGCTCTAGAGGGAAATACCCCCAAGGCTAAAAAGATGTCACCAGAGAAAATAAAATCATAGCAAAGAAAGCAGACCATCCAAAGACCAACTAAAGGCAAAGAATAAAACACCTAATATATAAAGAAAGGAGGAGGAAGAATAGGAAGGGAGAGATAAAGAAACATCAGACGGCGTTCAAAATAACTTAACAAGAAAGTTAAGTTAGATTTTCAGATAGTAAAGAAGCAACCCTTGAACCTTTGGTAACCACGAATCTAAAGCCAGCAATGGCAATAAGTACATATCTATCAATAATCACCCTAAATGTAAATGGACTGAATGCACCAATCAAAAGACACAGAGTAACAGAATGGATAAAAAAGCAAGACCCATCTATATGCTGCTTACAAGAGACTCACCTCAAACCCAAAGATATACACAGACTAAAAGTGAAGGGATGGAAAAAATATTTCAAGCAAACAACAAAGAGAAAAAAGCAGGTGTTGCAGTACTTGTATCAGATAAAATAGACTTCAAAATGAAGAAAGTAGCAAGAGATAAAACGGACATTACATAATGATAAAGGGGTCAGTCCAACAAGAAGATAGAACCATTATAAATATATATGCACCCAACACAGGAGCGTCAGCATATGTGAAACAAATACTAACAGAAGTGAAGGAGGAAATAGATAGCAATGCAATTATTCTAGGAGACTTTAACACGCCACTAACTCCAAAGGATAGATCAACCAGGCAGAGGATAAGTAAAGACACAGAGGCACTGAACAACACACTAGAACAGATGGACCTAACAGATATCTACAGAACTCTGCACCCAAAAGCAGCAGGATACACCTTCTTCTCAAGTACACATGGAACATTTTCCATAATAGACCACATTCTAGGCCACAAAAAGAACCTCAGTAAATTCAAAAACATTGAAATCTTACCAACCAACTTCTCAGACCACAAAGGTATAAAACTAGAAATAAATTTCAGAAAGAAATCAAAAAGGCTCACAAATACAAAGAGACTTAACAACATTCCCCTAATGAATCAATGGGTTAACGACCAAATCAAAACAGAAATCAAAGAATATATGGAGACTAATGACAACAACAACACAAAGCCACAACTTCTGTGGGACGCAGTGAAGGCAGTCTTAAGAGGAAAGTACATTGCAATCCAGGCCCATTTAAAGAAGGAAGAACATTCCCAAATGAACAGTCTAAAGACACAATTACTAAAATTGGAAAAAGAAGAACAAATGAGACCCAAAGTCACCAGAAGGAGAGACATAATAAAGATCAGAGAAGAAATAAATAAAATTGAGAAGAATAAAACAATAGAAAAAATCAATGAAACCAAAAGCTGGTTCTTTGAAAAAATAAACAAAATAGATAAACCCCTAGCCAGACTCATTAAGAGAAAAAGAGAATCTACACACATAAACAGAATCACAAATGAGAAAGGAAAAATAACGACGGACCTCACAGAAATACAAAGAATTATAAGAGAATATTACGAGCATCTATATGCTAACAAGCTGGAAAACCTAGAAGAAATGGACAACTTCTTAGAAAAATACAGCCTTCCAAGACT
>JAQQAC010004253.1:1230227-1254105 GCA_029783875.1 Phataginus tricuspis
GGGGGGACTGTACAGCTCAGAGAAGACAAGTAGTGATTCTCATCTCACTACGCTGATGGACAGTGACTGTAATAGGGTTGGTTGGGGGGACCTGATGAAGGGGGTAGTTTAATCATCACAATATTGCTCATGTAATTGTAGGTTAATGATAGTAAAATAAAATAAATTGTAAAAAAAAAAAAAAAAAAAGAAGAAGCACAGAGCTAAAGCTGCCTATTCTGGAGCTGTCCGCCACAGTCCAGCGCAGTCACAATTTCTTACCAGAGATTCCCAGTGCGGAATGAGGCCCGCTTCGCAGCTGCAGGCTGAAAACGGAGGTCACCTCCCAGAAGGTGCTCAGGCTGTGGGGCCCGGGGCTAGGCACCCAAGCAGACGGACAGCTGCAGAGAGCTGTGCAGTTTTCCATTCATTCCTGTGCTAGAATACATGAATGTTTACTATTCTGGCCTAAAGTTTCTATGATCTACTTAATGTTACACACTCTTATCTTTAAAAATGTAGAATAAAATCCCGTTGTTATGTCTGACATAAAGATAATAAAACATTTTGGTTCAGAAAAAAAAAATTCCATAAGAAATAGAAAATACCTTAAATAATTGTTGTGCTATACAATGTAAGGCATATTGATGTGGTGTTAGACCCATGGTTAGGAAGAATACAGACACAGAGAAAGGGCTGGTAATTAATAGACTGTTATTAAGGCGACCTAAAGTTTACTTTTTAAGAAAAAAAATCATAATGTTATTTGAACCTATTTGCATTTTATCTGGGTTATCAATATAATATTAAGAAAAGGATATACAATATAATTCCTTCCAAAATGTGATACCAGAAAATATACTTAGTACTTACAATTTAACTGTTATACTTTATAATATATATAAAGCATTTACTTGATGGATATGGTTATACTGTTTCAGGACACATGATTTGACCCATGTTAACCTAAATCCATGAAATAACTATTTAAATGCCATATGAGTTCTAACATATTTATACATTGGACACATACATCTAATAGACCCATTGAGTGGGATTTCATTAACCCAACTTTATTTTTGTCTCTCCTATGCCAAATGAAACTATTCACCAAATGAAGATTTACCCCTGTACTAGATAAAACTCAGCAGGTCTCTATTCATCTTAAACTAAAAGACACTGACACAGTTGCTTTAAGTAACAGAATACAATTTCATTTCACAAATTAAGAGTTCATTTCAGCACATTAATCAACACTTCAATTTGCACTCAATCTTACACTCATACCTTCCATTCATGTAGTTCTTACTAAGGTGTGGGTAAAATTGTAATATTCAGGAATCTCTCACCTGGCTTTAGTGCATCTCCATATCAACAGGCATTCCTAGGGGGTGGACAGTAGTTCATCTCCATACCAATGGGGCAACTGAGGGCTTCCCTGAACCTGAACCCGAGAGGTGGGGGGGGGGGGGGAGGTTTTGCTTGCTTCCTCCAGAGCAGGAAAGGGACTGCCCCCAGACTGCACTTTGTAAGCAATAAATGGGTTTTAAATTTTATTTCTCCTTTTGACTGATTTTGCTTTTAAGAGATATTTTGCCCCAGGATTTACTCTCCCCAGAGTTACATAAGGGCAGGTACTTCTGTGTATTTTATCTAAAAAATAATCTTAAAAGCCACAATTATCAAATCAGCATGGTATTGATGAAAGAATGGAGACATACATTGAAACAGAACAAAACAGAATAAAGCCCAAGAAGAGACCCAAACAAATATAGTCAACTGAGTCAACATCTTTGAAATAGGAAACAGCAATTCAATGGAGAAAAAGTATTTTCAAAAAATGGTGTTAGATCAATTAGATAACATATGCAAAAAAAAATGTCAACCTAGATACATACCTTACACTTTTTACAAAAATTAACTCAAGAACAGACCTAATTGTAAAATGTGAAACATATAATTTCTAGAAGAAACAGTAGAAAATCTAGATGACCTTGGGTGTGGGCAAGGTTGCAGAGCAATCAGAGCTCTCGTTCACTGTTGATGGGAATGCAAAATCATACAGCCACGTTGGAAAACAGTTTGGGAGTTTCTCAGAAAGCTAATTATAGTTTTATCATAGACTCCCAGGTATTTACCCAACTGATTTGAAAACTCATATCTGCACACACATGTTTATAACAGCTTTATTTATAACAGCCCAAAACTGGAAACAACCAAGATGTCCTTCAATAGGTGAAAGGATAAACAAACTTTCAAACATGCACAGAATGGAACATTACACAGTGACAAAAATAATTGAGCTACCAAAACACAAAAAGACATGGATGAATCTTAAATGCATATTGCTAAGTGAAAGAAGGCAGCCTGAAAAGGTCACATACTGCATGATTCCAATTATTTTTTTCCTCACACTTCATTTTTGTATCTTAATATCTCAGTTGAAACTTCAACTTTAATGTCCTGTTATAAATGTGTATAGGCACATATTCAGGGAACAAGAAATAGCCATAAGACAATTCTAAATATAAAGTTACTAACTTAATAAGTTACCTCTTTGATCATAAACGACTCAAGTAGTATAATCATATATCTACTTCTCTGTAACATATACATGTACACACAGACATAAACAAACATGATTTTTTCCCAAAATGGACTCAATAATTTTGACTTGTTGATGATGTAACTGTGTATGCTTAATTCTACAGAAGTAATCATACATGAATCTGTGGTTGGAACACATAACTTGGAGCCAGAACTTGGGCTGCTGAGTTTTCAGCTACATCCCTGGTTGACCCCTCAACAACTAGCAGTGGTTAGTGCGACCATCACCATCCACAAAAAGATACAGATCACACAGTCACCTGGAAGATCAGTGGAATGGCCAATGTTACATCCAGAGCAAAGTGAGCATGGGAATCACTATAATAATACATCACCCAGGTAAAATATTATTGAGACAGGGACCATGGGTGTAGTCAGAGTAGGGTGAGGGCCTCAGGAAAAAGCAGGGTGGGATATTTACAGTCAGCAATATAACAGTGGGGAAAGAAGTCCCTTTTGAAACTCTGTGTTAAGCATTATGCAAAGTCAAGGTCACACTAATCCTCTAGGAACAAGATACCAGATTAAGAATATAGACATCTTCAGTGAGGGCAGTTAAAAGTCAAAAGGCCAGGAGCAACTTGGCCTAGAATGATTGAGTGGTTTTACAAATAGGAAGGTTATCACAGCATAACCTGTGACTTTACTGTAAACAACCCTAGCAAGCACAGAACAATCCAGCCCTCCTTGAGGGCAGGGCAGGTGGTACAAGTCCACACCCCTAAGCCTTATTTTCATGTTCTTGAAAAACCCCAATCTGCCTACAAAACCCCCTAGACAACGCAGCACACCGGACTCTCTTGTCCCCTCCTGGCGTGAGCCGGAAGCTCTGTCCTATCACTTTATTTCTAAATAAAAGCCTGTACCTTGCTCTCCTACCTTGCCTGTTTGCTAAGCTCATTCTTCGTCTTCGTGAACAAGAACCCCGGCATCATTATTTTGTACCATGTAATTCATTTGAATCTGTAAAATTAGCATTTTCAACTGCGAGATTAGCTCCTCTAGAATTGGCAGACACAGAACTTAAAATATGGGTGAAATGCATCATTTGACCCAGAAGCTAGCAAACCAGCTCATTCATACTGAAGTATGTAACAAGGGGAGCATGCACATGATTTCCTTGGGTCAAATGGAAATCCGACTGGTTCTGAACAGTTTCTCCCCTGCCAGGGATGTTTTCCTTTTATATCCCCTTCTCACACAAGGTGACCCAAATTCCTACCCCATTGTGAGGAATCCAGGACTGTAGACAACAGTTTGTGCAGGAGTGGTGGATGGACTGGTCAGTGCCAAGGACCCAACATGTGCTCCATCCCTAATTCTCACCAAGTCTCAGTTTCCTCTCCTCCCCACTTCAAAGACAGTCTTCACTGTCCCTCCACTTCCTCTTCCCTTTCTCCTCTCTCCAGGCTTCCTTGCCTTTGGGGATAGAGAATATAAACATATAAACAAGCAGCATGCACGAGAGTCTTTTCTTGGGTGAGGCCAGCAGCGTCCTTAAGTCTTTGTTTCTGCTTCTGTGAGGGTTGGGAGGGGAAAACAACCTCCAGGGCACAAGTGAGAGAGCAGAGGAGGAAAGATACACCAAACATGCTGAGAAAACACAGATTCAACACTACGAAATATAGCCCTGCTCTAAATGTTTTCCAACCAGTGTCCTTTCTTCTTTGAAAAAGCTGCTATCCTTGTTTACCTCCCATGTTGTGTTCTTTAAAAGAAAAATGGTTTGAAAACAAAGTGACACAATTTGAAAACGTTTAACCAAGAGAGTCAGCAGAGCTTAATAGGCAGTGCAAAGGTCATGACCAAACAAAAGATTTTAATGGGTTAGGCTAAGTTGAGGTCACAGTCAGTAGCAGTAAGAAGGGATCATAGGCAGAGTTAAGGCTACAGTTGTTGGTCAATGTCCAGGCAAGGCAAGTGTCTTCCAAATGAGTTTCAGCTCCAGGCAAGTTCGCTGTAGATTCACTGTGACCAAAGAAATTTACAGCAAAGGGTTCTTGGGGTGAAAAGGTTATACCCAACTTTATTTCGAGGTGGCAGGTCAGTCCCTCGGCACTACCACCACTTCAGCCTCCGCTCCGCTCCCCTACAGCCTTCCAGCCCCGCCACCTAGTCTCTGGCCGAGCCCTGGGTGGAACTCCTTACATTAACAATAATGCCTTACTGCCTAAAGGTATAGAAGTGGTAGCATAGCAATAGGCCAGTTACATTTAAGTTCATTGAGGATCCTGGCGATAGGAACCCCACTTTATCCACAGCAAGTAATCATAGGCTGAGAGAAGCCATGCCTAGTGTCCAGGCAAAAGTGTTGACCGCACCAGGTAGGTGCATTTCTCCTGACTTGGCAGTGAGGGTAGGGGTGGTGTGGTTACTAAAGCTCTGTTGGGATCCGTTAGTTCTACAAGAATGAATTGAAGTTCCTGGAGGCTATTTGAACTGCATCAGTTTAAATGGATATGGATTCCAGAATAGCTCCAAAGATATTCTGATATGTAAGCCTGCCCTGAAAATTTTTAATCACCCGTGACTTTTTAAATCCTTGGTGTACTTTGAGTCTACACTAAGAAGGCTAGGAAGGCAAGTTTAGGGCAATATGCTTAACCTTAACTCCACCTCTCACCTCCAAGTACATGGGAATCCATTAAGAACTAACACCAAGTGACTTTTTGTAATTTGCTTTTGATTAAGATTTCGGTGTTAGGAAAAATCTATGTTCTATACTGTTATAGTAGGTAGATAGTCAGACATGAGCAGGAAGGGGTTGGGGACTTTGGCTGTTTTTTAAATTCATTAGATGCTGGTTTGTATTCTAAACTTTTCATGCAACTGCTCTCCCCAGATGTGGGGAGGGAGGGTGTGGACACCAGACCTGCTGAACACTGACTGGCTCCCAAATGGAAGAGCAGCTGACCCCGACTTCACCTCAAAATACATTATATGCTCATTAAACATACTAAAAATCACACCCTTTGGAGCCGTGACAGTTGCTGAGAAGACTATCTGTAATTCTAGGGGAAAATCCCAGGGCAAAATACCTTTGAAACTGAAATCAGTCAAAGGAAGAAATGCAGTTTAAGAAACTCATTTATTTCCTACAAGCAGTGGTCCTGTCTCTCTCTTCACCAGGCTGCAGCAGAACAGAGCTCCACCCAACCTCTCTGGTCTAGATAAACCCTCGAATGCCCTTGCAGCTATCTATTGATGTGTAGATTAATAACTGGACTAATTCTCTCCACCTCTTGGAAACACCTATTGATATGCAGATATACTGAAGCCAGGCAAGAAATTCTGGAAATATTGCAATTTTACCCACACCATATAAGGACAAAAGGAGGGTGTCACCCTATTTCCCAGAAATCCCCTGCTATTCTGAGAAAACCCCACCTATCCTGATGAATATTCCACTGGTTGCCTAAACTCCAAGGATAAGATAATCCAACCCAAACCCCACTGTGCTGCTCACCTCTGGAGCACATTCTCACTCTCTCCTTGAGTGTGTACTTTTGCCTTATTAAACTACTCTTTACTTGTACCTGCTTGACCTGCTTGTGAATTCTTTCTCCATCAAAGTTAAGAATGCTTTCCTGGGTTGAGGTCTCACCTAGTGCATAGGGAGATTTCCCCAGACTGGATTGCCTGGCAACAATACCAGAAATTTATAACTTTCTACAGATAAAGGCATCTCAAGTTAATACTATAAACACTTCTTTTAGAGATGCCTGTGTCCTTTGGGGACAAATGATTTTTAGAAGACTTATAAGTGTGGATAAAGTGGGGTTCTTATGGCCAGGATCCTCACTGAACTTAAATATAACTGGCCTGTTGCTATGCTACCGCTTCCACACCTTTAGGCAATAAGCCATTATTGTGTTAATGTAAAGAGTTCTGCCCAGTGCTCTGCCGGAGACTGGGTGGCGGGGCTGCAAGGCTGTAGGAGAGCGGAGCGGAGGGCTGGGGTGGTGGCAGCGCCAAGGACAGAAGGCCCAGAGGACGGCTGAGCGGGACGACTGTGCAGAGAGACCCAGAGGTAGAGACTGGCTTGCTGCATCTGAAGCAGCAGTGATAGCACAGACTCGCTCTGAGTGAGCGGGATTTTAGTGACTGACCTGCCACCTGGAAATAAAGTTGGGTATAATCTTTTCACCCCAAGAACCCTTTGCTGTAAATTTCTTTGGTCACAGTGAATCTATAGCAAACTTGCCTGGAGCTGAAACTCATTTGCAAGACAACTATAAACACTTCTTTTAGAGATGCCTGTGTCCCTTTGGGGACAAATGATTTTTAGAAGACTTATAATGAGTATATAGTTCTGTCTCAACTCAGCGGTGCATGAACATAATATAATTTTATTTTTCTCTAGTTACTGCCTAGAACCAAGGTCAGTCAAATCTGCCATTTGCATTCCTTAGTGATATCCTAGGCAGATTTCAAAACGTTTCTGGTTATTTTCTATTATTAAAACTCAGTCCAGTTGCAACTTTAATCTCAAACTAAATTTGCATATCATATCTTCTCCTCCCATCATCAGGGTTTAGTCCTGAGACCTTTGGAGTTGAGAGAGGAAGGGGACCCAGGAAGATCTGAGCTGCCTTCCCGTCCCTTCCCTTCAAAGCTAGTCTCTCCAGAGTGTCGGAAGGAATGAGGTGGAGTGAGGTGTCTCTTATTTAACTGGAATCTGGTTCCTCTCGGCCTTGAGTTCTCTGATTCTCGGGATAATATTAGCTAGCTATACACACACACTCATGTGGTCGGTGTTCAAGAGCTTTGAGCAGGAACACTAGTGTATGGCCTGGAGGCTCTGCCGCCAGGAATGTGGTCAACTGGACGAAGTTCAAGACCTGAAGAAACAGATCAATGGTTATGCCACCTTTGTGGTCAGAGGTAGAGCTCTCCCAGTTCTTGGATCAAGTGAGAAGAGTAGAAAAGACATGACTGATACTCTCTCACAAGGGCCAGCAAGGTGGTAGATGGAGCCTACCAAGGACCAAAATTTGTTTCTTTAGATCGAGTATCTAACCCGGACAGTGCTAATAAATAATAGTTTTGCCTCACAATATAGCAGTCATGATCCCCACTTTATAGATAAGAAACTGAGGCATGGAGAAGTTGTGTGATTTGCCTGTATTTACATAGTTTACAAGTGGAGCCCGGTTCAAATGTGACCCAGCAGATATGGAGCCTGTGCTCTTAATCACTTGGCTTTGCTGCCTCTCCTGAATGAATGAGGGGTTTCCACCCCAGAATCACCTAAAGAAAGAGGCTCGTCCTTCACACGCTATTACCTACTTCAAATAGCACAGAGGGCACACAGTAAAAGGCAGAGAAGTTGGCGAAATAGCTTCCTTTTCAGAAGACAGTTATGAAAAGAATATTTGGGTTGACTTCCAGCATTTTCAGGAAGAGTACATTCTTCCATGTCACTGCAGTGCACCCCCCAAAAAATCTTTGCTTCTAATCCAGCAGTCATCCTAACCCATCCAACTGGTAGGGTTGAGGCACCACCTAGTGGCTTAAACTGAAAATACCACCACAGTATGTCCCTGGAGAATGAGAAGCGAGGAGGGAAACATACCTGTCCAAGACAGGAAAGGGGAACCGAAAGCAATAATTACCTTTTCTGTTTTCCCGTGTAGCCTACAGCCACACATCATTAAAAGATGTCATTTTTATGCCAGCCTGTTTAAGGGTTTGCCTAACATATTAGGAACAAAGCAAGAGCTGGAGTCCAGGAAACCTAAACCCCAGACCCTAGTCACCGACGCTTCAACAGAGTGCAAAGGTGTGTCTCCTAAAATCTCTCCCCAGGTCTGAGAACAATATTGGATATCTGTGGGCCTCACTCAGCTTTGGCGTTTGGGGGGATTGGCATTCAGGGAACTCAATAGAGAAGTTAGTGGCAATGAAAGAGCAAGAGAAGAAAGGGAAAATGGGAAGAGAAGTTTCTTCCTTCTCAAAGAGCAGTTTCTGCTGAGCTTCTGCAAAAACCTAAGAGTCAGAAGGAAGGGCTGCGGAGGTACTGTTTACACAGTGTGCCCTCCTTCCTGCAGGAGCTACTAGTGGATGTCTATCTTTTGTCCCTCACTTGGCACATGTTTAAGTGCAGCCCAAGGGGATACACCAAGCTGGAGAGGCAGTACACCGGAGACTGAAGTGCCATGCAGTTCTAGAGGAGAGAGGCTAGCTGCTCAGGTCAGCGTCCCCGCAGAACTCTAGTTTAGATCAGGCATGTGGAGTGGGGAGTTATAGGGAATGGGGACAGCTTGTAGGTGCGGTCTGAGGGAACGACATGTAAGCGTAGCTTCTAGAGTGCTGAATAATGTTTATGCTTTGGTATCTGGTGCCGAGGAGGCTGTTAACTGATGAAGCCAATTCAGGGTGGTTAGTAAGAAGGGTTTGTGGAAGGAAACCAGGCAGCAGACGAGGCTCATCCCATCCCATCTCTAGAAACCTAGGAAAATGGAGTAATTCCAAGCATTCAAAGAATCAGATAGCACAGGTCTAAGCAGACGAAAGTAGACTGAGGAAGCAGCCGAATGTAGTACCAACCAATGCCAGGTTGAGTGCTGGACATTCTACACAAACGTGATCCCAAGTCAGCTCAGGTTAGTATCATGATCAGTGTGACAGACCCTTGATCCTGCAGGAACCAGGATTCTGACACATCTCCTAAGAATGAGACTACATATTCCTTTCTGTCCCTAGGCTTTATTATACCTACTCTGCAAGCACCCTGTCTTCTGGCCTCCGCAAACCTCCAGAATTCAGGTCAAGGCAGAGAATGGTATTTCTCCTACTTGAGTCCCAGGAATTCTCGCCCACCAGGCACACTTGAACTGTCCCCACAGCCCATTCCTTCACCCTATTAGTTTCTATGCTCACATGCCTAAGGCTCTGGGCTCCCCTGATGCTGTTCTCTCTTGTCTATTTTGACTTACCTTTATTTCCACTTTTCAATGCTGGTTCTATCTTTTGCAAAGTCTGAGCTTCTTTACCTATTAATCTAAGCTAAGCTCAGGGCTTTGTCTCCCCGGCAGTCATACGGCCTTACTGGTCAGGGCCGCCATCATTACAGGAGCCCCTCCACTCTATGTCAGGGCCAGCAAGGTGGTAGATGGAAAATGAATGAATGAGAGGTAACTTAACTGAGTAGGGAAAATTGTTACCTGACAATCTGGAGAAAGGGATGTGTACAAGACATGAGTCATTTCTCCCAGAGAGGCCAGGGACAATAAGCACTAAGAAAGAAGCAGGAGCAGGGGGTGGGGCTGAAAGTGGGGATGGGGTGGAAGTAGGACCTCGGACTGAAAGGACCAAACTAACGCCATGACAGGCCTCAGAAAGTCTTAGAAATCAGAAGGCCTGAATTTCAGTTTCCCCAAAACCACCTGAAGGAATAGGAAAATTTTAAGTAGGCTCTGACCCTTGGCCTGAGTCATAAAAACCAGCCTGGACACAATAGCTTGCAAAACAGGACCTGGGTCCATACGTTTCCAGAAACTGATGGGCCGTAAAGATAATGCTGAAGCCCTGTGGGGGACCCTAATTGAAATATTTTTGCTATCGAATCATCAGCAGGCCTCCCCCTCGCCTCCCCCTGGTTGTGGTTTCTTTTCCTTTAAAACCTCCTATGAAATTCTGCTCGGGGTCGGACTCCTCTGCTCCTGCGTGAGTATGAGTCTTGACCCCAGCGCGCTGGTGAATCAATAAACCTCTTGCTGTTTGCTTTTGCATCAAGACCGGTCTCCTGTGAGTATTTGGGTCGCCGTCCATCCCGGGGCTGAGCAGGGCCTGTTTTCTGGGCCTTACAGGACCATGGTCCCTTGTCCCACCCCTTCTCTGCTGCTGGTCAGCCCAGAGGTAGGTGTATCCCTGCTTCCCACCTTCCCCTCCCAAGTCCATTCCCCTGGTTCCAGCCCCGTGTGTTCCCACACATCAGTTCTCCTTACAAAACTGGTCACATGGTTCTTCGTGGATGCAAGGGGGCTGGGAGATGTGTACAGGATGGGTATGGCTTCCCCACAACCACTCTGTGCCATGGAAGAAAGACATACTTTTTAATGGCTCAATATCAAGTATCTGCCACACTTTATAAAGCATGTCATCCTAAAATTTCAGAAAACTGGGAATAAAGAGATCCTAAAAGCTTCCAGAATGAAAAACTGGGCCATATAATGTACTGAGAATCAGCAATCTGACTGGTATCAGACTTTTCAACAGCAGACAGGGCACTAGAGCAGCACCCTCAAAATCCTGAGATAAAATATCTTGTAACTGAAAAACATATCTGGCCAAACTCCCAAAAAGTATAAGAGGAAAATAAAGACATTTTCCGACATACAAGTTTCAAATAACTTAATTTGCCTACCGTGCATCATCGGGGCAGTGCAAACAAAACTAAGTGGAGAATAGTGGGTCCAGTATACTCCCCTTCTGTGGGCGAGAAAGTAAATACATGTATCAAAATATGCACATGCACCAACACAGAATCGTGTGTATGTACAGATAACCTCTGTAAAGATACACAAGAAATGGCTCATAGTGACTGATTCTATGAAGGGGACTGTGGCCAAGTGGGCAGGGGTAGTAAACAACCTACTTCTCATTCTATACCATTTTGTGATTTAAATTTTTGTTCTAGCAAATGTATGTCCTACTCAAATAAAATATTTTAAATGGAAGGAAAAACAACCTGGAAAAAAATGAAACATCTAAAAAACAAGAATTGGCCTCCTTAATGTCTCAGTTTAATGTATCAAACACCATCTTAAAATGTCCTTGCTGCATTTTTAGCACTTCTCCTTTAGGTGGTGGAACTGCGCTTTTTGGTGCAAAATCCATCTGCCTGGCCTTGAGGATCCGTTCAACAATTCGGTTTGGATGCTTTGTTTTCCTTTCCATAAGAAAAAAATTCTTAAAATATTTAAATATATACTTATAAAATGCATGGCCTGGAAATGCCCCTGAGTACTGTTATGAAAAAAAAGCAGGTGACATATTTGAGGGGTTGTAAAACAGACTGGGAAGGTATTTAAAAAGTTGACAGTAATCTCTGGGTAGGAGTGCAATTAATAGGTATATTTGTTTTTCCTTTTGTGCCTTTCCAAGCTTTCTACAATGAATATAGTATTTTTTAAAACTTTGTTTCTCCTCCAAGCCTGCTCTCTGCCATCAGAACCTTCTCAGACCCTGGATAATGAAGATGGTGTGACTTAGGTGTTACCTGGCACCCAAACACTTCCAATACCACCAAGCTCTTTACTTTCTTAACTGTTGACTGAAATAATGACAGAAACATTAGGCACATAATAGGACCACTGTAGGAGAGATTGGGGGTAAAGGATCTTTTTAATTCTCCTCAAATCCAGAAGCAAATTTACCAAAAAGTTAATAAAGCTTCTACTTCAGGGCACTCCCTCCCCATACTTGCTCTGATTCCTTTAAACAAATTGTATCTCATTTTGAATTCATGATTTTTCCATTCTTTTCCTTACAGGGCCCAAAATAGTCCAGTTGCAGAACCCACCAAACTGAGCCGCACCACTGCCAGAACACTCCATGACAAGCTTTTAAGTGTCCTTGCATGAGACAGGCTGGTTCTGACCTATCTTTTGAGGGGCTGTGTGTGGGATACCTATGCTCCCCACTAAACTGGGAGGCCAGGCCTTACACACGCTTGTACCCCTGATGGTGAACATGTGTCTGGCACATTTCAGGTCATTCAGAACCATCTGTGGCACCGTTAAATGGCAGTGAGTTTTCACAGAGAAGTAAAAACCTTCCTAACCACTTCCTTATTCATGGAGTAGTTGAGGGCAAGTCCTTGTAGAGCTTCGTCTGGCGACTGGCAGAAAGGGTGCCCCAATCTCAGATAAACAGTGCCACGAAACAAGTCCCCATCCCCAGAGAGGCCTCTGTGGCTGGCAAGGGAGTCCCACCAGGTGAGTTAGCATGGCGGCACAGTGCAGGCTGACTGCGCCAGTCTGAGGGAAAGGACTCTGTCTCCCCTCTTTGAAAAGGTGCATCAGCATATTTATCTGTGAAACAAGAAAAAAAATCTTGCATATGACTTATAAATCCCTCAAACACAAAAATACAAACTGACATGGGAAACCAAATGAGAAAGTAAGAATAATAGAAAAATCAGGGGCCCTACAACCCAGCACTTTTACTTTTGAGTATATACCCAAAAGGAGTGAAAGCAGGAACTCAGATATTTGTACATCTGTGCTTATAAAAGCATTTTCACAACAGCCAAAAGTGAAAACAACTCATGTCCATCAACAGATGAACAGATAAACAAAACATGGCATATATACACATGGTATTATTCAGTCTTAAAAAGGAATGAAATACTAATATGCTACACTGAACCTTGAGGACATTACACTAAGTAAAATAAGTTTGTTACAAGGACAAATATTGTCTGATTCCACTTACATGAGATATCTAGAGTAGTCAGACTCATAGAGACAAAAAGTAGAATGGTGGTTGCCAGGGGCTGGGGAGAGAGGAAAATGGAAAATTACTGAATAAATGGGTAGAGTTTTAATTTTGCAAAATGAAAAGTTCTGGATATGGATGGTGGTGACTGCTACACAACAATGTGAATGTACTTAATGCCCCTGCACTGTACACTTAAAAATGGTTACAATGGTAAGTTTTGTTATATGTATCTTACTACAATAAAAAAGTACCAAGACTATCCAGACATCCAGACATAACAAGGAAATAAAAAGTATTTCCTATATTTTTACCAGTATCTTAATGAGAAGGAATTCAATGTTTATTCCAGAACTGTTCTGTGATGTGTATGTGAATTACTTGTGGAAGTTTATCATATTTGCTAACACCCAATGGCCCTAACTACATGCCAGGGACCATGATGAGGAAGTTATGCACCAGCCTATGAGGTCATTTTCAAGTTTGGAAAAGTGAGGCCTAGAAAGTTTAAATCATTTGCCCAGGTTGCAGGGTTAGTGCATGGTAGAGGCCAAATCTGACCTTAGATTCACTACTGTTAAGTATATTGCTCATTTCAGAATTTGGGTTCAATTTTTTTATGATAAAAATGTTTTTGATTGTCTTTGTCTACAGTTAAACACTTGTTTAAGAGATTTCTAAGGAAAGGAATTGATATGTCCAGAGTATATAAGAGTTGATCAGTGCTTCTTACAGAATTGTGCCTAAAACAAACGCCTTGACAAGTGGGCCATCACATTTACTCTGGAGTTGAGGCACTGAAGTCTAAATCCATAAGTAAGGGGACTAGAAATGCAATAATGACCATATATTCCTTTTTGGGTACAAATAATTCTGTAAATTAATTCTAAAATATCGTTTTAAAGCTTTATCATTTCCAGATTTTATAATTGTAATTCCTGACCCATTGTTCAGCATTAATTTTTTAATATGTATAAACTGGGGAAAACATTGGAACCAATTAAGGAATTCAGAAACTGTATTCTGTTAATTTATGGAACTCTTATCTTCTACCAAAGGATTAACTGAATGCGCTACTGTATTTGCTTTTCAAATTTTGTGTGTGTGTGTGTGTGTGTGTGTGTGTGTGTTTACTTAAAATGGTGGTTTAAGCCCATACATTTACCTCTACTACCTCCCATATTTCCATCAAAGTGACAGAAAAGATTCTTTAGAGAGAATGAGATAATAACAGCGGGGGAAATAACAGAGTATCATCAACAGACCCGAAATTTGGAGAAATTCTGAAAGATAGGAAGCAGATGATGGACTAAGGAGAAAGGGTAGAGAAAACGGCAGGCCAGGGTGTAAAACATGAGCATGTGTTTCCCAAGGGGCCCCACCCAGCAGGGAGCTCACACCTAGGCAACAATACAGTGATGGGCTGTGGGGCAAACATTAGTGTCCTCATTAAAGCACTGGATTCAGTGCCTGGGGACAGCTGGGCCCCTTTCCTCTGACCTGTGTAAACAGAGCTTGGCAGCTGAGACTTTTGCCCTCAGGAAACACTGTACCCTAGAAACAAAGCCTTCAGCTCAGGGACAGTTCCTGGTGAGGATTTTGTGGACTAAGGAGATACTGAAGAAATTCTGAATCTCTACCGTAAACTCAGAATGGAAATAATCAGACTTAAGATGCACCTTCACCCGCTCCCAGGCCAGCTTGCTTGCTCTGCCCACAGGAAATCCTACAAGGAAAACCTGTCCATAAACCTCACCTACTTACACAAAGATGCTGTCAGTCATTCTATTAAAGTGAAAAGCTTCTTGGAGAAACAAACCTAAACAATTGAAGAGGAAACCTATACAACTACCCATACTAAATGAAGTTGTTTGTTTAGTTCTTAATTCAGTCATATAAATGGACTACAGGGAACATCAAACTGGTGAGAAGAAAAAAACAATGCAAAAGAGAAAGCCAGAAAAATTAAAAATGGAGGCCAAGGAAAAAAGATAATCCAAGCAATTAAAAATCATTTAAAAAAACTAATCAACATATACACATCAATCACATTCCTAACACCTATATTAGCCAGTTAAAAAAGTTAATATTTAAACAATTCCAGTAAGAGCAATACGAATGCTACTTGGTATCATCAGAGGAATTTATTACCTACTGCATTCTTAAGACAGTTAAAGTTCTTGGAAAGTAAAAATAAATATTTCAACGAATTGCTAAATAACATAGACACAAGAGAAGATCAAGTTGATTACCTGAAAGATAAAGTAAAGGAAGTAGAATAACAGAAAATGTGAGAAAAATTTAAGATGCATGGTAGTTAGTGCTGAGAAATCTAATATTTATCTAACTGTAACTCTAGAAGGCATAGGAGACTCTGGAAAAAAGAAATAGTCAAGAAAATAATGAAAATAATGAAATTAATTTACTTAGACTAAAGAGTTTTTAGAGTGACAAAACCCACCAATTATAGAGCAGGAAAAACAAGCAAGCAAGCAAACAAAAACATCTAGATACCCTGGTGCAATTTTAGAACTCTTAAGAACAAAAAGAAAATCATGAATCTTCTAAAGAGGAAAGGAATGAAAGGAAGCAAGAATCAGACTGTCATCCCGTATCTTTTCAACAATGCTAAAAGATAATTCATTAATAAAACTAATACATATTGAGTGTATACTGTGTGCTAGACACTGTTGTAGGTCCTAGGTATACATCAGTGAAACAGACAGACCCAAAGTCTGCCCTGGTGGATTTACATTCTATTAGCAGAATATCTTTAAAGTTTTAAGGGGAATAAATGGATCTTAGAATTTTACACCTGGCCAAATTATCAATCAAAGGCGAGAGTTGGCTGGTCCCGGGAAGATGGCAGCGTGAACGGAGCGGCAGAATTTTCCTCCCAACATTATATTTATCCACGAAAACACAGCAATTGCAACTGTTCCTAAAAGAGAGACCAGAACACACAGGAAAGCGCACACCGTGCAGCCACACCTGAGAGGACTCGGCAGCTGGCGAGGTGGGTAAGAAACGGAACCGCGACCTGGCAGAACCCGAGCACTCCCCCACCCCAGCGCACCGGCGGGAGGAGAGGATTCAGAGCCGGGAGGGAGTGGAAATGCAGGCCCAGGAGATAACCAGCCCCGGATCTGCCCCCGGAGCACGGGCATACAAAGCATGGTATGGCGGAGTTTGGAGAGACGGAGGGTGCAGGGTCTCAGCAGGAATGCGCCTGTTTGCTTGTGGCTGGCTCAGGGAAAGAGAAAAGAGAAGAAAGGAAAAAAAAAAGGAGAAAAGCACGCGCTTTGTTTTGCAGCAGTCTTAAAGAGAGAGGAGTCCATCATCGCCACGGCACACTCAGCCCAGCAGGCTGGGAGTCCTGGAGAGCTTCGGACCATATAGCGGGCGACTGGGAAAGGGTAGCCATATTTAGGACTCCCACAGAGCTCAACAGCCTCCCATTCATTCTCACCTGGCCACAGCTTTAAAGGGCCGTTCGGAGCGGCGCGGCCATTGCTCTGGAATAGTGGAGCAACAGCGCCATCTACAGCATTCACCCAGAAACCACTCCTGGTGGGCGTTTTTTTTTTTTTTTAGGTGTTGCTGCTTTTTCTTTTTCTTTTTCTTTCCTTTATTTTCTTTCTTTCTCTCTCTCTTTTATTATTATTATTAGTAGTACGTTTTTTTCTCTTCTTTCTTCTCTTTCCTTTTTAAAGTCATAAAGAGCCCAGCTGACATATGTGACAACTACCAACAACCAATTCTACAGCCATGAGAAGACAGAAGAATATGGTACAGACAAAGCTTCAGACACACACAACACCTGAGAGAGAACATGAAGGAATGGACATGCACAGTCTTCCTGAAAAAGAATTCAGAATAAAAGTCATAGCCATGCTGATGGATCTACAGAAAAATGTGCAAGAGCTGACGGAGGAAATGAGGAAAGATTATGCAGAAATGAGACAAGCCATCAATGGGCTTAACAGCAGACTGGATGAGGTACAAGACACTGTCAATGAAATACAAAACAGAGAACAGGAATACAAAGAAGCTGAGGCAGAGAAAGATAAAAAGAACTCTAAGAATGAAAGAATATTAGGAGAACTGTGTGACCAATCCAAACGGAGCAATATTCGCATTATAGGAGTACCAGAGGAAGAAGAGAGAGAAAAAGGGATAGAAAGTGTCCTTGAAGAAATAATTGCTGAAAACTTCCCCACACTGGGGAAGGAAATAGTCTCACAGTCCACGGAAGCCCACAGATCTCCCAACACAAGGGACCCAAGGAAGACAACACCAAGACACATAATAATCAAGATGGCAAAGATCAAAGATAAGGACAGAGTATCAAAGGCAGCTAGAGAGAGAAAAAAGATCACCTACAAAGGAAAACCCATCAGACTGTCATCAGACTTCTCAACAGAAACCTTACAGGCCAGAAGAGAATGGCATGACATATTTAACATAATGAAACAGAAGGGCCTCAAACCAGGAATATTGTATCCAGCATGATTATCATTTAAATATGACAGAGGGATTAAACAATTTCAAGACAAATGAAAGTTGAGAGAGTTTGCTTCTCATAAACCACCACTACAGCATATCTTAAACAGACTGCTCTAGAGGGAAGCACCCCTAAGGCTAAAAAGATGTCACCAGAGAAAAAAAAATCATAGCAAAGAAAGCAGACCATCGAAATACTAACTAAAGGCAAAGAATAAAACACCTAATATATAAATAAAGGAGGAGGAAGAATAGGGAGAGATAAAGAAACATCAGATGGCATTCACAATAACTTAACAAGAAAGTTAAGATAGATTCTTAGATAGTAAAGAAACAACCCTTGAACCTTTGGTAACCACGAATCTAAAGCCAGCAATGGCAATAAGTACATATCTACCAATAATCACCCTAAATATAAAAGGACTGAATGCACCAATCAAAAGACACAGAGTAACAGAGTGGATAAAAAAGCAAGACCCATCTATATGCTGCTTACAAGAGACTCACCTCAAACCCAAAGATATACACAGACTAAAAGTGAAGGGATGGAAAAAGATATTTCATGCAAACAAGAAAGAGAAAAAAACAGGTGTTGCAGTACTTGTATCAGATAAAATAGACTTCAAAACGAAGAAAGTAGCAAGAGATAAAGAATGACATTACATAATGTAAACGGGTCAGTCCAACAAGAAGATATAACCATTATAAATACATACGCACTCAACATGGGAGCACCGGCATATGTGAAACAAGTACTAACAGAAGTGAAGGAGGAAATAGACAGCAATGCGATTATTTTAGGAGACTTTAACACACCACTCACTCCAAAGGGTCGATCAACCAGGCAGAGGATAAGTAAAGACACAGAGGCACTGAACAACACACTAGAACAGATGGACCTAACAGATATCTACAGAACTCTGCACCCAAAAACAGCAGGATACACATTCTTCTCAAGTGCACATGGAACATTTTCCAGAATAGAGTACATTCTAGGCCACAAAAAGAACCTCAGTAAATTCAAAAATATTGAAATCCTACCAACCAACTTCTCAGATCACAAAGGTATTAAACTAGAAATAAATTTTAGAAAGACATCAAAAAGGCTCACAAATACATGGAGACTTAACAACATTATCCTAATTAATCAATGGGTTAACGACCAAATCAAAACAAAATCAAAGAATATATGGAAACTAATGACAACAACAACACAAAGCCACAACTTCTGTGGGATGCAGCAAAGGCAGTTCTAAGAGGAAAGTATATTGCAATCCAGGCCTATTTAAAGAAGGAAGAACATTCCCAAATGAACAGTCTAAATACACAATTACTACAATTGGAAAAAGAAGAACAAATGAGGCCCAAAGTCACCAGAAGGAGAGACATAATAAAGATCAGAGAAGAAATAAATAAAATTGAGAAGAATAAAACAATAGAAAAAATCAATGAAACCAAAAGCTGGTTCTTTGAAAAAATAAACAAAATAGATAAACCCCTAGCCAGACTCATTAAAAGAAAAAAAACACACATAAACAGAAATCTCACAAATGAGAAAGGAAAAATAACGACAGACCCCACAGAAATACAAAGAATTATAAGAGAATATTACGAGCATCTATAGGCTAACAAGCTGCAAAACCTAGAAGAAATGGACAACTTCTTAGAAAAATACAGCCTTCCAAGACTGACCAAGCAGGAAACACAAAAACTAAACAGACCAATCACCAGCAACGAAATTGAATCGGTAATCAAAAAACTACCCAAGAACAAAAGCCCTGGACCTGATGGATTCACCTCTGAATTCTACCAGACATATAGAGAAGAAATAACACCCATTCTCCTTAAAGTTTTCCAAAAAACAGAAGAGGAGGGAATACTTCCAAACTCTTTCTATGAAGCCAGCATCACTCTAATACCAAAACTGGGCAAAGACCTCACCCAAAAAGAAAATTACAGACCAATATCCCTGATGAACGTAGATGCAAAAATACTCAACAAAATATTAGCAAACCGAATTCAAAAATACATCAAGAGGATCATACACCATGATCAAGTGGGATTCATCCCAGGGATGCAAGGATGGTACAACATTCGAAAATCCATCAACATCATCCATCACATCAATAAAAAGAAGAACAAAAACCACATAATCATCTCCACAGATGCTGAAAAATCATTTGACAAAATTCAGCATCCATTCATGATTAAAACTCTTAACAAAATGGGTATAGATGGCAAGTACCTCAACATCATAAAGGCTATATATGACAAACCCACAGGTAACATCATACTTAACAGCGAGAAGCTGAAAGCTTTTCATCTAAGATAGGGAACAAGACAGGGATGCCCACTCTCTCCACTGTTATTCAACATAGTACTGGAGGTCCTTGCCATGGCAATCAGACAAAGCAAAGACATACAAGGCATCCAGATTGGTAAAGAAGAAGTCAAATTGTCACTATTTGCAGATGATATAATACTGTACATAAAAAACCATACAGACTCCACTCCAAAACTACTGGAACTAATATCTGAATTCAGCAAAGTTGCAGAATACAAAATTAACACACAGAAATCTGTTGCTTTCCTATATACTAACGATGAACTAACAGAAAGAGAAATCAGAAAAACAATTCCATTCACAATTGCATCAAAAAGAATAAAATACCTAGGAATAAACCTAACGAAGGAAGTGAAAGACCTGTACTCTGAAAACTACAAGACACTCCTAGGAGAAATTAAGGAAGACACTAACAAATGGAAATGCATCCCATGCTCTTGGCCTAGGAAGCATAAATATTGTCAAAATGGCTATACTACCTAAAGCAATCTACAGATTCAATGCAATCCCTATCAAACTACCAACAGCTTTCTTCAATGAACTGGAACAAATAATTCTAAAATTCATATGGAACCAGAAAAGACCCTGAATAGCCAAAGCAATCCTGAGAAGGAGGAATCAAACAGGGGGAATTATGCTCCCTGACTTCAAGACAATTTGGTACTAGCACAAAAACCGACCCACAGACCAGTGGAACAGAATAAAAAATCCAAACATTAACCCAAACATCTACAGTCAATTAATATTTGATAAAGGAGCCCTGGATATACAATGGGGAGATGACAGCCTCTTCAGCAGCTGGTGTTGGAAAAGCTGGAGAGCTACATGTAAGAGAATGAAACTGGACTACTGTCTAACCCCATACACAAAGGTAAACTCAAGGTGGATCAATGACCTGAATGTAAATCATGAAACCATAAAACTCTTAGAAAAAAACATAGGCAAAAATCTCTTGGACATAAACATGAGCGACCTCTTCATGAACATATCCCTCCGAGCAAGGGAAACAAAAGCAAAAATGAACAAATGGGACTGTATCAAGTTGAAAAGCTTCTGTTCAGCAAAGGACACCATCAGTAGGACAAAAAGACATCCTAAAATATGGGAAAATATATTCATAAATGATGTATCTGATAAGGGGTTGACATCCAAAATATACAAAGAACTCACGCACCTTAACAAACAAAAAGCAAATAATCCAATTAAGAAATGGGCAGAGGACATGAAAAGACACTTCTCTAAAGAAGAAACTCAGATAGCCAACAGGCACATGAAAAGATGCTCCACATCGCTAATATCAGAGAAATGCAGATTAAAACCACAATAAGATATCGCCTCACACCAGTGACAATGGCCAACATCCAAAACACAAACAACAAATGTTGGTAAGGATGTGGAGAAAAGGGAACCCTCCTACACTGCTGGTGGGAATGCAAATTAGTTCAACCATTGTGGAAAGCAGTATGGAGGTTCCTCAAAAAACTCAAAATAGAAATACCATTCGACCCAGGAATCCCACTCCTAGGTATTTACCCTAAGAACGCAGCAGCCCAGTTTCAAAAAGACAGATGCACCCCTATGTTTATTGCAGCACTATTTACAATAGCCAAGAAATGGAAGCAACCTAAGTGTCCATCGGTAGATGAATGGATTAAGAAGAGGTGGTACATATACACAATGGAATATTATTCAGCCATAAGAAGAAAACAAATCCTACCATTTGCAACAACATGGATGGAGTTAGAGGGTATTATGCTCAGTGAAATAAGCCAAGCCAAAAAAGACAAGTATCAAATGATTTCACTCATATGGAGTATAAGAACAAAGAAAAAAAGTGAAGGAACAAAACAGCAGCAGACTCACAGAACCCAAGAACGGACTAATAGTTACCAAAGGGAAAGGGACTGGGGAGGATGGGTGGGAAGGGAGGGATAAGAGGGTAAAAGGGGTATTACTATTAGCAGACGTAAGGTAGGGGGGGCACGGGGAGGGCTGTACAACTCAGAGAAGACAAGTAGTGACTCTATAGCATCTCACTACGCTGATGGACAGTGACTGTAATGGGGTTGGTGAGGGGGACCTGATGACAGGGGTAGTTTAATCACCATAATATTGCACATGTAATTGTAGGTTAATGATACCAAAGTAAATTGTAAAAAAAAAAAAAAAAAAGGTGAGGGTTAAAAAAGACCATTTTAGACTTCAAGAATTCAGAGAGCTTCCTTCTTATACAAAGCAAGACAGAAACTCAAAGAAGCAATCCATCAAACTGTAATCCAAGAAAGCAAGCAAGAAGCAATGCTCTCTAAATATGACCCAGAGGAAATGAAGACAACAAGAAAAGGAGGAAAGAAAGGGAGAGAGGGAGGATCAGTAGAGGGAGGGTCTAAATTCTTCAAGCTTAGAAGAATCTTATTTAAGCTGCAAAATTTAATTGTAAGATCACATTTCCTTCTCAATGGGGTTTCATCCACACTACTCAGTTATAGAGAACTTATGTGTCGGGCTCTATGCTGAGTGTTTTCTATGGACTTATTTATTTATTGTGATATGTTATCTCTAATAGACAAAAACTCATTTTCATTTATTTTTTTGTTTTATGATTATCTATGACATCTTTTTTGTTGATGTACATACAATGAATTGCAGAAGTCATAGTGCATAGCTCAATAAATTTTGAGATGTGTATGCACTCACATAACCATCACCCAGATCAAAATATCAAATATTCTCACAAATTTTTTCTCCCTTCACCTAACTGCTCAACCCTCTCCCCTATGGCAACACCGTTCTTTATGTTTATGAATCTATATCTATTTTCTTTGTTCATTTGTCTTGTTTTTTAGTTTCTATATATAAGTGAAAATATAGATTAACTTTTTGTAGTCTACAGAAAACTATAATGACAGAGCAGAATGTCAATATATGTATATGTGTGCACCTGTGTGTGCATATATATATATGCATATATAAATCAAAAATTGAGAGGTAGACCCTCTTATATAACTGGAATCAAAGAGTCTATATAAATAAATACATGTAGAAGTAGAAGTTTAGGTACATTATTTAAAATTATAAATAATTATAAATATGACTTTTAGAAAACATTAGAAATGCAATTATATAATAATTAAAATAATATAACTAACATGAATCAGGAGATGGAGGGGAGAACAGAGAAGTTTAGGAGGAAGTATAAACACAAGAAATTTGTCATCCTTCATAGTTGGAAGTCAGTAGATATTTTCTAAACCTGACAAATTGAGAAAGATCTGTAACCATATTATTCTAAATTATTGTGGTAACCACTACACAGCATAACAGCAGTAGCTGTTAATGGTGCTTGTTTCTGAAGAGCAGGCCTGGACTGGTATGGTATCATCATTTTATACTCTCCTGTACTCATAACCTTTTATTTCTTTTTATGTACATGTAAAAGTGCTGTAAAATAATAATAAACTATTTCAAAGAGAGTTTAGCATATTATTTACTTGACTTTTTTAAGTTGAAAAATAAAGTAAAACCCACTCTCTAGCTTTTCTGATTTCAAATTAAGGGAAAGTTTCCAACATTTATATTCTAACCTTGTTGACCCTACAAAGCATTTAGCAACTTTCCTTAACAGTTAATTTTTTCTTTTTACAATTTATTTTATTTTAGTATCATTAACCTACAATTACATGAGCAATATTGTGATGATTAAACTACCCCCTTCATCAGGTCCCCCCCATCAACCCTATTATAGTCACTGTCCATCAGTGTAGTGAGATGAGAATCACTACTTGTCCTCTCTGAGCTGTACAGTACCCCTGTGCCTCCCCACCCTATGTCTGCCAATCGTAATGCCCCTTTTACCCTCTTATCCCTCCCTTCCCACCCATCTCACCAGTCCCTTTCCCTTTGGTAACTATTAGTCCGTTCTTGGGTTCTGTGAGTCTGCTGCTGTTTTGTTCCTTCAGTTTTGTTTTGTTGTTGTTGTTCTTTGTTCTTATACTCCACATA
>JAQQAC010004253.1:1258445-1318622 GCA_029783875.1 Phataginus tricuspis
TTTTGGGCACACCCACAACTAGAAGGAAGGTGAACTGGGAAGAACTGACCAAGCTTCAAAGGCAGGACCTAGAGAAGGTTGTTGTGTGAGGCAAAGGCAGGAGGCATCACTAGTTTCACTGCCAAACCAGAAATTGTTGGTTTTGCCATGGAAGCAAGGCAAAGGAGGTGGTGGTCAGCTAGGCTGGCAGCAAATCACACTATTCAGGTTTTTCCCTTTGAAAGCATATATACAGATCCTTGCTGAAGGAACAAATCATACCTTCAACAACTAGTTAGGCACCAGCTCTATACCAGGCATTGTATCAGGCACTGAGTACACAGTGGAAAAGGAAAGCAGTCACGGTGACTTCCTTCGCAAGCTTTGTTGGATAACTTGGCATATACCAGTCTTCTTTATTGTCTTGTCAATATTATAGTAGGTTTGGACCAGTAGATGTGCCCTCTCGCCAGAGCATTTTTGCAAACAAGTCTCAGAGGCACCATAAATATGTGGCCAATATAATATTATAGCCTCCACTCCTGCTCTAGAATAATGACACAATTTTTCAATAAAAGGAATCTTTCATAGATAAAAAAAAATACACACTCATAATTTCTGGATATTTTGAATTTTCTAAGCAGTTTTGTCAACTGGCTGTCCCTCTATATTCAGTTCAAAAAAAAATCCCACCCTGGAATCTTGGATACTTAATCATCACAACACAGTTTTCAATAATATGCCCATGTGTTTATGCTAACTGTCAAGAGGGTTTGGTCACCTACCTTGAAATTATTACATTTTGTTGAACTTGAGTCTCATGATAGAATTGGTAACAAAAAAATTGGTCTCTTGAGAAGAAACTAGTTCATATCATTAAGAATCAGTGTCCAGTGACAAAGAACACTTACATAATAAAGAGGCATGTCGTATTCTTGGCTTGGAAAACACATGTTGTAAAGATGTCAGTTTTCCTAAAACCAACCTATAAATTTATTACAACCCAATAAAAATTCAAATGGAATTCTTTTGGAAATGGGTAGAACAATTATAAAGTTTGGAAGGATAGAAATATATAAGAATAGCCAGGAGGACCCTAATACAGAGGACTATCTTTGAAGACTTTGCTGGTAATTTAACCTGCAGCGCTTCCTGCTGATGTGCTGCTGCAGGAGTAGACAGACGATGAGTGAGACAAAGTGACCGAGTGCAGAGGCTTCACCCAAATATGAATGTGATTTGACTGTATGGTAAAGTGCTGAAAGGTGTTAGTCAGACAACTGGAAAAAGAATCAAATTGGATCCCTACCTAAACTTCCACATGGAATAAAGATTTACATTTTTTAAAAATTGTGGAGTTCTAAAAACTTTTAGATGAATATTTTAAACGTTTAAGTGAAGGAGTGCTTGCAGCCTGATTCTTGGCTCTTCAGGTTCAGATAGGCCCCCTCTGAGGAAGGGATTCTCCACTTGGAGGGGCCTTGGTGGGATGGAGTGCCCTGCCTCCTACCGTAGCAGCTGGAAGAGATCCATCCTTCTCTAGCCCACGCACACGGCCTTCTGGGAAATCCCTGTGACTTGCTGAGGAAAGAATAAAGTGTTTGAGACCAGTTTTCAGATAACTCTTGCCTGATGTACCGACACTAGCACAATTACCGTTACAAGGGGGACCCATTTACGGGTGGGCTTGAAGGACAATGGCGAAGGAACATCTTCCTAGGGTTAAAAGTCTAGGGACCTTCCTGGACCAATGGCCTCAGGGTTTAGAATCCAAGGAAAAAAGGCTGGTCAAGTGACACATTAAAGCTTCCACTGAATTGGGAAGGGAAACTCTTGCCTTGCCTGTTTCCTTGGCACACAGACAGAAAGGAAAGTTCACGTGTAGGCTGGGTGATTGTTTCTGACTATAAAGGCAACGAGAGTTACTGTAGCATAACAGGGGCAAAGAGATTATCCCCGGATAGTCCTTTCGTAAAACCATGGCCAGTGTTAAAAGTCAGTAGAGGACACTAGTAACAGCACATAGATCGGGCTGAGAAGGGCTCCGATCCCTTGGAGGTAAATTTTGGTCTCCCCAACAAGTAAAGAACCCTGACCATCTAAAAAGCAAGTGGGGGGCAAAGAATCAGCTTTGTCGTCTCAAGATGGCATAAATATACTTTGGCTTATGAATCCCAAGAAGCAGACTGTTTAATGTGTCCGTATACCCCCATTTTAAAGGGAGTCTGTTCAAGGTTCCGAGAGGAAGATACATCTTCTTACCCACCAAGAGTCCTGGAGAGGAAGCTTCTACCACCTGCTATTCGTTCTCTTGCTCTCTCTTTAGCCTTCCTTACCGCCTGTGCTTTGGAACCCTCTCCAAATCTTTCATTTTGTTCTACAACATTTGTAGTCCCTCATTACACCAGGCTGTTTCCATCTCTGTCCCTTCGCACCTTGTGCCCTTCCCCCCGCCCCCCTTCCATGGCTGCTCGCCTGCCACCATTGGAGCTTCAGCCTGACAGTGCTCTCTGAAGCCTCATGGGGATGTGCGCGGCAGAGATGACAACTTCCCCCTTACTTCTGTTTGACTAACTCTAACACTTCATTGGCATCATAGGTCTACGTGTTTGTCTGTGCTTACCCGATTTGCCTTTAAAAAAAACTCCAGGGCTTGGCACCAAGCATATCACATAGCAGGTGTTCAATAACGCTTGAGGACTATTCTCATGAAGCACCAGTGTCAGAGGCAGGTTGAGAATGAATAGGCTTCCAGTCATAGACTTTAAGCGGAATGAACATTTGTCTGCTCTACCCTAAATAACTAAAGCTTTATCTACAAGGACTTAGAATTAGAATGAATTCTGTCCTCTAGAACACATAAGATAAAACTATTTTCAGACCCAATATTTAAGAATGAAAGATCAGGTCAGCTTCCAGGATTGTGGGTCCAAAAAGATCATGGTAACAACAAATCAGCCCTTTTCTACCTTTGGCCCCAACCGTGTGACGCTTCTCAATATTTTCTGTTCAAAGCACAAAAGGAAGTTGTACAAGCACACAACAGCAGTCTTCAGTACATTCTTCAGAATCTGCAGTTTTGGTGATAATTAAAGCTTGGAGATGCTCAGTACTGTTGCTGTATGATGCAGTTTGCATTTTTGCTACAAACATCAGTCACTCATTGATCGAGTTCTTTTCCTTAACATTTTTGCTGGATATAATAATTCACTTAGCAAACACACTGTACATAACAGCATGTGATATTCTAGGAAATTTCCATTTTCCTTCTTTTTTCTCAGATGTTTTTTAACAAGAGGCCCATTTCCATCCACTGTCATTGTCAGAAGTATATTTAACTTGACAGGAGTTTTGTGATTACTCCAAATGGCCCCTATTTCCTCCTGAGTATATTTCAATCATCTTTGTATCTGGCTGGCCTAATTTTAATTACACTTCCACTGGCCATGAGGCTACTCACATTCAAATTTCGGCTCTGTGTCATTATTCACTTAGCCAGCTTTTCAATCCACAAATTCAGAGCAGATTAGGTACCATTGGGATGCTACATTAAAGCTTTGGGGACAGCAGAGGCTGTTTTGTGCACTAAAGCAGCAATCTACCAAATGTTCCTTGGTGAGCTGAGAAAAACATTGTTGTTTTTCATGGTATTTAATTTGCTTCCAGGAAGTTAGGCAAAGGGAAGATCCGAGCTAATATGAACAAATGGGTAATCTTAAATCTCACCTGTTCTAGAATCAATGCTGCTGCCCGATTGAATGAGCTTGTACAGGAAATGTGCTCAAAGATACAGGTTTGGCTCTCTTAAATGTTTTATTTTACTGTCTCAGGAAAATAACCTAAGGAGAAATCCTATTTCCCCCTCAAGACTTCTCTCTAAATTACCTTTTTACTTTATACACAAAGAAACATGCATGCGTTATTTTTGAGGTTTTTTGAGGCTTAAATAATAAACATTTATTTTCTCACAGTTCTTGAGGCTGGGAAGCCAAGATCAAGGTGTGGGCAGAGCTGCGTTTTCCAGAGGCCTCCTCCTTGGCAGTCAGATGGCCCTCTTCTCCCCGTGTCCTCAAGTCGTTTTTCCTGTGTGCGTATCTCCTTTTCTTTTCTTTTTTTTTAAGTATCATTGATATACAATCTTATGAAGCTTTCACATGAAAACATTGTGGTTTCAAAATTAACCCATATTATCAAGTCCTCACCCCCTGCCCGTTGTAGCCACTGTCTATCAGCGTGGTAAGATGCGGTAGAGTCATTGCTGTCTTCTCTGTGGTATACTGCCTTCCCCGTGACCTGCCTACATTGTGATTGCTAATCATAGTGCCCCTTAATCCGCTTCTCCCTCCTTCCCCACCTACCCTCCTCAACCCCGTCCCTTTGGTAACCATTAGGCCCTTCTAGGAGCCTGTGAGTCTGCTGCTATTTTGTTCCTTCAGTTTTGAATTGTTTTTATACTCCACAAGTGAGGGAAATCATTTGGTATTAGTCTTTCTCCACCTGACTTATTTCACTGAGCATAATACCCTCTAGCTCCATCCATGTTGTTGCAAATGGTAGGATTTGTTTTCCTGTTATGGCTGAATAGTATTCCATTGTGTATATGTACCACATCTTCTTTATCCATTCATCTACCGATGGACACTTAGGTTGCTTCCATTTCTTGGCTATTGTAAATAGTGCTGCAATAAACATAGTGGCATATGTCTTTTTGAATCAGGGATCTTGTTTTCTTTGAGTAAGTTCCTAGGAGTGGAATTCCTGGGTCAAATGGTATTTCTATTTTTAGTTTTTTGAAGAAACTCCACATTGCTTTCCACAATGGTTGAACTAATTCACATTCCCACCAACAGGGTAGGAGGGTTCCCCTTTCTCCGCATCATCACCAGCATTTGTTGTTTCTTCATGTATGTGCTTTCCAATCTCAGGTTACCAAATATCAGGCATTTCTTGTTTAGTGTAGTCTTGAAACACATTCATCATTTTAAAGTTGATACTCATCAAAATAAAAGAGTGGTTTTTAATGATTTTCTAAATTATCCTTTCCCATTCCATTATAATCACTGATTAATCTTCGAACACTCTACAACCTCAAGGGAACTCCTGACAATCAAGTCGTTGAAATAATCTGAACAGAAGGGAAGTTCCACAAATATTTGTGAAATGTTTGCTATGTGCCAGGCACTGTGCCAAATAATGGAGATAAAATCGTGACTGAAAGAGCTATCAACCTTACTTTCATGAAATTTACAATCTGGGTGGGAAATTGATATAACAGGTCTTCATATAATAAATGTCTAAACAAAACTCTGAGGATTTTGATCCCTATAACATACTGAATCCATCCTTGTCAAGGTCACCACTGACCTCCCAATTTGGCCAAACCCAATCATTAACTTTTGGTCAATCTTAGCCTCTCAAAGGCATGGATATAGTTGATCACACCCTCCTTTTCTAAACAAATATTCAATTGATTTCCAATTCTATGGTATGACCCCTGAATTTATATTTTCAGCCCCCATCTGCCTGTTCAACACTCACTCTCAGATATCAGCATCTCAAATTAAACATGTCCTGAACTATGAATTCCCTTCTCTCCACACAAATCTACTTATTCCTAGTGTTCACTCGTTTATTAAAAGGAACTCATACTCATCCAGTTGATCAGGCCAAAAATCTTGGGACTGCCCATAACTCTTCCTTCTTTCATACTCCTCATGCAACTTGCCAGAAATCCTGTTGGGTTTACTTTGAATTTATACCACAATTTTACCCTCTCCCACCACCTTCATCACCACTCAGGATCATTCTAGTAGATTCCCAGCTAATGTCTTTGATTCTACTCTTTGTTCTATTCTCTACAGAACTTTCTAAAACATAAGTCTGATGTGTCATTTCCTTCACACTTAGAGTAAAATTCCTAGCAAAGCATATGCGGCTGTACATGGTCTGGCCTTTGCTTGTCCTCTGCCCCCTTCCTTTCCTGCTCTTCCTGACAGGCCTCGAGTTTGCTCTTTGCATCCGCACTGTGGGGCCTGGCATTCGTGTCCCTCTGCCTAGAATGTTACTCGCCTAGGTATTAATTACAGTGGCTCTCGGCTGCAGTTCATGCATATCTCTGTTGAAATGTTAGCTTTTCAGAGAGGACTTCCCTAGCTACTAAACTAACTCTAAATAAACTAAAACAGCACTGCCTCCCCATCTCTTTCTATCTATCCTCTTGGCCTGTTTTGTTTTCTTTGTAGTTCTTACCACCCCTGACATTGTGTGTGTGTGTTTATTTGTTTATTATGTGTCTCTCCTATTAGGATGTAAAATCCAAGGGCACAGGAAAGTATGCCTCATGCACTCCTGAACCCCCCGTGGCGAGAACAATGAATGCCTGGCCAATTGTTGAGTACTCTTCAAATACAGGTTACATAAATGAAGGCTTTAATAGTAAAAAACAAAGCTACAGGGGATGATAAGATATCATACATGGACATAACTTAGATGGAGGTATCTGTGAAGACAAGGAAGCAAATATTCATTCTGGTTACATATACAAGTAGAAAAAGCAGCCACACAAATGTGGATAAGAGATTTCTCTAACACTCTCAAGGCAATTGCCCATCCCTCCTCCTGAGCTGACCCACTGGTAGAAATAAAAGCTCTATTGAAGAAAAATGTTTTTCCTGTATAGTTTGGTTTTGCATTTTACCAGAGAAATGTGACCAGTAATACCTCATTTATCTGTGTAACAGATCTGTTAGGTAGTTGGACAAGAAAGATGAAAGGAGAAGGAAAAAGAAAGGAATAATACCAGTTTTGTCTTAGTAAAAAGGCAATGAAACAGAGAGGTCTTGTGACGTACCCACTATGATAATGGTAGAGTAAGATGTGTAATCAATGCTCTTAACTCATTATTGATCTCTGTTTCCAGGACCTGAGGTGAGGGAAAAAAGAAGTTTCTGCATTTTCATCCAGAGTAGATAGGTTTTCTTTTACATGTTACCGACCCAAACCACCATCTATAATTCTCATCATGACTTCCATAAGGTCTGCCAGGTAGGAAATAGGCAAGGTGTAGGAGGAAAGAGTAGGTGCTCTATAAATACTTGTCGAATTGATAAGTTGGTTGGTAACAGAAAAGAGGGCAAGAAAGAAGTTGTGTATATTCGCATGTACTGTTGTATATATTCACATGTACACACACAGGTATGATCTTAATGATTTGGGACTATGTGAAGAAAAGGAATTTAATTACTAGCATAAGAAGAAGTAGAATGTATGAAGCTGGAATATGGAATTGAATGGGGGAATTCGTCTCCATTTCTAGGGCTTCTGTGTTTTTGCTCTGTGACCTCTCAACTACCAGATAGTTCTTATTTATATCAAAGTATCTTTTCTTCAAAATTTAAAGAAACTACATCTGTTAAATACCACTTTGTTGATATATGAGGCTTAGTTGTGTGACTTAATGTTTTGTCCGTCCAGTCCAGGCACATGGTAAGATCAAAAGACAGTAACAAACAGATTAAGACCCTCGGAATTCCTCAATCCCACCACCGAGGTGCGGGCAGTCCACAGAGGATGTGCTTTGATGGGCTCCCAAAGGCTCTGGCCCCGGCTGCAGCTCAGTGCCTGACATTTCTTCCTTTCTGCTCCTGGTAAAGGCCCTGTGGCTATTGACTCCCCAGGCTGTTGCTTTCTGTCTGTCTTCCTAGTGATGTCACTGTGATTCTTCCTGATTTCACTCCTAACTCTTCCAACCCTTGTCCTCTGGCCACTTTCCCCCATTTCTGATGCACGATGGACTCTGCTCTCTTTTTGTTGGGACCGACTGGAGTACAGTGATTCTTACCTGCAGAGTCCGGACATCACATTTATGCAACAACCGGCTATGACACACGTGCCAAGATGTTGTGTTTGAGAAATGAATGCCTTGTTTCCTACCCATCAGGAAAGAATGAGGGGTTATGGAAGATAATGTTAAAAGACTACTTACTGAACAGCTATTCCCAAACCTCTTGTCCATTTGTGCCTCCCACTTTTCATCCTGAACAGCAGGAAATTGAAAATTGGTTTTCCATTTTTTCTTGCTTCTAGAGATGGCCCTGGGACCCAGTTCTAGCCTATGGGACACAACTGAGGCCTGCTGGTCAAGAGAGAGAGGTTTCTGAGAAAGATGCTGCTTTCCTGAAAGAGAAACCTGATGAGGCTGGTCTTGCTTCTTCCTGTCTACCCACTTCCTTCTTTTTTGAACATAGAATTGACGGCTGTTTGTGAAATGCCATCTTAGAGTCATGAGAGAAAGGTCAGGAGAATCACAGGTGCATCAACCCTGACATCACTGACTTCAAGAACCAAGGCCAGCACTTAACTTCTTGTTAAGTGAGAAAAAGAAACCTCTATTTTTCAAGTGACTGTAGGTGGGTTTCCTGTTGTTCACGGGTGAAGGCAAGTCTAACCAATACACAGGTACTTCCTCATACCACACCGTAGACTTCAGACAGAAAACCCTGGGTTTTGTAAGTTGAAAACTAGGGCACTCTGGTCATCATGGAAGTGCTGAGATGTTTTTCTTCTTTCAGGGATGCTAACTGGAGGATTGACCTACATCATTTAAGAGGACGGAGGGATCTAATCTGAGGGAAGGGAGAGAGCTCCAACACTGGGAAGGAGGGGAAACTATTAGACTCTGCAAAGAACTGGGCACTGAGTGCCTTCTGCACTGTGACCAAGAGGGGTAGGGCCTCAAATGGGCCTTACCTGTGTCACCAAGTGCTGCAGTCCTGAGAACAGAGGCGCGTCCTCTGTAGCTGAGCCTGCTAAGTGGAAAAGGTCACTGTAAAGGCCATGCAGCAATGTTCAGAAACAACTGAGGAGCAACTGAACATAGCATCACGTAGTAGTTGAAGGAACAAGTGTACTTCTGGCAACTGTGTAGACTAAGGAGCAGGCCTCCTGTGCAGCTCCAGGCGCTTATATTTACGTGCAATCTAGCTGTGGGCAGAGAAGGGATGGCAATCAGGTCTCATGCTGAATGTTTTATCTACCCTAAAAAATAGGGGATTAAACTAGATTTAATTTTTAACTTGTCTATGTGTTCATATTTTAAATGAATGTCTTACAGACAGTATATTCTTGAGTATTATTTTTAATCCTATCTTTTCATTTTATCCAAACAATTTTGTAATATAAATGGTGTGTTTAGACCATTCAACTGACATTGTTGAATTAAAATCTACTATCTTGTGACTGTTTTGTTCGTCCCATCTCTTTCTGCCGTCTCTTGAATCACTTGAGTGTTTCTTATGACTCCATTTAATCTCCACTATTGGTTTATTGTTTTTATCTCATCTTCAAAATTTTTTAGTGTTTATCCTGGGATTTAAAACAAAGATCTTGAGTTTATCACAGTCCACCTTCAAATGATATCCTAGTGTTTCATATGTTGTGAAAAGGCCTTACAACAGTATATACCTGACCCCACCCTTCCATCCTTTGTACTGCGGTTTTCAGACATCATACTTTTACATATGCTGTAAAAACAAATAGTGATACGACTGCTTATGTTTTAGATAATCAGTTATCTTTCAGAGCAGTTGAAAAGAAAAAAAGTTTTAGATGTGCCTCTATGTCAGAGCTCTTCATTTCTTGGTGCAGATCTAAGTATGGAATAGTATACTTTTTTCTAAAGTTAACGAAAATGTTTTCTTAAAATTGTAGAAAGAAAACTATTACATCATCCAAGAGACTGTTAAGGTACATAGAAGATAAAAATCAATATGAAAGGAGACTCTCTTGTCCCCTCCTGGCATGAGCCGGGAGCTCTGTCCTTTCACTTTATCTCTAAATAAAAGCCTGTACCTTGCTAAAAAAAAAAAAAAAAAAAAAAAAATCAATGTAAAAGTTTCTCTTTTTCAGTGTGTGTATATATTAAATGGCTTAGTGCATACTTGATATTTTTCCTCTTTAGGAGAGTTATTTTTATTTTCATACTTGTACATATAGTTATGATATTTTATATTCAATTATTTATATAAAGGTCAAATTTTAAGACTCTTTTGGGCCATATGTCATCATTACTACCACTAAATATATAAAAATGATTTGAAACATGTATTTTGACTGTACTGTTTAGATCTTCATTTGTAGCCTATTTACATGTTGGTACCAAATTTCTTAAAAATGGTCTAGGTATTAAACCAAAAGTGCTTTAAAGAGGACAGAAGCATTTTCTTTTATTAAGGTATCATTGATATATACTCTTATGAAGGTTTTACATGAAAAACATTGTGGTTCCTACATTCACCCATATTATCAAGTCCCCCCATTGAAGTCACTGTCCATCAGCTTAGTAATATGTCACTACTTGTCTTCTCTGTGCTACACTGTCTTCCCCATGACCCCCCTACACCACGTGTACCAATCATAACACTCCTCAATCCCCTTCCCCCTCCCTCCGCACCTGCCCTCCCCCACTCCTCCCCTCTGGTAACCACTAGTCTCTTCATGGAGTCTGTGAGTCTGCTGTTTTGTTCCTTCAGTTTTACTTCATTGTTATACTCCACAAATGAGGGAAATCATTTGGTACTTGTCTTTCTCCACCTGACTTATTTCACTGAGCATAATACCCTCTAGCTCCATTCATGCTGTTGCAAATGGCAGGATTTGTTTCTTTCTTATGGCCAAATAGTATTCCATTGTGTCTATGTACCACCTCTTCTTTATCCATTCATCTGCTGATGGACACTTTGGTTGCTTCCATATCTTGGCTATTGTAAATAGTGCTGTGATAAACATAGGAGTGCATATGTCTTTTTTGAATCTGGGATCTCATTTTCTTTGAGTAAATTCCTAGGAGTGAAATTCCCAGGTCAAATTGTATTTCTATTTATAATTTTTTGAGGAACCTCCATATTGCTTTCCACAGTGGTTGAACTAGTTTACATTCCCACCAGCAGGTAGGAGGGTTCCCCTTTCTCCGCATCCTCTCCAGCATTTGTTGTCCCTAGTCTTTTCAATATTGGCCATCTTAACTGGTGTGAGATGATATCCCATTGTGCTTTTAATTTGCATTTCCCTGATAATTAGCAATGTGGAGCATCTTTTCATGTGCTTGTTGGCCATCTGAATTTCTTTTTTGGAGAATTGTCTGTTCATATCCTCCACCCATTTTTTTAATCAGGTTATTTGCTTTTTGTGTGTTGTGGCATGTGAGTTCTTTATAATTTTGGATGTTAACCCCTTGTTGGATATGTTGTTTATGAATATATTCTCCCATACTGTAGGATGCCTTTTTGTTCTGCTGATGGTGTCCTTTGCTGTATAGAAGCTTTTTAGTTTGATGTAGTCCCATTTGTTCATTTTTGCTTTTGTTTCCCTTGCCTGAGGAGATGCATTCAGGAAAAAGTTGCTCATGTTTATATTCAAGAGATTTTTGCCTACGTTTTCTTCTAAGAGTTTTATGGTTTCATGACTTACATTCAGGTCTTTGATCCATTTTGAGTTTACTTTTGTGTATGGGTTTAGACAGTAATCCAGTTCCATTCTCTTACATGTAGCTGTCCAGTTTGAAGGCAGAAGCATTTTAAGAGTCCTTAATGCCTGAAATCTACTGTCAGACATTTAGCAACTGAGATTGAAAGGACCAAATTAACGCCATGACAGGCCTCAGAAAGCCTCAGGAATCAGAAGGCCTGAGTATTCAGTTTCCCCGAAACCACCTGAAAGAATAGGAAAATTTTAAGTAGGCTCTGACCCTTGGCCTGAGCCATAAAAACCGACCTGGACACAATAGCTTGCAAAACAGGACCTGGGTCCATACGTTTCCAGGAACTGATAGGCCATAAAGATAAAGTTAAGAATACTGAAGCCCTGTGGGGGGGACGCTAATTGAAATATTTTTGCTATCAAGTCATCAGCAGATCTCCCCCTCGCCTCCCCCTGGTTGTGGTCCCTTTTCCCTTAAAACCTCCTGTGAAATTCTGCTGGTGGTCGGACTCCTCTACTCCTGCGTGAGTATGAGTCTTGACCCCAGCGCGCTGGTGAATCAATAAACCTCTTGCTGTTTGCATCAAGACCCGTCTCTTGTGAGTATTTGGGTCGCCGTCCATCCCGGGGCTGAGCAGGGCCTGTTTTCTGGGCCTTACAAGATATTTCAACATCATTTCCAAATTTATGGCACTTGTTTTTGAGCTGCCACTAAAAGGTATAATATGCAGAAAATTCAGTGGTGCTTCTAAAGGAGATCCATAGGTGTATCATAACCAGCCTCTGTGTTCTCCAATTTTCTGGCAGATGGCAGATTCATTTCTTTAGAATAAATTTGCAACAGAGAGTAAATAGCTCCTTACAGATTTTATCTGTAATGGCACAGGGTTTGCAAATATATAATCTACAGCATGATCCTGTGGTGATCCACAGCCCTGCTGGGCTGCAGATAGCTGCCTTCTCACTGTGTCCTCACATAGCAGAGTTGAGAGAGGAAGCATGACCCTTATAAGGGTGCTAATTCCATTCATGAGGGCTCCACCCTCAGGACCTCATCTAATTCTAATTACCTCCCAAAGACCCTGCCTCCTAACTATCACATCAGGGGGTAGGGTTTCAACATAGGAATCTGGGGTGAAGGGGACAACAAATATTCACTCCAGAACAACAACTGAAAATGTACAGAAAGGAGCTGGAGAGGTAAATAGCTTGTTTCTGTGTAAAAGGTTAACAGTGCCATACACTGCCCAAAAAACCAGCTATTACCTATGCAAATAATAGGGCCACATGTCCACTCTAGCCTAGTGCATAGGGAAATTTCCAGTTGGTTCTTTCCAGCCCACTTGGACCAGGGGTCACACCACCTCTCCCACAGGGCTTGCAAAGGTGGAGGCTCAGTATTGTATAAGAATGGCTACAGGGGAGGCTGAGCGCCTTTAGTATATGAAGTTGATTGTATTCCCCCAACTTCAAAAAATGCATTTTTAAAGCAGGACTAGGTAAACCTGTGCTGAAAGCCCCATCTGAGTCTAACAGATAAGTAGGAAAGATTAGGATTGGAATTTTAACCAGTTATTCCGGAGACAGAATAATGTGTGAGTGATGGGCATGGCATGGTACATAGGATATGGACGAGCCAGAGACGATGTTCTGAAGAGTTGGAGCCTAAGGGGACTGACCAACAGAAAAGAGTGTGGCTGGACCTCTTTCACTTTCATTCACTGAGGAATTGGTCAGTGACACAGAGGAAAGACACCAAAGTCTTACAGAACATGGAAGAAGCCGATCTCTTCTGAGTCTGTAGCCTCTGTTCACAGATCCTCACACCCATGACTAGTCTCTCCAGGTATCTTTTTATGCCTAACAATTCTGATTATACCCGCGAGAGTCCAGAAGGGGGAGCTGTCCTCTAGAGGAGCCAAGAAAGGGACCCCAACGGCTGAAGCTCTGATTCTGTGAGGATACAGGCATCTGTAGTTTTTGTTTCTAGCAATCAGTTACTCGTTCCCGCTCATTTTCTAGTTTCCCCGGGCCACAGAAGAAACTGTTTACCCAAAAACACCTTAGAGTTGAGCAGACTATTTCCCTGAAAGCCTGGGAAGAAGCAGCCAGGCCTGTAGGTTGCCAGTGGCCTTTCTTTCCACTTGAAGCTGTGCTCTTCCTGGGGAATAAGAGATCTCATGGCTTGTTGTGAAGGATTTATCTCCTACCTCCAGCTCCTGTGGTCACAGCAGCTTTGTCGTCTCCTCCATACCAACAGCCCCTGCACTGCCCATCACCAGCACCGCCTGTTGTCCTGGGTCTGCAGCTTGGCTGCTGTGACCATTGGGTTCACCATGAGGAGCAACGTCACTACTCACCCGTATGCCACCGCCTCTCCACTGGGTCTGTGTGACCCTCCGCTGCCATCGCCTCAGCCGCCATCCTTTCCGCCTCCACCTCTGAAGCGGCGGCGGCAGCCCCTGCCGTAGGCCGGCTGGGCATTGGCCTGCGCTGTCATCGCCACAGCCTTCACAGTCTGTTGTCTGGTTTTTTTCACTGAATAACAGAAGACCAGAGTGACCTCTATGTCCCTTTCCCAAGAGGAAGATGAGGCTGTTCAACTTCAAGGATTTTTCTTGTACTGGTTGATTACATTTCTGCATAAGAAATGGATTATTTATTAAAAGTAAATTACATACTAAAAACTCTTAGATCACAAACAAAGCAGCTTAAATAGTAATTTTGGTGAAAATGATTGATACTGAAAAGTCAAATGATCTCACAGATTCTTGGCAAGCATTGGCTCTTTTCAGATAAGAAGATATGAAGCAGTCATGTAAAGGTAAGATATCCACCTGCCAGCACTGGGCTGCATTAGACCCAGTCTTGTAAATGGCATCTCCTCACAAAAACCCTTTCAAGGGGTGAGAGAGGCTGAGCAATTCCCCAGGGCCTAGGTTTTGGTTATCACAAAAATGAATAATTTTTCTTTAAATTGTAAAGACTTAGTCAATGAAGAATAGTTTCTAAAGCTCGGCTGGGATTAAAGAAAAGAATTGCTGAGTGGAAGCCCTTCATGCAGGGGCAGGACTTGTCAATGGATGGGCTTCAAAATAGATTTTTTGCATGGGGATCCTGCTCTTTCTTTGAGTAACCTCCTTTGACGGTCAGCATATAAAAGGCCTTTGTTTTGGACTGGTCATTTTCACAGGAAAGAAATCCTCCATTCCCTGGCCTAAAGGACAGAAGCCTGCCTCTTAGAACTCTTGGAGAGCCCACTAATTATAATTAAGGCCAATTTGATGCCTCCAAACCTGTATTTTTCAGTGACTCACCCCAGCTTTCATCCGTGCCTAGGGTCCAGAGTTCAAAGGCTCTGTGGTTTCGTTTTTCCAGAGAGTGAATTTCACTCCAGTTTCTGTGCAGGTGCCAAAGGGGTCCTAAGCAGGGAAGGAGATCTGTGTTATACTAACTGCTCCTTTCAACCAGCCCTCCTGATTTTAGCCTATGTTTATACCCCTGCCTCCAATGTTTGCTGACAACTATGTGCCTAAATCTTTCTGGAACTCAGGGGCAAAAATGATCTCACTTCTTGTTACCTTCTCCCTGTAGGCATGGAGATGATTTTTGTGAATTTTGAGGAGAAAAGAGAGAAGTCTTTTCTTTTATCCAGTCTACCATATTGAACCAAATCCCTCTTACCTTGTTTTGTACGTCAGTTTTTAAAATTTCATCTTTAGTCTATCAAATATTTATTTTGGTGTGTGAAGGGAGGTGAGGCTGGAAGCTGCGCCTCACTCTGTACCAGAGCCAACCAAAGATCCCTTATTTATTGAACAGCCTTTCCTCCCTCTTGTTTATAACGCCCAAGAGAGTACAGTATACTTTACTCCCAGAAATCATAAGTGGTATCACAAAATTTATAACATTTTCTCTGGGTCCTAAATGATCAGGATGTGTGGCGGGCAGTTTCTGAGGTATCAGAAGTGATATATGGTACTGCATGGAGGTATGAAAATGGATGAGATGTGAAAAATGAGGTTACAGAGAAACAATGGACCAGACATTAAAGGGCATTTTACGCTGTATAAAAACGTTGTACTTTCTATACAGTACAACCAAGTCACAATAAAATAAGCTAAGCCTAAAATTTCAAGATATACGCATGAACGATCTCATTACTAGTTCATTAAGTGGCCCCAAGTTGGTCCCCTTTTCAGATATATTTAACAAGTAATTTCTTCAACTTTGACTCCTCCAAACACTCTTCTTTATATTTCCATCAGTGTTTTATGCTTCTGTGTTTTGTATTTATTTTTGCAACTGCATGTGACACCAATGAAGTGTTACTCATCTCCAGTATGCTAAATAAACTCTTCACACACTCCTAGATGACTGGGAGACTAAACATGCCAAAAGGAGACCCAAGAGAGCTCAGGGGAAAGCAAAAGCTGAGGGACACGTGACAAATGGCTTCGAATGCACCACCCAGTCACTGCACAAATGTATCAGCAGAGTGTGGAAGCCTTACAGCTTGGAATGTTTGAAAACAGCCTCTGCCCAAATCACCAGCTGACTGCTAAGCTATGCAGATACAAAAGTAAACCCTAGGAAAGGTTTAAAACTGAAAGACATAAAACTTTTTAAGGCTGAAAGATAAAAACTACAATTAAAACCTCAGCAGGCACATCACCAGCTGTATACTGCAGGGAAGACAGATTCTGCAGTGCAAGGGCAGGAAAGCTGCCAAGAAAACCTCCACTTCTCAAAAACCATAGTTGCTACATGTTAGCTAAAATGTCCAGTTTTCTGCAAAAAAATAGGTGTGCAAAGAAACATTGAAGTGTGACTCATACTTGGCAGAAAAATATCATCAGTAGAAACTGACTTTCAGTAAACCCAGAAGTTGGCTTTATCAGGAAAAAACTTCAAAGCAACTATTATAAATAAGTTTGAATAATTAAAGGAAATATAAGAATGATTCAACAAATCAAGCATATCAGTGGATAAACACAAACTACACACATACACACACAAGAAGATTCTAGAGTTGAAAAACACCACACTGAAATTTTAGAAATTATTCAATCTGAAAAACAAAATGAAAAAAAAGATTGAGTAAAAATGAGCAATACCTCAAATACCTGTGAGACAACATAGAACATATAATAGGAATCTTAGAAAGACCAGAGGAATAGGATGGGGCAGAAAAACATGTTTGAAGAAATAATGGCAAAATCCTCAAATTTGATGAAAAACAGATCTACAGATCCAAGAAGCTCAAGTAATCCCAGGTAGGATAAACAGAACTAAATCCACACCTAGACAAAGAGAGCATCTTGAACATCTATTTGTCTTTGTCTAGGTGTCTATATCTTTGTGACACATTTTAGATTAAAAAACTCAAATCAATTAAAAGTAAAATAATGGGAAAAGTATTTCTCAAGCCCAAGAGGAATATTTCATAATGAGAAAAGAGTCAATCAAGATTAACAATCATAAATGGGTAACACCTAAAAACACCCCCAAAATACATGATGCAAAAGCTGAAGCATTGGAATTACTCTTAACTAATCTCTAGACTTTAGTTACAGTCCTACTGTTAAAACCACTATACCAATCATTACTTTTAAAGTGGTATCTACCCAAGACACCTGTACATGGTGATTAACATTTGCTTAGAGTACTTACAGTATACCAGGCCATGTTCTATGTGCTTTACATATATTAATTAATTTAACTGTCATAATAGCCATAAAAGTACATACTATTATTTCTCCCTATATTCCAGATGGGGAAACTAATGTATAAAATGGATAATTAATTTGCCAATAGTTAACCAGCTGGTAAGCAGCAAAGCTAGGATTCGAATCCAATGATCCGTCTAGAACCTATGTGCTTGACCTCTATGTAGCCCAGCCTCTAGAAACTCAGTTGTCTGGTGTAAAAACTATAGTCAGGGCTCCAGAATTTTTTGTCCAGGGGTTTTAAACTTTTGCAGAAAAGAAGCTTGGAGTTGGTAAAACTAGAAACTATGGTAGAACATCCCTCCTCTTTCCTTGATGGTGAGCAGGACTGTACAACTGTAGGTTTACATATGTAGGTTTACTTGCTTTTTAAGCTGTACAACTAAAGAGGTCAGGTCAGCAAGCCTGCTCCCATGAGGGGGCGGTCCCTGAGAGGTAAGTTGTCCCAGAGTATCTGGTGGAAATGGAGACTGAACTGTAAATTTGGGGCACAAAATGCGTTGTTCTGTCTCTACTTGGCAGCTGAGCTGAGAACTGGAGGCCACTCTCAAACTGGAATTGGATTGTCCAAAAGAGGGTTTATGTTTTCAAACAAGAATAAAGAATGTGTCTGCTTCTCATCAGTTGAGGGAGACAAGCTCTAGGAGACAGTGGCCCTCAGAGTTACATGAGACAAGCCCAGACGGTAGCTTAGAGGAAGATGAAGACATTGTGCTCTGTCGCACCCACATGGTAAACCCAGCCCTAACAGTCCACCTGGGGAAAACCATCTAAGCAGAAGGTAAGGGATGGGAGCAAAAGTAGGATTTCCAAGGGCCAGAGCCATAAAAACTAAGTGGAGGACCAGTGCTGCACACGAATAAAGATCAGGAGCAGAATCCTGGCAGACAAGGAAGGGAAATGCTTTTCTACATAAAAACTTCCTTAATACAAAGAATTCTATATAATATACCTTCTTACATAATAAATATGTTATAATAATCATAGTAAAATAAATATAAATAAATATAACAAATAAATTCCAAAATAGCCCTGGTGATCTGCACGGGGAGCGCTGACACACATCGCGTGGTGTAGCGGGGATTGGAGAGACAGAGGGTACAGGATCTGAGTGGGGAACGCGCCAGGGTGCTTCCAGCCGGCTCCCGGGAAGGAAAAAAAAAGAAGAAAAGCGCGTGCTTTTTTCAGCAGTCTTAAAGAGACAGGAGCCCAGCGGAGGGGCTGGATCGCCCCGGCATGCTCAGCCCAGCAGGCTGGGAATCCTGGGGAGTTTCAGACCCCTTACCTGGCAACTGGGAAAGTCTGGCCGCACTTAGGCATCCCATAGAGATCAACAGCCTCCCATTCGTTCCCATCCTGGCCAGAGCTATAAAGGGCCCTGAGGAGTGGCGCGGCCACGGATGCGGAATAGTGGAGCAACAGCGCCACCTACAGCATCCCGACAGAATCCAATACTGGTGCGCATTTTTTGTTTTTTTGTTTTTGTTTCTGTTTTTTCTTCTCTTTCTTTTTCCTTTCCTTTTTTTTTCTTTCTTTTCTCTCTTTTTTCTTTTTTTCTCCTTTTTTTCTCTTTATTCTTTTTCTTTTAAAAGTCTTAAAGAGCCCAGCTGACATACATGGCAACTACCAGCGACGACTTCTATAGCCATGAAAAGACAGAGGAATATGGTACAGACAAAGCTCCAGACCCAGACAACCCCAGAGAGGGAACCTGAGGGGGTGTAAATGCACAGACTTCCTGAAAAAGAATTCAGAATAAAAGTCATAACCATGCTGATGGATCTACAGAGAAATGTGCAACAGCTGAGGGAGGAAGGGAGGAAGTGAGGAAAGACAATGCAGAAATCAGACAAGCGATTGACGGGCTTAACAGCAGACTGGATGAGGTGCCAGAGACTGTTAATGGAATAGAAAACAGAGAACAGGAATACAGACAAGCTGAGGCAGAGAGAGATAAAAGGATCTCTAGGAATGAAAGAATATTAAGAGAACTGTGTGACCAATCCAAATGGAACAATATTTGCATTATAGGAGTACCAGAGGAAGAAGAGAGAGAAAAGGGACAGAAAGTGTCCTTGAAGAAATAATTGCTGAAAACTTTCCCACACTGGGGAATGAAACAGTCTTCCATTCCACGGCAGCCCACAGATCTACCAACACAGGGGACCCAAGGAAGACGACACCAAGAAACATAATAATTAAAATGGCAAAGTTCAAAGATAAAGACAGAGTATTAAAGGCAGCTAGAGAGACAAAAAAGATCACCTACAAAGGAAAACCCATCAGACTATCAGACTTCTCAACAGAAACCTTACAGGCCAGAAGAGAATGGCATGATATATTTAATGTAATGAAACAGAAGGGCCTCAAACCAAGAATATTGTATCCAGCATGATTATCATTTAAATATGATGGAGGGATTAAACAATTTCCAGATAAACAAAAGTTGAGAGTTTGTCTCTCATAAACCACCATTACGGGATATCATAAATGGACTGCTCTACAGGGAAGCACCCCTAAGGCTAAAAAGATGTCACCAGAGAAAATAAAATCATAGCAAAGAAAACACACCATCCAAATACTAACTAAAGGCAAAGAATTAAACACCTAGTATATAAAGAATGGAGGAGGAAGAATAAGAAGGGAGAGAAATAAAGAAACATCAGACTGTGTTTACAATAACTTAACAAGAAAGTTAAGTTAGATTGTTAGATAGTAAAGAAGCAACCCTTGAAGCTTTGGTAACCACGAATCTAAAGCCAGCAATGGCAATAAGTACATATCTATCAATAATCACCCTAAATGTAAATGGACTGAATGCACCAATCAAAAGACACAGAGTAACAGAATGGATAAAAAAGCAAGACCCATCTATATGCTGCCTAAAAGAAACTCACCTCAAACCCAAAGATATACACAGACTAAAAGTGAAGGGATGGAAAAAGATATTTCATGCAAACAACAAAGAGAAAAAAGCAGGTGTTGCAGTACTTGTATCAGACAAAATAGACTTCAAAACAAAGAAAGTAGCAAGAGACAAAGAAGGACATTACATAATGATAAAGGGGTCAGTCCAACAAGAGGATATAACCATTATAAATACATACGCACTCAACATGGGAGCACCGGCATATGTGAAACAAATACTGACAGAATTGAAGGACAAAATAGACAGCAATGCATTCATTTTAGGTGATTTCAACACAACACTCACTCCAAAGGACAGATCAACCAGATAGAAAATAAGTCAAGAGACAGAGGCACTGAACAACACACTGGAACAGATGGACCTAACAGACATCAGAAGACTCTACACCCAAAAGCAACAGGATATACATTGTTCTCAAGTGCACATGGAACATTTTCCAGAATAGAGTACATTCTAGGCCACAAAAAGAACCTCAGTAAAGTCAAAAATATTAAAATTCTATGACCCAACTTCTCAAGTCACAAAGGTATAAAACTAGAAATAAATTTTAGAAAGAAAACAAAAAGGCTCACAAATACATGGAGACTTAACAACATTCTGCTAATTAATCAATGAGTTAGTGACCAAATCAAAACAGAAATCAAAGAATATATGGATACTAATGAGAACAACAACACAAAGCCACAACTTCTGTGGGACGCAGCAAAGGCAGTTCTAAGAGGAAAGTATATTGCAATCCAGGCCTATTTAAAGAAGGAAGAACATTCCCAAATGAATAGTCTGAAGACACAATTACTGAAATTGGAAAAAGAAGAACAAATGAGACCCAAAGTCACCAGGAGGAGGGACATAATAAATATCAGAGAATAAATAAATAAAATTGAGAAGAATAAAACAATAGAAAAAATCATTGAAACCAAGAGTTGGTTCTTTGAAAAATTAAACAAAATAGATAAACCCCTAGCCAGACTTATTAAGAAAAAAGGAGAATCTACAAACATAAACAGAAGCAAAATAGAGAAAGGAAAAATAATGACAGACCCCACAGAAATACAAAGAATTATAAGAGAATATTATGAGAATCTATATGCTAACAAGGTGGAAAACCTAGAAGAAATAGACAACTTCTTAGAAAAATACAACCTTCCAAAACTGACCAAACAAGAAACAGAAAAACTAAACAGACCAATCACCAGCAACGAAATTGAATCGGTAATCAAAAAACTACCCAAGAACAAAACCCTTGGACCTGATGGATTCACCTCAGAATTCTACCAGACATATAGAGAAGAAATAACACCTATTCTCCTTAAACTTTTCCAAAAAATAGAAGAGGAGGGAATACTTCCAAACTCTTTCTATGAAGCCAGCATCACTCTAATACCAAAACCAGGCAAAGACCTCACCAAAAAAGAAAATTACAGACCAATATCCCTGATGAACATAGATGCAAAAATACTCTACAAAATATTAGCAAACCGAATTCAAAAATACATTAAGAGGATCATACACCATGATCAAGTGGGATAAATCCCAGGGAGGCAAGGATGGTACAACATTCGAAAATCCATCAACATCATCCACCACATCAACAAAAAGAAGAACAAAAACCACATGATCATCTCCATAGATTCTGAAAAGCATTTGACAAAATTCAGCATCCATTCATGATTAAAACTCTCAACAAAATAGGTATAGAGAGTAAGTACCTCAACATCATAAAGGCCATATATGAGAAACCTATAGCTAACATCATATTTAACAGGAAGAAGCTGAAAGCTTTTCATCTAAGATCGGGAACAAGACAGGGATGCCCACTCTCTCCACTTATTCAACATAGTACTGGAGGTCCTAGCCATGGCAATCAGACAAAACAAAGAAATTCAAGGCATCCTGATTGGTAAAGAAGTCAAATTGTCACTATTTGCAGATGACATGATACTGTACATAAAAAACCCTAAAGACTCCACTCCAAAACTACTAGAACTAATATCTGAATTCAGCAAAGTTGAAGGATACAAAATTAACACACAGAAATCTGTTGCTTTCCTGTACACTAATGATGAACTAACAGAAAGAGTAAACAGAAAAACAATTCCATTCACATTTTCATCAAAAAGAATAAAACACCTCGGAATAAACCTAATGAAGGAAGTGAAAGAACTGTGCTCTGAAAACTACAAGACACTCCTAAGAGAAATTAAAGAGGACACTAACAAATGGAAATGCATCCCATGCTCTTGGCTAGGAAGAATAAATATTGTCAAAATGGCTATACCACCTAAAGAAATCTATAGATTCAATGCAATCCCTATCAAAACACCAACAGCTTTCTTCAATGAACTGGAACAAATAATTCTAAAATTCATATGGAACCAGAAAAGACCCCGAATAGCCAAAGTAATCCTGAGAAGGAGGAATAAAACAGGGGGAATTATGCTCCCTGACTCCAAGCTCTACTACAAAGCCACAGTAATCAAGACAATTTGGTATTGGCACAAAAACAGACCACAGACCAGTGGAACAGAATAGAAAATCCAAACATTAACCCAAACATATACAGTCAATTAATATTTGATAAAGGAGCCTTGGATATACAATGGGGAGAGGACAGCCTCTTCAGCAGCTGGTGTTGGCAAAACTTGACAGCTCCATGTAAGAGAATGAAACTGGGCTACTGTCTAACCCCATACACAAAAGTCAACTCAAAATGGATAAAATACCTGAATGTAAGTCATGAAACCATAAAACTCTTAGAAAAAAACATAGGCAAAAATCTCTTGAACATAAACATGAGCGACTTCTTTGTGAACAAATCTCCACAAGCAAGGGAAACAAAAGCAAAAATGAACAAGTGGGACTATATCGAGTTGAAATGTTTCTGTACAGCAAAGGCACCATAAGTAGAACAAAAAGAAATCCTACAGTATGGGAGAATATACTCATAAATGATGTATCTGATAAGGGGTTGACATCCAAAATATATAAATAACTCACACACCTCAACAAACATAAAGTAAATAATCCAATTAAGAAATGGGCAGAGGACATGAATAGACACTTCTCCAAAGAAGAAACTCAGATGGCCAACAGGCAAATGAAAAGATGCTCCACATCACTAATCATCAGAGAAATGCAGATTAAAACCACAATGAGATATCACCTCACACCAGTGAGGATGGCCAACATTCAAAACACAAACAACAACAAATGTTGGCGAGGATGTGGAGAAAATGGAACCCTCCTACACTGTTGGTGGAAATGCAAATTAGTTCAACCATTGTGGGAAGCTATATGGAGGTTCCTCAAAACACTCAAAATAGAAATACCATTTGACCCAGGAACCTCACTCCTAGGAATTTACCCTAAGAATGCAGCAGCCCAGTTTGAAAAAGACATATGCACCCTTATGTTTATCGCAGCACTGTATACAATAGCCAAGAAATGGAAGCAACCTAAGTGTCCATCAGTAGATGAATGGATAAAGAAGATGTGGTACATATTCACAATGGAATATTATTCAGCCATAAGAAGAAAACAAATCCTACCATTTGCAACAACATGGATGGAGCTAGAGAGTATTATGCTCAGTGAAATAAGCCAAGCCGAAAAAGACAAGTATCAAATGATTTCACTCATATGTGGAGTTTAAGAACAAAGAAAAACACTGAAGGAACAAAGCAGCAGCAGACTCACAGAACCCAAGAATGAACTAATAGTTACCAAAGAGAAAGGGACTGGGGAGCATGGGTGGGAAGGGAAGGATAAGGGGGGAAAAGGTGCATTACAATTGGCAGAGGTAATGTTGGGGGGCACAGGGAGGGCTGTACAACTCAGAGAAGACAAGTAGTGACTCTATAGCATGTTACTACCCTGATGGATAGCGACTGTAATGGGGTTGGTGCGGGGGACCTGATGAAGAGGGTAGTTTAATCAGCATAATATTGCACATGTAATTGTAGATAATAATTCCAAAATAAATTATAAAAAAAAAGAAAAACAGCTGCTAATATTGGTTTTCAGACTTTTTTATGAATACATAAAAACAATTTTTTTAAACTGGGATTGTATTACATGTAATGTTTTCCATCTTGATTTTAATTTAACATTACATTACTAGCATGTTTACATATGTAACTTCAAGGGGGGAAATATTTTTCCAGACCAGGGCAAAATACCTTTGAACCAAAATCACTGAAAGGGGAAATAAAGTGGGAGAAACCTGTTTATTGCTTACAAGCAGTCATCCGCTTCTGCTTGACCATGTTTCTCGTTACCAGGCCACAAAAAGAGACTCTACCCAACTTCAATGGTCCAGACATGCCCTTGCTCCCCCCTGTAATTACCTATTGATATGGAGATGGCCACTTTTCTCCACCCTGGGAAACACCTATTGATATGGAGGTTCACTAAGGCAAGGTGAGAGATTCTGCAAATTTGCACTTTTACCCATAACATGGAATTACATTTTATGTATCATTTTCAGAACTGCAATTTTTCAATTGTATAAAAAAAAATTACATTGTATAGTCATGCCATAATTTAACTGTTCTTTTTTGGGGACATTTCTTTTGTTCTTTGCACTATTACATATAATGATATGTTAAACATCTTTGTATGTATGTATGTTAAACCATGTCCTTATTTTTTAATATAGATTCTTAGAAATGGATTAATGATCAAAGAGTATGAATGTATTTAGTACTCCTGACACATGTGCCAAACTGTTTTTCAAGAATATCATACCACCTTACATCTTGTTGGAAATACATGTACATATGTGAGACAGCTCTTACTATATTCTTCAAAGTATGGAATCTTAAAGAGTTTTAAAAATGTTAACACCCTCACTCTTTAAGGAAGAAAAGCAATTCTTTGAAGGAAATCACTATTTTGATATACCATCCTACTTTATGAGTCAGCTTCGCCAAAGTGTAAAAGTCACAGCATCACTTTTATGAGTAGTGTCATTAACATTCATTAATATTGCATTACACTGTACCTCATGTCATTTTTTGTTAATCTCACAATTTTTTTTGCTAATACACAAGTTATCTGCCATAAATAGTCTCTGATTCTGATACACAAACAAGTAAATATTTTATTAGATTTTTTAAGGCATAGATTGCAAAATAATAAATTACCTTTTCACTTGGTGCTTCATTATATGTTTCCAGCAGAAATTGTCACCTGGTAAGAAGTGACAATTACTTAGCTACAAATATCAAGTATAACTTTATACACTGAATAGTTAAAATTGTGAAGAGTCATTCTAGGATGTACAGTCTAGATCATGCCAGGGTTCTAGCTCATGAATCTGAAGAATGAGGTTAGCACAGTCAAGGTAGGAGAGCAAGGTACAGGTTTATATTTAGACATAAAAGGATAGGACAGTGGTCCCGGCTCACGCCAGGAGGGGACAAGAGAGTCCAGTGTGGTGCGTTGTCTAGGGGTTTTGTAAGCAGAAGAGGATTTTTGAAGAACATGAAAAAGAGGTTTAGGGGTGTAGACCTGCCACGTGTGTCTGAACACCCCGAATTAACAGAAGGAATTCTGCCCCCCCCACCATCTCTCTCTGGAACACCTGCGTCCTGGTCTAGGGGCATATCAAAAGGCAGCCTGCCCAGCCCCCAAGGTGGGCTGAGGTATTGTTTGTTTGCTAAAGAGTTAATTAAGAATTCTGCTTTCCAATCTTCCTGGGTGTTAAATTGCAATCTTATCTTTAAGGTGGAATCTTCCCTGCCTTTTACTATGTTGTTTACAGCTGGGTCTGCATGTTAAATTAGTTGCCCAGTTTGTCCTGGGCCTTTTAGCATGCTAAAGTGAATCCTACAAGTGGTTAGCATAATAACAACATGGGGTACTCTTTATCTGAGGAACACCAACTGATCTTAATGAAGAATGATCTTAGACCTAATTTTTAACACAGAGTTTTGGTAGGGGGTTTCCTTGCACGTAGTTACATTGCTCTGACTGCAAATATTCTGCCTTGCTTTTCCCGGGGGCCTTCCCCCTACTCTGACTACACCCACAGTCCCTGCCTCATAGATAGATTCTCTGTTTTTTAATTGTGGCTTATTAAGGACAAAACTAAGTCAGAGGTGAAGTGCTATGACTTTTTATTTTTTGTTTATACTATAGAACACTGACTCTTCTGGGTCTTTATTTGATGATTCTGACCCCTACAAAAGCAACTGATGTGTCCCTGTTCGTTCAGTGCAGATGAATAGTCTAGTTCAGACAGTCTGTGATGCTGAGGGCACTTGGACTTCAGAATAACTCAGGCAGGGCCAAAGTCTATAGATCCAATGTTAGACCAGCTTTCAGAGGGATATTTGTAAAGAAAATGGTAAAGAAGCAGACAAAAAGTTAAATTATCTGAGGTTAAAGAGTGAATAAATATACTATAAATGAGGTCTACAGGAAACTGCTCAGAGAAATTATCTAAAATGTGATTTAAAAGTTAATGACATGCCTATTAATTAGGGGCTACAGTAAGTTATAAAACTGTGTTGAAAGGATGAAGAGTGGTATTGAATGGTGGGTGCAAGTATCTCACCCCTGGCGCCCCTCACAGGGCCTGGTGCTTTGCAGGCGCTTAACGAAAGTTTTTTCAAGGAACAATACTTGTTAACTTGGAGTCAAGAAATAAGGTGGCAAATGAAATAACAAAGGAGAAACACCTTGGATTTGGATGTTACTCTCAGACTAGCCTTCAATGATTTTCTGTGTGAAGAATGAAGAGATGAATGTGAAGATGAGCAGTCTGGGTTTTCTCTGAAATTTAAATAAATCACAGTCAAGCCTTTGTCAATCCACTTCCTCTCTTCAGTATTTCTATTCTTTCCCATACAGATATATAGAGGAGATTGGGTAGAGTAGGAAGAAAAATGATCTTTTCCTCGTTGAAAGAAGGAGATCTCAGAGCCTCCAGTCCTGAAAGAAATGAGAGGTAAAAAGCATTGGGTTGTCTGGATCCAATTTTTATCAAAATGATGGGCCAGGGGAAAAAGGAACCTCAGAAAGTCTGACCTGGTTATGTTTACATTTCAAGGAAAAATGAATGAGTGGTATACCTACCAAGCTTTTAAGGCTGCTGCTAAGTTTGTAATTTCTCAATGATGTTATTTCAACCCCTCCTATGCTTTTCTTCTTTTGAAAGCTGTAAAGTTCCTCAGAAACACTCAGAGTCACTTTCTAGCATAGAGGCAAGGAAGGAGGGAGAAAACAGGACATTGTTTTCAGGGTCAAAGAGGGAAGAAAACTCAGGCTGGGGAAAAAGGGATGATGCTAGATAAAAGCAAGGGTCAAACTTGGACCCTCTGGGAGAAAAGGTTGAGTAAAAGGGCCAGCCAGGCAAGGAGACGTATTCCCAGGAGGCTGCACCAGCAGGGGAACCCTGTCACCAAACACACTGCTAGTTTCTTTGTAGGAATAGATGGGTGTACACTGCAGTGGGGAAGAAAAAATCATTAGCTTTTCTATCAGATACTGACATGTTCTCTAAGATCATGAAGTTTCCTTTCCCAAAAATGTCTTCTTATAACCTCACATTGATTTTGCTACTTTCTCATCATTAATGCCCTGAAGCAGAGTAGCAGGTAAGCCCTTGGTGATTTCCTGAGTGTAAATCCTGGCCCCACTGATTACCTGCTACATTCACATCTCCATCCACTTCTTCAGGCATAAAAATAAAAATAAAAAACAAAAAAGAATAGTGCCTTCCATCTGGGTTTGTTGTAAGGATTCAATGAAATAGCACCTATGAATTGTTAGCAGACTACCTGGCTGCAGCAGGTGGTTGCTAACTTCTATTGTTGTTACTACTAAGTCAGGGGTGCAAGTTATCTCATTATTGGATGTTGAGTACCCAGGGACTCACTGGCTTTGTCAGTGAGAGGTTAACCCAAACTTACAGTAGTCAGGCAGAGACTGCTAGATCTTCATCCATTAGACATCTCGTAGGCGCCACTTGAGACTCTTCAAACTCTCCCATCTTACTAGGCTTGGGTCACTCTTTGGGCCCAGCTGCTTCTGCAGTACCAGGTCTATACATACTCTGACTTCATGCAGATGCCATATGATGGTGATTGCCCTCATGCCCATGTTTCTCTACTACTCCTTTCCTGAGGCTTCCCTGTTGATGCTGAGGCAAGAGACATCATAGGACCTGTTCAGTACCCGTGCATGCTCAGCTGGACGTGCAAGACAGTGAATGCTTGATGGGGTGAATTTCAATGGATAGAAAGCAGTGTTTGAATTCCTACTCCTTTCTCAACTGCACAGACTGTTCTGATATGTAGTCTTTCACACTCCCCTCTGAGGACTGTCCTAGAAAATCAAGCAGTTGGTTGTGCCTGGTACCAATTGATGGACAGGTCAGTAAAGACCCTGGTATTGGCTCTTCCTCTTTCCCTGCCTCACTCCTCTTTCATTCACGCTCCTCTGACTTTATATTCCCTGGTAAATAAAAGCACAGAAACTTTTGCCTCAGGCTCTGCTTTCTGTGGAACCCAGATTAAGACATTTATCATAGCCTTCTCTATTTCTTCTCTGTAAGATAATACTTTTAATTTTTAACTAAGAATATGATTATGCAGATTAACGACTGTTGTTCCCAATCTCCCTTGCAACTAGACTTGGTTATATGACAGTTTTGACCAATGAATAGTATTCTTAATATATAATACTATAATAACACATCACATACACTAATGCCTAATGTATATTATATATAATCATATATATATATATATATATACACACACACACACACATATACATATATATATATACACACACACACAATCTGGGAAGTGTCCTTAGAAGAGTGAGGATGTGGGGATGCCCTGCTCCTCTCCTTACTCTTTTCTCTTGGCTTTAATGTGAATATGATGGCTGGACCTGGGGCAGCCATCTTCAGTCAAGAGGTAGAAGCTACATATTGAAGATGGTGAAGCATGGAGACAGCAGGAGCTGGGGCCCGATAATTGGGCAGGCACCATACCAGCTCTAGGCTGTCAGCCTGGACGTCATTTTGAGAGAGATACACTTCTGACTTTTTAAAACCACTTTTATTTGGGGTTTTCTGTCACTTTCTGCTGAGCTTAATCCTAACTGTTCAAGTAGAAAATTGGTATTCTACATAAATAAAATTAAGGGAAAAGAAGAAAAAGTAGCATCAAGGGTCATTTTATATGCATTGCATGGCAGCACTGGATCCAAAGGCTAGTGTGTTTACCATGACCTTATACTACCTCTCTTGTGATAGATTATATGAGCCAAATTTCCAGAGACCTGATCACCTTTGAGTTAACGGAGTATTGACGTTCCACACAAGCATAAAACAAAAGATTCCCCATTCAGAAACCTGGCCTATCGGTTCTTCTCATCTACATTAATTCATGGTGTTAAGTACAATAGTATTTGCTGTGGGTCAGGCCCTGTGCTAAGCTCTCTAATTAGAAAACTGAAGAAGTAGCATTATATGAAGGACATGTCTGAGAGGGACAGGACAGTGGTCTGAATCCCGGTCAGGATGCTTACCAGCATCCTAGATAATGACAGTTAGATTGACAAGTAGCACAGTCAGAAAGGGGGTGGACTGGAGGGCTCCTTAAGAGGTAATATTAATAGGACTTGGTGACTGATGAAATATGGGGGCTGCATGAGTTCAGGATTCGTCTCAGGTTTCTAGGATGGGCGTTTGGTTGGAAGATCATTTCACAAATTGAGGTAGAACATAAACAGGAGGAGGAAGAGGAGGAGGAGGCAGGGAGGAGAAGGTTTAGTGGAAAAGATAACAGGTTCAGTTCTGGACATAATTGATTTTAAATATTCCTGGGTACAAAGTACAGGTGCCAAGCAAGAAATGAATATATAAGCCAGCAGCTCAGGGAAGAGGGCTTAGCTAGGACACTTTGGAAGTCAGTTTTGTAATTTTCTACTTGAGACATTCTTCCTCCAACAGATGGAGTTTCTTGAGGGGAAAAGCTGTCTTGATAATCTTTTGTCCCAGCACTTAGAACAGAGCCTGCCACACAGTCCTTGCCCAATAAATGTTTGTTCAGTGTTTGAGTGTCCCATAATCTGCAGTTTGCAAGGGGGAGAGACAGGAAAGTCAGCGGTATAACTCAGCCCCAGTCTGAAGTCTGAGAACCCGGGAAGCCAATGATGTAGCTGCAGGTCCAAGGTCAAAGACCTGAGGACCAGAGGGCTGCTGGTGTAAGTCCCAGAGTCTGAAGGCCTGAGGACAGGAGCTCTGATGTCCAAGGGCAGGAGAAGATAGACTTTCCAGCTCAAAAGAATGAATTCATCCTTCTTTTACCTTTTTGCTCCATTTGGACCCCTGATGGATTGGATTAGCGCCCCCACCTTGGTGAAGGCCCCTCACTCAGTCTACTAAATCACATGCTAACATCTTCTAGAAACACCTTTACAGACATAGCCAGAAATAATTTTTTCCCAGCTATCTGGTTATTCCTTACACCAGTCAAGCTGATGCATAAAATTAACCATCACAGTTGTATTTCAGGAAGTGGCAAAGTCACAAAGTAAACAAGCACACAGTATAACTTTGCTATTTTAAAACAGCAACTATGCCTAGAAATTATATACCACCAGTGTTACCAAAAACAGTATTTGAGTAATATCAGTGAGGTCCTTACACATAATAAGTGCATTGTACTGATACTAAGATTTGCATATATCAAATTGAGAGCAGCAGATGGGTTGTAAATAACATTAAATTTGGAGTCAAGAAACCTAGATTTTATTCCCACACTAACTTCTTGTGTGATTTCATTCACTTATTCAACAAGTATTTACTGGATACCTTATAATACTCTGGACACTGCTAAGTGCTAGGGCACATGAGTGAAAAGATATTGATATTGTCTCTATTTATAGAATTATACTCTACCCAAGAGGACAGACATCAATTTAAAAAAAAATCTATGCATAGCTGCATTAACTATGCAACTGCTAAGGCTTGACTGGGGCAAGAAAATTCATCTGCTTCCACAGTGGCTCACTCACATGGCTGTCAGCAAAAGGCCTCATGTCCTCACTAGGTCTTGGAAAGGCCTCTATTTCTTAACCACGTTCACATCTCATTAGGCTGCGTGAGCATCCTCAGGATATAGCATCTGACTTGCCCTAAAGCAAGTGATCCCAGAGAGATACAATGAAAAGGAAGTTGCCATGCCTTTTATGATCTAGTCTCAGCTATATACAATTCCACTTGAATCTATATCTTAGAAGCAAGTCACTAAATACAGCCCACACCTGTGGGAGAGGGGAATTAGACTCCACCTCCTAAGAGTGTCATATAATTTGTGAATGTAGTTTTTAACTACCACAGCAAAGTTTAAATCTTACATACTTTACAAAGAGCTCAGCACCTTTCCTCAAGAGTAAACAATACTGTTGTATACCTTCAACTATATTAAATTAAAAATAAAGTGTTATAAACTAGAAAACAGCTGTCCACACTACTCTGTGCTAAAGTTTAGGGTAAATATGTATTCATTTATTTATAAACATCTCTGTAAGGAGGCAAGGAGAGTCTAACAATGTACAAAGCTTATTGAGTAATAAACTAATAGATGCTTGGGTCAAAAATTGTACAATATGATAAGTGAGTCTGTACATAAATGCTTTCTGCATAAGTCATAAAATACATAGTGAATTCTAGAAATTACATTGTTACATATCAGAATAAAATATTTCATGTGAATCTAAGTCATAGTTGAATATCTTTATAGCTTGAAGAAAGCTTACAGAGGATTAGTCTAATCCAGCTCCCTGTTTAATAGATAACATACCTGAGAGTCCATAAAAGTTAAAAAAAAAAAGATTTTCCTAGAACTCTCACAGTTAATGGCAGGACTGCTGATGGGATGGTCATTTTGCAATATTGGGGAGAGGATTCAATGCTCTTTGAGGTCCTCTTCTAGTCCTGAAAATCTATGACGTCTTAAAAAGGCACAATAGGTATCAAATTCTCCCACTTTTAACATTGTTTGCAAAGAAATCACAGAATAGTCCACTGGATCTTTCAGTGTCACTTAGCAACTTGTTTGGAGGGACTGGGAATAAAGCCAAGGTTACAGACTTCCTCATTTAGGCTCTATCCTCTCTGTTTATTACGTACCTCTGAAGTCTTATTGCCGCTTATCACATTACAAATTGGCATTTTTATTATATAAGCAGAAAGGATTAAGTAATAACATTTCCCTTGTTTTTGTTGAAGATTATATGCTCATATCTGCCAACACATTATGAATTACGTACTTAAGTAATTTGATCTAAGATAGGCAGAGAATAAAGGTAGGAATGGGCCTGTGGTTTCTGGAGTCTTAGTTTAGGTACATTACCCAACAAACCTCTGTTGGCTATCCTGAAATGTTATAGCTTATATCAGCAATTAAATTTGTATGACCTATTATGCATACAAAGCAGATGATAAGATAGTTTTATTTACTTTGTCTCTTTTTAGTGAGGGCTATTGTATTGGTGAATACATTCAAGTATGCTCTTAAATATGCAAGATAGTGTGTATAGTATTAAATATAGTTAATAATAGAAAATTCTCTTTTGTCTGTGTACGGGTTTTAAAAATACCAGTGATTTTACATTTTTATAGCTTTTTTAAAAAGCATGAATAACATTTTTTGACTGAAAAATAGTTGTGTATTACCATGCTTCAGATTAACTTAATATCTAAAACTGTAGTAAAATTCTTGACTTGAACAAAACTGTTTTCTCCAAAAACATAGTAGGAAATAAAAGGCCTGCTTAATATTTTACCTATATTCATTTATTTACCAAATATTTATTGGATGTCTCATTTGCCATGCTTCTTAATAGTTCAGATATTCAAATACTGAATATACATTGGTCCTAGATTACCCATAAACACTTAAAATCAACATCTTCCTAAGCTTCCTAATTCATTTTGATCTCTCAATTCTATTCCTTATTCATCTTAATGGTACCCACTGGAAACCCTGAAATCATTTTCACATCTCCTTTTCTCTTACTCCTTAAAGTCAATCTCCAAATCTTTTACGAGGTTCTGCTGCTGCTTCTTCATCCTCACAATCTCCAAAGTTCAGTCCCTCATCCTCTCTTGCCAAGGTCTTCATAGCAAAACTTTCTAAGGTGTCCCTGATTATCTCACTGATCGTTGTCACTGAACCTTTCTCCTAAGTATTCCGCATGGCTTCTAGTTACTTTACTAGCATAAACTGGATCACATTATTCCTCTTCTTACTACCTCTATGGATCCTTATTTCTTCAAGGATAAAGAGAAAACTCTGAACTTCCCAAACAGATCTCATCTTATCTTTCTGAAACGTCTGGTTATGAACATCCTCATATCTAAACATCAATCCCATCTTGCTACTCAAGTCTTCAAAGCTGATTGCCTTTTCCCATTCCTCCTCTTAGGACATTTCCTTCTGTTCATCCCGTGACTGTCCCCTTCTCTGCTGTGGCTCTCTCTTCTCTAGGCAGAGTTAATTGCCCTTTTCTTTGTCTTGCTTGGCACTGGGTGTTGTGTCTATTATGGCTTATACTGCACAGCACTGTGGCTGCCATTCACATTACTGAACCTAGAGAGCGGGAACCAAGTCTTATTCAAACTAGCAAGGTGCCTGGAACTCAAAATTTGTTCTAGGTTTTAAAAAAACCTTTCATTTATAAACCATACTGGTGAAAAAAGGAGTTTTCTTCATTTTCAAGGACTTTCATATATGCTAGTGAAACAAATGCTTTGTAACTATCACTGGAATTTCAGAATTCAGGATTAGCCAACACGTGGTGGAGGATGGTAGGACTGCTGCATAGAAGATAGAGTAATACATTGGTTTTGGTCTTTTTATATACATTATGTGCTATAATTTTTTTAACTACTACATCATCATATTTTTTTTTCTGAAAGTCATTCAAGCAAATGTGTATGAATGTTTCCCCATGAAATCTGGAATTTGGAATAAAACTGAGAAAAGTAACTTTTAATTAAATCTTTAATATTTCATCTTAAGATGCATATGCTTGATGTAAGGAACAAAATTTTTAAAATGGTGTGTGTAGATTAAATCCATAATCACTAGTAAGCCTGACTCCTGACTATAAAATTCTGTCAACCCAGCTCCCTACAATTCTTCACAGAAGAGCATCACACTGTAAGAAAGAATGGCTTTGAGGTTGTGTAACTGATGACTCATATTGTAGTAAAAGTCAAATGTTTTCACATTGTAAAAGTAACATAGGCAATACTGAACAATAAAAAAAAATGCCCATAGAAACACCACCCTGAGATGACTAAGGGTTTCAATCTTTCAGTTTTCCTACCACGTCATGGTTCTTTTTTTTTTAACATAGATGTGGTTATACTGCATGGATAGTTCCACAAATAATTTTTCCCCACTTAATACTACTTTAAAAAAAAACTTGCCATGTTATATACATTGTGCATTTAAAAGTATTACATAAAATGCTACAGGAAGATATAGAACTTTTGAAATACTTAGTTTCCATATTTTTATGTTTGCATCTTATAAATAACATTTTGATGTAGAATTTATGAATAAAGCTTTTGCTCCATTTCAGATTATCTCATTCAGAAAGAATCCTAGACATGGGACTATGAGTTATAAGAGTATGAACATTTTTATAGACTGAGTTACAATGCCAAACTACTTTCTAAACAGGTTGTTTCAGGTAACACTCCCACTCATAATATGAGAGTACCCTTTTTATATGACCAGCCTTGAATATTACCTTTCACTTAAATATTTACTAATATGCTAGCCAACTGAAATGTTAACAGTTTCTGATCTGTTTGATGTTACAGAGTATAGCATAAAATCAAGCCTTTGGCTTCAAACATAACAGAGTTTGGTCGTGGCTGTGCCACTTCCTGGCTGTGTTACATTGAACAAATCACTTAACTCCTTTGAGACTCTCTTACTGGTTTAAAAAAAAAAGGTGAGTAATAATACTGACTTCAAACACAATGTTATTGTCACTATTTAGAGACAGTCCCATAAAAGCTTTTCACACCAGAGCTTGGCACACGAGAAAAAATAGTGAATCCTCCTCCACTGCAAATGTTATGTTGTATACTTTTGTTCGATTAGTGTACTATCTGAAAATACACATAACACTTTGACTGTCTTTGTACATGCATTTGGAGGAGGAAGGCTGAATAATCACCAGGCTAATCTTTGCACCCCTGGGATAAAGTCAGGGACTAATCATCTTTTAAAGAAAAGCAACACACCTGGTTTTCATCCTTGAGGAATTTGCAGCCTAAAGGCCTTTAACTCTTGGGGCTTTTTTAGTTGTTCAGAAAAATCTCAAAGGGCACTCACGGAAGAGATAGTTTAGGGAAAGTGTTCTGGGGAGAGAGTTCCTGGAAAAGCTACTCTCTCAGCCAATGAAAATGCTAAAACACGAAGTATATTAATTATTTGTTCTATAAAACTTAGGAAATCTCTTGAGGTTTTGTTACTTGAATCTAAAGTTTGTGCATAAAAGGCAAATTATGTAAACCATTGGAAACAGGACAACCGAGGCTAATCTGATTGTGGGCTTTATTGTTTGCATACTCACAGCAAAGCAAGCTTGCCCTTTGAATTCCAGCCGAAATCTGGGAGGGAGCATGGTGTAGACGACAAAACTGGCTAGAGGTCTTTGGTTCCGTGCACTCAGTTAACGGGCTGGAGTTAGAACATGGCCAAATGGCTAACGTTTCTGTCTAGGATAATTTAGGTTTGGCTACTCCAAGTTCTTCGTAACCAACTCCTTGCTTGTGGTAATAAAAAAATATCAAATATCCTTGTCTCGATAAAAATCTGCACTTTTTGATCGGGACTATATCCATCAACGTTTTGGTGGGGTTAAAAAATTAACCCCTGAAAAAGCTCGTTTTTCTAGTTGGATGAAAACAGCCAAAATAATCTAAATGTTCTTTGTCGCAAGTATAAATTCCTCTAGATAGGCCCGTTTCTCTTTCCTGGTCCAAGACTTTCAGGCTGAACAGCCAAGTAACACGCTCGACTCGATTCTGGATTCCCTGTGGGAAGACTCCCTCCTCGGCGGCGACGGAAACGCCCTGGCGAGTTTTCTGGCACCAGCGCGAGTTTCAAGTTCCCCCTGGGGGCGGGAAGCAGCGCGCGCGCTCCGCGCCTCGTGTAGGGCGGCTCCTCGGCGCTCAGCGGCCGCCTGCACTCAAGCCCAGTCCTTCCCGGGGGGAGCGCCCCTTCCTCTGCGCTCGCCCCACTTCCCCCGCGGCTCCGCGGCTCGCAGGCCAACCCTCCCGCGGACCCGCCCGGCACTGCGACCACGGCGACTGCGAGTGGGCGGGGCGGGGGCTGCGAGTGGGCGGGGCGGGGCGGAGCAGGGCGGGGCGGGGGCTGCGAGTGGGCGGGGCGCGGCGAGGCGGGGGCGGCGGCGTTGGCGCTCGGGCCGCGGCGCGAGGCCGGCCTGTCGGCGGGGGGAGGCGGGGGGAGGCGGGGGGCGCGGGGCAGCCCCGCCTTCCCCCCGAGGAGCCGCCGGGCGGCCATATTGCGGAGCTGTCTGCGGTGGCGGCGGCGCCTCTCCTCTGCCGCGGCGAGAGCTGTCCCCGCCGCCTCTCCTTCCCCGCCGCAGCGCCGCGCCCCAGCCGCCCGCCGGGGGGGAGAAGCCGCTCCGCGGTAAGCCGCCGCGCCGTCCCTGCCCCCGCCCCCAGGCTCGGCCGGAGACGCGGAGGTGGCGGCCAGAAGTGCGGGCGCTGGCGCCGCTCAGCTTCCGCGCCGCGAGGGCCTCGCGCGCCCCGTTGGCGCCCTGCGGGCCGTGCCGCTGCAGCCCTGACGGCCGGGCCGGCCAGGCCTCTCCTGGGGTCGGCGGCGTCCGCGAGGCCGGCCCGAGGGAGGACCGGGGTGCGGCCCGGACGCGCCGCCGCGCGCTTCTCCGCCGTGGGGCGCGCGGCCCACCCTCGGCGTCGGCCTGGACGCCCCTCGCGTCCTGGGAGACGGTCGCGTTCAGCCGCCGCCTGGGCGCGGCCGCGGGCTCGGCCTCGCACACCCCTTCAGGGGAGTTTGGAAGTACACGTATGAAGCGTAGGCAGAAATGACAATTTTTAGTGCAGGGAAGGAATCTGTTAGAACTTCTCCCCTTCCTCCAGCTTGAAAGTAAGGGCGTCGAGCGGCAGCCTGCGCTCCGCCCTGGCGGCAGAGGGATGGCAGCATTGCCGGGGCCGGGCGGGGAGCCGCGGTTCCCTGCCGGCCTGCTTCACCTGCCACTGCTGCGGGGGGCCTCGAAGACTTACAACTTACCTGGGTCCTTGAGGCAGCCCGACTTAGTGCCTGAGACCCCACTAGACAAGTCTGACTACTTTGCAGTTCCCCCGCCGCTTCCTTTCAAGGGTTCAAAACTTAATCCCCTGGCTACCTCTGGAAGAGGAACACTGCATTATCTCACTTAAGTAGAGCAAATCAAATCTATACAGATAAGTCATGGTTCTTTAACCATTCCCAATATTTGGTATATTTTTCCTCCCTTAAAACTGGTTATTAATGAGGTTGGAAATGTAAAGTCAACTTTATCAAAGGTATATTTTAAATTACAGTTGGGATTTTGTAGAAATTTTAATGAGTCCCGAGGCATGCTGTAAATGTAAAAGCCTAAGATAATAAGGGTTTATTTGATAAGTGAGTCACTTGGACATAGACATTGCAACCTGTTGTTTATGGAGCATACATTTTTTTCGAACAACTTTTATTTCGGAGGAAGCTCTGAATGAACAATTGCTCTCTTCATTTGGGGAGTAAGTAATGGCCTCGTACATTTACCAAAACAGCATTATTTGACCTGAGAAGACAGACTAATAATCAGAATGGCAGTTTTTTAAATTTGAGAATTCAGTTTCTTTCACCAGTATACTTTATCTTCCAGAGACTAATTACTACCTCAGATGTGATAAAATATAGAAAACTTTTTAAAGTTAATAGTATGCTGTGAAAAAGCATTTGATTTGCTTAGTGTTTTTTTTTTAGATAGTATGGAATCTAATAAGCATTAAATATTAGTAAGGAATGCTTAGCATTGGAATTCTTTAAAGTTTTATTTAAATGAGAAAAATTGATTATGACATTTAGAACTGTTAAATTCTTGGCCTTGTGAATTATACATTGTTTTGATCAGTCTTATAGTCTCACACATGGAAGAAGAGCATGTAGGAGAGGTTCAGGAATACTTGCAGAATAAATGTAATTAAATTCAGTGTGGGCAAAGGACAGTTGAGTCTGTCTTTTGTTTTGGACATTGTTATTATTAAACTGGGAATTAAATTATTGTTCTGAAGGAATGGAAAATTTTAAGTTAGCTCTGAACCTTAGCCTAGCTTACAAAACAGGCCCCAAGTACATGTTCCAGGAACCCGGCTGGCCCCAGAACAGATGGGCCATAACGATGGACAGGGTGTGGGGGCCCTGTGAGGCCTTGGCCTGGGACATGAACTATGTTATCAAAACCCTTGCAGCAGCCGGCCTCCCCCATGACTCTCCCCTCCCCTCCCCCTGGTTGTGGTTTTTCCCTATATAAACCTCTTGAGAATTCTGCTGGGGGTCGAACTCCTCTGCCCCCACGTGGGTTATGACTCTCGACCCCCAGCGCGCTGGTGTGAATCAATAAACCTCTTGCTGTTTGCATCAAGACCGGTCTCCTGTGAGTACTGGGGTCGCCGCTTATCCCAGGTCTTGAGAGAGGGTCCGCTCCACTGGACTTTCATTTGGGGGCTCATCCGGGATATGCGACCATCCTATTCTCTGGAGACCAACTTGGAGGTAAGCGAAGGATCCTTAAGTTTCTGTGTGCGCCGACGCCTTTTTGTTCTGTCAGGTATCTGGGTCTGTGAAAAACGCTTTCGGTTTTGCAGCCGCTTGTCGCTCCCGTAAGGGAACGACAGTCGTGGTAAGGCAGACGTGCCAGGAGCCACAAGCTGCGGCCATGGGGGACGGCCCGGGCTCAGGGGAGCTAGTCTCCCATCGGTTGGAGGGGTAACGGGTCCGGTTCCTACGGGCTCCTGGACCACCTCCTCCGTCTGAGACCCTTTCGTGTCTTTGGAAGTCTCGAGGGGGGAAGTGTCTGTTAGCGTCTTTCTCCGTATTGTGTCTTGCTGTTTTTTTTTGTTGTTGTTTTTTTACAATTTATATTATTTTAGTATCATTAACCTACAATTACATGAGCAATATTGTGATGATTAAACTACCCCCTTCATCAGGTCCCCCCCACCAACCCTATTACAGTCACTGTCCATCAGCGTAGTGAGATGAGAATCACTACTTATCTTCTCTGAGCTGTACAGTCCCCTCCGTGGGCCCCCACGCTATGTCTGCCAATCGTAATGCCCCTTTTACCGTCTTATCCCTCCCTTCCCGCCCTTCTTCCCCAGTCCCTTTCCCTTTGGTAACTATTAGTCCGTTCTTGGGTTCTGTGAGTCTGCTGCTGTTTTGTTCCTTCAGTTTTTTTTTTTTTCTTCTTTGTTCTTATACTCCACATATGAGTGAGATCATTTGGTACTTTTCTTTTTCGGCCTGGCTTATTTCACTGAGCATAATACCCTCCAGTTCCATCCATGTTGTTGCAAATTGTAGGATTTGTTTTTTTCTTATGGCTGCATAATATTCCATTGTGTATATGTACCACCTCTTCTTAATCCATTCATCTACTGATGGGCACTTAGGTTGCTTCCATTTCTTGGCTATTGTAAATAGTACTGCAATAAACATAGGGGTGCATCTGTCTTTTTGAAACTGGGCTGCTGCATTCTTGGGGTAAATTCCTAGGAGTGGGATTCCTGGATCGAATGGTATTTCTGTTTTGAGTTTTTTGAGGAACCTCCATACTGCTTTCCACAATGGTTGAACTAATTTGCATTCCCACCAGCAATGTAGGAGGGTTCCCCTCTCTCCACATCCTGGCCAACATTTGTTGTTGTTTGTGTTTTGGATGTTGGCCATTGTCACTGGTGTGAGGTGATATCTCATTGTGGTTTTAATCTGCATTTCTCTGATGATTAGCGATGTGGAGCATTTTTTCATGTGCCTGTTGGCCATCTGAATTTCTTCTTTAGAGAAGTGTCTATTCATGTCCTGTGCCCATTTCTTAATTGGGTTAATTGCTTTTTGTTTGTTATGGTGCATAAGTTCTTTGTATATTTTGGATGTCAACCCCTTATCAGATACATCATTTATGAATATATTTTCCCATATTGTAGGATGTCTTTTTGTTCTACTGATGGTGTCCTTGGCTGTACAGAAGCTTTTCAACTTGATATAGTCCCATTTGTTCATTTTTGCTTTTGTTTCCCTTGCCCAGGGGGATATGTTCATGAAGAAGTCGCTCATGTTTATGTCCAAGAGATTTTTGCCTATGTTTTTTTCTAAGAGTTTTATGGTTTTATGATTTACATTCAGGTCTTTGATCCACCTTGAGTTTACCTTTGTGTATGGGGTTAGGCAGTAGTCCAGTTTCATTCTCTTACCTGTAGCTGTCCAGTTTTTCCAACACCAGCTGCTGAAGAGGCTGTCATCTCCCCATTGTATATCCAGGGCTCCTTTATCAAATATTAATTGACTGAAGGTGTTTGGGTTAATGTTTGGATTTTCTATTCTGTTCCACTGGTCTGTGGGTCTGTTTTTGTGCCAATACCAAATTGTCTTGATTACTGTGGCTTTGTAGTAGAGCTTGAAGTCAGGGAGCGTAATTCCCCCTGTTTGATTCCTCCTTCTAAGGATTGTTTTGGCTATTCGGGGTCTTTTCTGGTTCCATATGAATTTTAGAATTATTTGTTCTAGTTCATTGAAGAAAGCTGTTGGTAGTTTGATAGGGATTGCATTGAATCTGTAGATTGCTTTAGGTAGTATAGCCATTTTGACAATATTTATTGTTCCTAGCCAAGAGCATGGGATGCATTTCCATTTGTTAGTGTCTTCCTTAATTTCTCCTAGGAGTGTCTTGTAGTTTTCAGAGTACAGGTCTTTCACTTCCTTCGTTAGGTTTATTCCTAGGTATTTTATTCTTTTAGGTGCAATTGTGAATGGAATTGTTTTTCTGATTTCTCTTTCTGTTAGCTCATCATTAGTGTATAGGATATCAACAGATTTCTGTGTGTTATTTTTATATCCTGCAACTTTGCTGAATTCAGATATTAGTTCTAGTAGTTTTGGAGTGGAGTCTTTAGGGTTTTTTATATACAGTATAATGTCATCTGCAAATAGTGACAATTTGACTTCTTCTTTACCAATCTGGATGCCTTGTATGTCTTTGTTTTGTCTGATTGCCGTGGCTAGGACCTCCAGTACTATGTTGAATAACAGTGGAGAGAGTGGGCACCCCTGTCTTGTTCCCGATCTTAGATGAAAAGCTTTCAGCTTCTCGCTGTTAAGTATGATGTTAGCTGTGGGTTTGTCATATATAGCCTTTATGATGTTGAGGTTGTGTCTTCCTGTTTTTGTGTATCTTGAGATGATTGAAATGGGACATACTGTGACGACCCCCCTGTCTCTGACACTGGACCACTGGACGGACGTTAAGAGTAGGGCACATGACCTGTCCGTAGAAATTAAGAAAGGGCCGTGGCAGACCTTGTGAACCTCCGAATGGCCAACTTTTGATGTTGGATGGCCCCCTGAGGGCACTTTCAATTGGGAAGTCTTTTTTTCTGTTAAAAGTATTGTTTTTCAGACTGGACCAGGGTCACACCCTGACCAGCAGCCCTACATCACTGTCTGGCAGGACCTGGTAGAGAATCCTCCACCCTAGGTGAAACCCTGGGTACGGGATCCACGAAAGTCAGATTCCCGGGTTCTAGCTCTACAGGAATCTTTAAGAGAAAATGAAACTGTCAGGAAGAAGAAGGGTCAAAAAGAGCCTGAGGTTTCGACCCAAGGGCCGTCCCGGCCTAAGATCTATCCCGAGATTGAAGGCCCTCCCGAGTGGCCTGACCTGCCGCCTCCCTATCCCCAGGGCCTCGCGGCCGACCAGGACCCTCGGCCCCACCCACTGAAGGGGCTGTAAGAGGAGGACCTGCGGCAGGAACCAGAAGTAGGAGAGGAGCCTCTCCGGAGGGGCCTGACTCAACTGTGGCTCTGCCACTTCGAGTCTATGGCCCCCCGGTGCCTCCACCTGGAATTCAGCCAATGCAGTATTGGCCTTTCTCCTCAGCGGATGTGTATAATTGGAAAGCTAATCATGCCTCTTTTTCAGAGAACCTGGCTGGGCTAACGGGACTGGTAGAGTCCCTTATGTTTTCTCACCAGCCCACTTGGGATGACTGCCAGCAGTTACTACAGACCCTCTTCACTACAGAAGAGAGGGAGAGGATTCTTCTGGAGGCACGAAAGAGCGTGCCAGGGGACAATGGACAGCCCTCCCAACTTCCCCACGTGATAGATGCAGGGTTCCCGCTGACTCGACCAAACTGGGACTTCAATACTCCTGAAGGTAGGGAGAGGTTGACCATCTACCGCCGGGCTCTGGTGGCAGGTCTCAAGGGAGCCTCACGAAGGCCCACTAATCTGGCTAAGGTAAGAGAGATCCTTCAGGGGCCCACTGAAACCCCCCTCAGTTTTCCTTGAGCACCTTATGGAAGCTTATAGGCGCTACACTCCTTTTGATCCTACCTCTGAAGGGCAGCAGGCAGCAGTAGCCATGGCATTTATAGGGCAGTCAGCATCTGATATCAGAAAGAAGCTGCAGCACCTTGAAGGACTGCAGGATTTTACCTTACAGGATCTACTGAAGGAAGCTGAGAAAGTGTATCACAAAAGGGAGACAGAGGAAGAGAAAGAACAAAGGGAGAAGAAAGAGAGAGAGGAAAGAGAGGACAAAAGGGACAGAAGGCAGGAGAAAAATTTAACTAGAATTTTGGCCACAATAGTAGGTGAAAAAGAAAAAGGATTTCAGAAGCCTAGGCAGACAGGGAACCTGAGTAACAAGGGCCAGAAGACGTCGAGAGATACTGGCAGGACACCCCTCGACAAGGATCAATGTGCCTACTGCAAAGAGAAAGGGCATTGGGCCCGAGAGTGCCCGAAGAAAAGAGACAGGAACCCCAAAGTTCTAACCCTGGATGAAGATGATTAGAGGACACGGGGCTCGGACCCCCTCCCCGAGCCTAGGGTAACCTTACAGGTGGAGGGGCGACCAGTAGATTTCTTAGTCAATACCAGGGCAGAACACTCTGTGTTACTGAAACCTTTGGGAAAATTAACAGACAAAAAGTCCCTGGTCCTGGGCGCCACAGGACAAAAACTGTACTCATGGACTACCCGAAGAAATGTAGATTTAGGTGTGGGGCGGATAACCCACTCATTTCTAGTTATACCTGATTGCCCCTCCAACCTGTTGGGGAGAGACCTCCTCACCAAAATGCGAGCTCAAATTTTCTTTTCCCCATCGGGGCCTGAGGTCACCTTGCAGGAAGACCCCACAGTTGTTTTAAGTTTGAGATTAGAAGAAGAATATCAGATATTCACTGAGAAGTCAGTCCCTGAAGATATGCAAGACTGGTTGAGACAATTTCCCCAAGCTTGGGTGGAAACGGGGAATGGGCTTAGCAGAACAGGTTCCGCCTCTGGTGGTAGAAATGAAGGCTTGTGCCACCCCAGTACCGGTGCGCCAGTACCCCATGAGCCAGGAAGCCAGACTAGACATTCACCCCCATATTCAGAGGCTCTTACAGTCAGGAATCCTGGTGCCATGCCACTCCCCATGGAACACCCCACTGTTACCTGTCAAGAAACCCAGTACAGGGGACTACCGGCCAGTCCAGAACTTGAGGGAGGTGAACAAGAGGGTCCAAGACATTCACCCCACGTGCCCAATCCATATAACCACCTCAACTCTCTCCCCCCAGAAAGGGGCTGGTATACTGTGCTAGACTTAAAGGATGCCGCCTTCTGCATGAGATTACATCCATCAAGTCAGCCCATCTTTGCATTTGAGTGGAGGGATCCTGACACTGGGCAAACAGGACAACTGACCTGGACCCGATTACCTCAAGGATTCACGAATTCTCCCACCCTCTTCGATGAGGCGCTACATCAGGACTTGGCCCCCTTTCGGGCTGAAAATTCCAAGGTAACTCCTCCAGTATGTTGATGATTTGCTTTTAGCAGGAGAGACTTATCAAGATTGCCTTGAAGGGACTAGAAGCCTCCTCTCTGAGCTGGGCCGGCTAGCCTCTGCCAAAAAGGCTCAGCTATGTAAACAGGAGGTAGTCTACTTGGGCTACTCTTAAAAAGAAGGGAAAAGATGGCTGACCGAGGCCAGGAAGAAGACTGTCACACAGATTCCAGTACCTAAGACATCTAGACAGGTACGTGAGTTCCTGGGCACTGCTGGCTTTTGCCGACTTTGGATCCCAGGCTTTGCTACCTTGGCAGCCCCTCTCTACCCTCTAACCAAGAAGGGGTAGAGTTCCAATGGAAAAAAGAACATCAACAGGCCTTCGATGAAATTAAGAAGGCCCTCCTCTCAGCACTGGCCTTGAGCTTGCCAGATCTGACCAAGCCTTTTACCCTCTATGTAGATGAGAGAGGGGGAGTAGCCAGGGGAGTTCTTACCCAGGCCTTGGGACCCTGGAAGAGGCTGGTGGCATACCTGTCAAAGAAACTGGACCCAGTGGCCAGTGGATGGCCATCCTGCTTAAAGGCCATTGCGGCAGTCGCGATCCTGATCAAGGACGCTGACAAACTGACTATGGGACAACAGGTGACTGTAATTGCTGCCCATGCCCTAGAGAGTGTTATCCGCCAACCTCCTGATCGGTGGATGACGAATGCTCCCATGACCCACTACCAAAGCTTGTTGCTGACAGAGAGAATCATCTTTGGCCAGCCTGCCCTCCTCAACCCTGCTACCTTGCTGCCCGAGGACACTGAGGAGCCAGTTGTTCATACTTGTGCAGACATACTGGCCGAGGAAACTGGAGTCAGAAGTGACCTCACAGACACCCCCTGGCCTAACGGTACCACTTGGTTCACGGATGTTAACAGCTTCATAGTTGAAGGTAAGAGAATGGCTGGGGCCGCGATAGTAGATGGAGAGCAAACAGTATAGGCAAGCAGTCTACCTGAAGGGACCTCAGCTCAGAAGGCAGAACTCATAGCCTTGATACAGGCTTTGAGGCTAGCTGAGGGGAAGGTCATCAATATCTACACGGACAGTAGATATGCTTTTGCTACAGCACATGTACATGGTGCCATCTATTGGCAGAGAGGATTACTGACATCGGCAGGTAGAGAGATTAAAAATAAAGAAGAAATTCTGAGTCTCCTAGAGGCAGTGCATCTGCCTAAAAAGGTGGCCATCATACACTGCCCTGGGCACCAAAAAGCCACTGATAAGATAGCAAAAGGAAACCAGTTGGCTGATCAGACAGCAAAGAGAGCTGCTCAAGGAACCCCAATATTGCCAATAATGTGTGACTATGGGACAGGACCTAGCCCTGAGAAATTCCAGTATACTAGAGAAGATTACCAGGTCATGAATCGCCTAGGGTATACTACAGAGATGCCTCAAGGATTAAGAAAGACAGGGGATGGGAAAATCATATTCCCCCAGAGGGAGGCTAGAGAATACGTGGAACAGCTCTATCGGCTCACCCATCTGGGGACCAAACACCTGAAGAAGACAATAAAATCATCCCCCTACTATGTAATTGGACTTCCTGAGGTTGTCAATGCTGTAGTTAAACACTGTATCCCTTGTGCCATGACGAATGCGGGCTCCAACCGATACCCCCCTGGACGACGATTGCGGGGTGATCAACCTGGAGCTTACTGGGAAGTAGACTTTACTGAAATACAACCTGCCAGATATGGGAATAAATATCTACTAGTTTTTATAGATACCTTCACAGGATGGGTAGAGGCATACCCAACTAAGACAGAAACTGCCAACATAGTGGCCAAGAAGATTCTAGAAGAAATTTTTCCCAGGTTTGGAATCCCTAAGGTAATTGGATCTGACAACGGGCCCGCCTTCGTTGCTCAGGTAAGTCAGGGACTGGCCAAACAAATGGGGTTTGATTGGAAATTACATATAGACCCCAAAGCTCAGGACAGGTAGAGAGGATGAACAGAACCCTAAAAGAGACCTTGACTAAATTAGCCTTAGAGACCGGCGGGAATGACTGGACAGCTCTCCTTCCCTTTGCCCTGTTCCGGGTAAGGAACACCCCAGGGCGTTTTGGACTAACCCCCTATGAGCTTTTATGTGGAGGACCACCCCCCCTTGTAGGAGCAGGAAAAATACATAACCCTGATGCTGTTCTTTCTCAACCCTTATTCGTCTGCCTAAAAGCCCTAGAAGTAGTTCGCCAGCAGGCATGGGAACAACTGAAAGAGGCCTACTCCACTGAGACCACCACCGTCCCTCACCAGTTCCAAGTGGGAGACACTGTCTACGTACACAGACACCGGGTTGGGAATCTCGAGCCTTGGTGGAAAGGACCCTACCTAGTCCTGCTGACAACTCCCACTGCAGTGAAAGTCGAAGGAATAGCCGCCTGGATCCATGCCTCCCACCTAAAGGCTGCACCGAAGGCAGATGAAGATGAGTCCTGGCAAGTGGAAAAGACTGATGATCCTTTTAAGCTTCGCTTGCGCCGTAACCCTGACCCTCTCTAACCCCAATGCCCCCCGGCTGCTTACCTGGCTCCTTATTGACCCTGATACAGGCACCATCCTTAACAGCACACAACGTACCACTCCTCCTGGGACGTGGTGGCCAGATCTCTACTTTTGCCTCCGCCAGATAAATTTAGGAGTAAGAAGTATGCCCCCGAACCTGGCTCGCAGTTATGGCTTCTATAGCTGCCCAGGCACTGATACGGGACAACATTGTGGAGGAATCATAGATTCCTACTGTAGGCAGTGGAATTGTGTTACATCTAATGATGGAGACTGGAAGTGGACCACTGACTCCTCTAGAGATAAGTTGGAGTTCTCTTACGCTAATCAAGGACCAGGCAAATATGCCCCAACGATGGAGTTATATAAAAGTAAAAGTTGCTCCCCTAGTGATTTAGATTTTCTAAAAATACGCTTTACTGAGAAAGGGAAGAAGGAAGATACCAGCAAATGGATATCAGGCATGAACTGGGGAATAGTTTTTTGGAAGCATGGAGGAGGAGTGGAGTCCACTCTGACAGTAAGACTAAAGGTAGAGACCCCTCCAGCCCAGCCAATTGGCCCCAACAGAGTGTTACCTGAACAAAAGCCGCCACGGCCGCCGCCTCCCCAGCCGCCGGCGCCAGCCAAAAGCCCTCCTAAGCCCGCTCCACCACCGCCCCCTCAGAAGAGTACAGAGACCCTTACTACCCCCGATCAGATTAAGACTTCCTCTGAGGTGCCAACTATCCCTCTACCTAGTACAGGGCAGAGATTGCTGAATTTGATACAAGGAGCCTTCAATGTCCTGAACAGTACCAATCCTAATGTCACTAAGTCATGATGGCGGTGCCTGGCCTCCAGTCCTCCTTATTATTAGGGCGTAGCTACTTCTGGGACTTATAACAATACTACCAGCCATGAGTCTTGTAAATGGGGATCAAGTAATCAGCTCACTCTTACAGAGGTCTGGGGGAGAGGAATATGCCTTGGTACCCCGCCTAGAGCGTACCAACACTTATGTAATACCACTGTTAAGAGCCCTCGGACCTCTTCCAATTATTACCTAGTACCTAGCCTAGATAAGTGGTGGGCCTGCAGCACTGGCCTGACTCCATGTGTTTCCACAGCTGTCTTTAACAGTTCTAAAGATTATTGTGTGTTAGTACAGCTAGTTCCCCGGGTCTTCTACCACCCTGAGGATTCTTTTGTTGATGAGTTTGACCGCCAGCCCTCTAGGTACAAAAGAGAACTGGTCTCTTTGACTCTAGCCATTCTTTTGGGTTTAGGAGTAGCGGCTGGGATAGGTACTGGAACTACAGCCTTGATACAAGGGACCCAACACTTCCAAATGTTAAGGGCCGCAATAGATGAAGACTTACGAGCTCTAGAACAGTCTATCTCCAACTTAGAAGAATCCCTGACCTCCTTATCAGAAGTAGTGTTACAGAATAGGAGGGAGCTAGACCTGCTGTTTTTGAAAGATGGTGGACTGTGTGCGGCATTGAGAGAAGAGTGTTGCTTCTATGTAGACCGCTCTGGAGTCGTTAAAGACTCTATAACCAAGTTGAGAGAAAGGCTGGATAAACGCAAACGAGACCGAGAAGCTCAACAAGAGTGTTTTGAAAGATGGTTTAGTAGATCTCCTTGGTTTACTACTCTAATATCTTCCCTCTTGGGACCCATTCTGATTTTGCTTTTGTTGCTCACCCTTGGCCCTTGCATCTTGAATAGGTTAGTAACTTTTGTTAGAGAACGGGTTAGCGCCATACAGATTCTAATGTTAAGACAACATTACCAGTCCTTACATAATCCCGAGAGAAAATTTTATGACGACACAGGACCCTAGTTCTATGATTAGAACTATGCTCAAGAAGAAGTGGGGAATGAAGGAATGGAAAATTTTAAGTTAGCTCTGAACCTTAGCCTAGCTTACAAAACAGGCCCCGAGTACATGTTCCAGGAACCCGGCTGGCCCCAGAACAGATGGGCCATAACGATGGACAGGGTGTGGGGGCCCTGTGGGGCCTTGGCCTGGGACATGAACTGTGTTATCAAAACCCTTGCAGCAGCCGGCCTCCCCCATGACTCTCCCCTCCCCTCCCCTGGTTGTTGCAAGAGCCCCGTGACTTCCCCCATCCCTCCCCCTCCCCCTGGTTGTGGTTTTTCCCTATATAAACCTCTTGAGAATTCTGCTGGGGGTCGAACTCCTCTGCCCCTACGTGGGTTATGAGTCTCGACCCTCAGCGCGCTGGTGTGAATCAATAAACCTCTTGCCATTTGCATCAAGACCGGTCTCCTGTGAGTACTGGGGTCGCCGCTTATCCCAGGTCTTGAGAGAGGGTCCGCTCCGCTGGACTTTAAGTTCTTCCTCTAGTGTTGTGACAGTCTTTGCTGTTATTTCTCTCTTGCAAAGCCTTATTCTCAGGAAGGGGAATGAGGGTTTTTTGTTTATTGCTTCACCATTTCCAAGAGCAGAATTGGATTTATTATCTATTATTTATTTTTCCCTTTGGCAGGCTGTTGAAATGAAAGTCTATGTATTTTTGAGACAGGGACTGTGGGTGTAGTCAGAGTAGGGGGAGGGCCTCCAGAAAAAGCAAGGCAGAATATTTGCAGTCGGAGCAATGTAACTACATGCAGGGAAACCCCCTACCAAAACTCTGTGTTAAACATTAAGCTCTAGGGTCATTCTTCAGTGAGATCAATTAATGTTCCCCAGATAAAGAAGAGTAGCCCATGTTTTTATTATGCTAATCACTTGTAAGACTCACTTTAGCATGCTAAAAGGCCCAGGCCTACGTGCTGTCTTTCCTCTTTCAGATCTGATGGGGTGGTCTTGCAAACCAGGCAACTAATTTAGCATGCAGACCCAGCTGTAAACAACATAGTAAAAAGCAGCAAAGATTCCACCTTAAAGATAAGATTGCATTTTAACACCCAGGAAGTTTGGGAAGCAGGATTCTTAACTTACTCTTCAGCAAACAGACAATACCTCAGCCCACCTCGGGGGCTGGGCAGGCCATCTTTGATATGCCCCTAGACCAAGATGCCAGTATCCCAGAGAGAGATGGGGTGAGAAATTCCTTGTGTTAAATTAATTCTAGGTGTTCAGACACCACTTAGCAGGTCTGCACCCCTAAACCTTTTTTTTTCATGTTCTCCAAAAATCCTCATCTGCCTATAAAACCCCTAGACGACGCAGCATACCGGACTCTCTTGTCCTCTCCTGGTGTGAGCTGGGAGCTCTGTCCTGTCACTTTATTTTTAAATAAAAGCCTGTACCTTGCTTTCCTACCTTGCCTGTTTGCTAAGCTCATTCTTCGGCTTCGTGAACAAGAACCACAGCATCATCTTTGGGTGCTCGTCCGGGATAGCTTCGGAGGTGAGTATCGGGCATCCAAGCCTGCGTTTTCTTTCGCTGTCCTTATAGAAGGAGGCCGTCTGTGGCACACAAATTGGGCGCTTGTCAGCCACGTAAATGGGACTAGCCCGGCTGCCGATCTCAAGTCTCAAGCGACAGGTTCCCCTGCGTCTCCCTCAGTGAATCCCCCATCTCCTCTGGGAGCCGGGAATGTCACCTGAGTGGAGGCCAGGATTCCCTTTCAGAGGCATCTCCTTGGATGCGAGGGACTGAGGAAAGCTGTGGGCAACTGCGAGGGTCTAGGCTGGGGCTACACTTCAGCGGCTTCTCAAAGGTCCGCGTGTCTGGAATCAGACCCCGAAAGCCCAAATGGGTATCCGTGAGGAGCGTCTCTCTTTCTGTCTCTCTCTGACTTCCAGCCTGCTTCTCCAGGCCGCCCTGGTCTCTGAGTGAGGAAGGGGGCGTTCCTAACTCTCCTAACTTCATCAGTTTCATGGAACCCAATGCTCACCACCACAAGGTAGGAGATCTACGCTTTGCTTTCATTCCTGACTTTAATACTGCACTTTTTTTATCTCATGAAAAATGTGTCTGGGCACCCATTAGTCACTTAAAAGAAAATTAGCATCAGCTACCAGCCTTCAAGTCTCGGGTGAAAGGTTTCCCGGTGTCTGCCGCTCCTTGATACCCCGCCTCTGGATGGACGGGAATGTCGGGGAGTGGCTGAGCCAATTTCCTACTTTCCTATCCTAATCTGCGGACTCTGAGCGCAGACCGGACTAGTAGACAGTGGTCCTTGGATCTCGGCACCGGTCGATTGATCTGATGGCGCTGAGTGAACCTCCGGCTAGGCTGCTGCCTATGCGAGAGTCGTAGATGACCCCCGACCTCTTATCTAACAGATCAGATTTGTTATAGTGGGTGATTGGCTAAATGATTTCCAGGCAGTGGCAGAAACTAGTGCTTGAGTATAGACCCTCCTCCGTAGCTGTATATGTAAATGGCCCCACTTGAATTCTAGCCACGGCTCTATTCTATTGATCTCCCTTCCTTAGAGGTAGTCATCCTGGGGCTGGCATTTCCTTTTCTGCAGGGAAGTAAAACAGGCTTGTGACTCTGACCAAGGCTCAGGCAGTGAGAGGTCACACAGTCCCTGCCCTTATCAGACAGGCAGGGGGCTCTCAGGGAATGACTAAAGCCTGTGCAGAGAAAACTAGGATCCAGATTAAAACTCCCAAAAGGCGTAAAGTAAGAGCATACTTGTGAGGTTCCCACTAGATCCAGGGCTCCAAAGCAACTCTTGCTGGGTGGGAAGGCAAGAGGGAAATCAAGGCAAGGTGCAGGCCATGCTGGTAAAGAGTGGTTAAGTCCAGTAGGCCGGCAGAGGGGGTGACTAACCACTGTCACCTAGGCTCCAAGGTGAGGGGACGCCCTCATGGAGAGAGGCTGATCAGGTGCTGGACACCAGTCTTTCTCTCTCTTCCAGATGGGAGCAGCCTCTTCAAGTTTAAAGCCAGACATGCCTCTGGCATGCATTCTGAAGAACTGGGAGCAGTTCGATCCCCAGACCCTGAAGAAGAAGTGCCTTATCTTCTTCTGCACACAAGCCTGGCCGCAATACAAACTCCCTAATGGAGAGACCTGGCCCCCTGAGGGAAGTATATTATATAATAAGATCATGCAGCTAGATTTGATTTGCCGCAAGAAAGGGAAATGGTCAGAAATCCCATATGTACAGGCCTTTTTTGCCCTTAGAGAAAGTAAAGGACTATGCAAAAAAGGTGGATTAATTCCAGACCCTACTCCAGACCATAATTCCTCCCCATTGGCAGTGCTAGGCCCACCTTGCCCAGATTTAAGTCCACTTGCTGGGAATCCTAAAAGACCACAGGAGAACTAGCACCTCAAGCACCATTAGCCCAGTCATCCCACCAGGCTCCCAGGGGGTAAAGGAAAGACAGTCATATCCATCCTTATTGCCCTCACAGGAAGTAGCCAATGGAGGGTGGGGACCGGCTCGGGTCCATGTCCCCTTCTCCCTCCAAGACCTGAGGCAAATTAAACAGGACATGGGTAAATTTTCAGATGACCCAGACAAGTACACAGAAGCCTTCCAGGGGCTTACTTTAACCTTTGAACTGACCTGGAAGGATGTATGCTTATACTAAACCAAACCCTTACCAGAGGGGAGAAAGAAAAAGTAATCAGAGGAGCCTTAGAGTTTGGAGATGAATGGTACACTATAAATGCAAGTGACAAATCTCCAGAGGAACTAACCTGGGTCCCCACTGGCTGTCAGGCAGTGCCATTCACTGACCCAGAGTGGGGCCATGACACGGATGATGCTGATAAGTGGTACAGGAACCACTTTATAACTTGTATTTTAGAAGGGCTGAAGAGAGCCCGAGTAAAACCTATAAATTATACTAAATTATCAGCCGTGATGCAGGAAGGAAAAGAAACCCCCTCAGCCTTTCTGGAGCGGCTCAGGGAGGCATTGGTGAAGCATACTTATATGTCCTCAGAGTCCCCAGAGGGCCAAATTATTCTCAAAGATAAATTCATCACCCAATCGGCCCCAGATATCAGGAGGAAGTTACAAAAATTGGCATTTGGCCCAGAGCAAAATCTGGAGAGCCTCCTGAAGGTCGCCATATCAGTTTTCTATAATAGAGATGAGGAGGAAAGGAGGGACCGGGAGAGGAGAGATAACCGAAAGGCAGAGGCATTAGCAATGGCCTTGCAGAAAATCAACTTTGGGCCTCCAAAGTTGGAGAAAGGGAGACCAGCCCGAGGGACTGGGCCCCGGGCGGCTTGTTTCCTCTGTGGCATAGAGGGGCATTTTAAGCGAGACTGCCCTAGGGGTAGGCGCTCTAAACCGCCAACGCCCTGCCCGCTCTGTCAAGGAGACCACTGGAAGCGAGACTGCCCTCAGAGGCGTAGGCAACTGAGGTCAGACTTGCAACAATGTGGTCAGGACTGAAGGGGCCCGGGGCTGCCCATGCTGGCTCCTGTCACCATCATAACCCCACAGGAGCCCCGGGTGATTCTCTCTGTAGGAGGCCACACCACCAAATTTTTGCTCCATACAGGAGCCACCTATTCGGTCCTCCTCCGTAATCCTGGCCCTCCCTCCTCCCAGTCAACTACTGTTAGAGGCGTATCTGGGAAGCCCATGACCAAATATTTTACTCAGCCTTTAAGCTGTGAGTGGGACTCAGTCCTGTTCTCTCATGCCTTCCTAGTGGTCCCAGAAAGTCCCACGCAGCTTCTAGGCTGTGATATACTTTCTAAAGTACAGGCCTCTACATATGAATACAGAAAGAGATAAGTGATGTCTTCCCTTAGTAGAAGTAGACATTAATCCTGAAGTCTGGGCAATTAATGGAACCATTGGAAAGGCAAAATCAGCCCAACCAGTACAGATTCATCTTAAAGACCCTAATCACTTTCCTCATAAGAGCCAGAAGCTCGTGAAGGCTTGAAACCAGTTATCAATAACCTAAAGACTCAAGGCCTCTTGATAGCCTGTAACAGCCCTTGCAACACTCCCATATTAGGAGTACAAAAGCCAGATGGAAGCTGGCGCCTTGTACAAGATCTACGAGCCATTAATGAGGCAGTCGTGCCCCTACATCCTGTAGTACCTAATCCCTATACCCTGTTATCCAGGATTCCTGAGGGAGCAGCGTGGTTTACTGTGCTGGACCTGAAGGAGGCTTTCTTTTGTATCCCGCTTGCACCTGAATCCCAGTGTCTCTTTGCTTTTGAGGATCCTGTAAACCCCTCAGCTCAATTAACCTGGACAGTTTTGCCCCAGGGATTCAGAGACAGCCCACATCTATTTGGACAGGTTTTAGCCAAAGATCTGGCCTCCTTTGAGTCAAGAGAGGCAGAAATCATCCAATATGTGGATGACATACTTCTCTGTACCACCACAGAGGCAGAATGTCAGGAAAGTACTCAGAGATTGCTAAACTTTCTAGCTGATTGTGGTTATAAAGTGTCTCGTCAAAAGGCACAAATTTGTCAGCAGCAAGTAAAATAAAAACCTCTCTCAGGGAACTAGAGCCCTGGGGGAAGAGAGAATTCAGCCAATTCTCTGCCATCCACTGACCCCCCCACTATCAGGCACCTGAGGGGATTCTTGGGCATCACTGGGTATTGTAGAATTTGGGTCCCCAGATATGGAGAGTTAGCCAGACCCCTCTGCCAACTCCTTAAAGATGCCCAAAAGGAAGGCACCATAAAACCCCAGTGGGAACCTGATGCTATTAAAGCTTATGAGGCTTTGAAGAAAGCCCTACTCCAGGCCCCCGCCTTAAGCCTGCCCACTGGAAACCAGTTTAACCTTTTTGTTACTGAGAGATCAGGAGTAGTACTGGGATTACTAACTCAACCTCGAGGAGAAATGCAGCAGCCCGTAGCCTATCTAAGCAAGGAACTAGACCCAGTAGCTAAGGTTTGGCCACACTGTCTGAGATCTGTGGCAGCAGTAGCCCTGCTAGTACCTGAAGCCACAAAACTGACCCTGGGAAGAGACTTAATAGTACATGCACCCCATAACATCACCAGCTTATTGAACACCCGGGGGGACCTGTGGTTGTCAGACAGCAGGCTACTAAAATATCAGTCACTCCTCCTTGAGGGCCCTATAACCCAGCTGCAGACATGCTGCACCCTAAATCCAGCTACCTTTCTACCTGACTCCATGAGCAAAGGACCTGAGCATGACTGCCAACAGGTCCTTGCCTTAAACTATTCTGCCAGAGAAGACCTAAAAGACACCCCATTAGAAAACCCAGAGCTTGAGCTCTTCACAGATGGCAGCTCCTTTATTGAGCAGGGCCAGCGAAAAAGCTGGCTATGCAGTTGTCATTCTGGGAAACTGTCGAGTGCCAACCACTTCCACCGGGCACGAGTGCCCAGCTGGCAGAATTAATAGCCCTCACTAGAGCCCTTGAAATAGGGAAAGGAAAGAGAGTCAATATATATACTGACTCTAAGTATGCATACCTAGTGCTGCATGTCCATGCAGCCATATGGAAAGAGACTTTTTAAACTCTGAAGGTTCCCCTATCAAATACCATAATGAAATTAACTAGCTAATACAAGCAGTACATAAGCCTAAAGAAGTAGCAGTTATTCACTGCAGAGGCCATCAGAAGGGAATAGATGAAGTGACAGAAGGAAACAAGCGAGCTGACACAAAAGCAAAAGAAGCAGCTCGAGAGACTTATAAGGCACCTATCCAAGCCCCTCTCTTATGGACAGGTGTGCCAGCTGATATTATCCCCAGCTATAGTAAGAAAGAGCTACAAGATGGCCTCTCCAAAGGCGGTTCTCTCCTTCCCTCTGGTTGGCTTCAGACAGAGGATGAGAAAATTTATTTGCCTCAGAGTACAGAATGGAAAGTTCTTAAAACTTTACACGAGACTTTCCATTTAGGTATAGAAAATACCTATCAGATGGCCAAAAGTATTTTTGCAGGCAATAGTCTATTAAAGACCATAGAGCAAATTACTAAAGCTTGTGAGATCTGTCAAAGAACTAACCCATTAAATAGAAAAGCTGTCCCTCCTGGATTACAGCGAACAGGCAGATACCCAGGGGAAGACTGGCAAATAGATTTTACACATATGCCAAAGGCAAAAAGATTCCAATATCTCCTTGTGTGGATAGATACGTTCACGGGTTGGGTCAAGGCCTTCCCCTGTAGAACTGAACAAGCAAAGGAAGTAGTGAGAATACTCTTACATGAAATCATTCCCCGATTTGGGATGCCCCAAGGATTACAAAGTGACAATGGCCCAGCATTTAAAGCAGCTGTGACCCGAGGAGTGTCCCGGGCCCTTGGTATTCAGTATAATTTACACTGTGCCTGGAGGCCGCAGTCCTCAGGTAAAGTAGAGAAAACTAATGACATTATTAAAAGACACCTAAGAAAGCTGTCACAAGAAACTCACTTGCCCTGGCCTGACTAACTACCTTTAGCCATAATAATAAGAAATACTCCCAAAATTTCGGGGTTAAGCCCCTTTGAGATGCTCTATGGAAGACCTTTCTTAAGGAATGATTTAATCATGGACAGAGAAGTCACAGAGATAATCCGATATGTGACACACCTCGCTAAATTCCAGACACTCCTTCAAAATCTAGCTGAAGGGCAGAACAGAAGTCCTGGGGAAGCCCTCTTTGAACCAGGAGATAAAGTCCTAATTAAATCAATTCCTTCTAATTCTCCAACTCTTAATCCAGCCTGGGAAGGGCCCCACACTGTTATACTCTCCTCTCCTACAGCTGTCAAAGTCACAGGTATCGAGGCTTGGATTCATCACTCCAGAGTAAAGGCCTGGAAAAACTCCTCCCAAGACCTCCCAGACAACACAGATACAGAAAAAACGATTACACAGAACACCAAAATTCAGAAACCCGAGTATTCCTGTAGAAGATCTGAAATTACTGTTTAAGAGAAAATCCTCAACTACTCATGTTTGAGTCCAGGATCTCCAAAGGCAAATCCAAACTATATCAGACCGAGAAATCCCATAGATGACTACAATAAGGAATTGGCTTCCCACGTTCTTTTGAGAGAAATGCATGTTACTCATCAGGCTCATCATTATCCTGACACTAATGTTTATCCCCTGTATACTTAACCTAATAACATGATTTGTTCTCTCTTGCCTAGAAGCCACAAGACTGCAAATGGTGATGAAAATAAACCCCAGGATGGAAGTGTCCATCTTCTGAGGCCCTCCCGACTGACCATTGATGGAGACCTAGCTGCACCCCTTACTGCACCCCCTCTCAGCAGGAAGCAGCCAGAGCAGTCGTCGCCCCCTTTCCCTAGCAGCAGCTAGGGTCTCTATCTGTAGAGGGGGGAATGAGACAGGGACTGTGGGTGTAGTCAGAGTAGGGGGAGGGCGTCTGGAAAAAGCAGGGCAGGATATTTGCAGTCGGAGCAATGTACTACATGCAGGGAAAAGAAGGTGTCTGTACAGGAGGACTGTGGTTTTAGAGATGGGAGATTGGCTATAAACAAGGGACACTGACCACCTAAGTAAGTGTATTCAGGGTAATGGGAACCAGGATTCTCAGTGTCATAAAAGGAAGGTATAAATATGGAGAAGAAAATGAAATAGAACCCTATGGTGTTAGATGGAAATTAGAGCTATCACTTTGAACTTATGTTTTCAATAATAAAAATAGATGTATAAATAAACATAGATCTAAATGCAATTTTTGTAAGTTCCTTAGATCTGTCCACTGCACGAATAAAGGACCCAAAGGCAATGAACACACCAACCATAAATCATACCACTGACACGGATCCTGCAGTCCATGAATACCACTCACCATTCTTTAGCCTTCTTGGGCTCTGATGTCATTCAGGCCCCCACACTTGCTGTTTTCTCCCACATTGTTTCAAGTCTGGTCAGTGTAATTGATAGACTGTCTGACAAATGACAGTATGTCACTTTCATGGCTCAGTCATAAAAACTGTGGCTTTGGCCTCTCTCTCTCGGATCATCTGCTCTGGAGCAAGGCTGGTGCCACATCATAAAAAGAGGTCCATGGAACTGAGGAACAGGCCTCCAGCCAATAGCCATACTGGCGAACCATCTTCAGGGTGAATCCTTCAGCTCTGGCTGAGCCTTCAGATGGGGCAGTACTGGTCATCCACTTGACAACAATATCATGAGAAACCTTGAGCCAGAACCACCCAGGTAAGAGACTTCTGAATTCCTATCAGAAATGGGGGGGATGAATAAATATCCATTGTTTTAAGCTACCAAATTTTGGGGTAATTTGTTATGCAGCAATTGATAACAAATATGTTAGTAGGGTGATTAAATCATCCTGTTTTGCCCCTGATTTTGTAAAACTGGTTTTAGCCCTGAAAGTCCCATGTGTTGGGAAATCCCTCACTCCTGGGCAAACCAGGACAGTTGATCATACTACATGTTAGCTACAATAGGTAGTACACTTACACTGTAAAATCATGTATTAATGTGCATGGCAGATAGGACCAGTCTAATTTCCAGTGCAGTTAATATCACCTTTAGAAAGAAATAGTTAAAACAGGTGACTCATACATTTCTTCTGAGCCCAAAATCAATCCTATGCGAGGTGGCTATACAATGATTCAAAAAACTGGTGGGCTGAGGCTAATTGGTATATTTTCTTGCAAGTACTCAAGCTGTGTTACTGCCGTAAGAGGAACATCTTAACATTAATTCATGGCCCCCAAAGGATCTCTGAAACAATGGGAGTTTTCATCTAATTCCTGACTAGCTGAAGAAGATTTAGGTCCTCATCTCAGTATTTGATCCTTTTCTTCCTCCTCTAGCCTATGGGGTATTTTCCAGAAATAGAAGTTAACAATCCCAATCACACCTTAAATAAAAGATTTTTATTTAATACAAATTTAAATCAAATAAAATTTATTATTTTTATCCAATGAACATATTATTATCCACCCAGCAGGTTTTGTATGAAATTTCTTTTTTCTTCTTATCCTGAGATGTGTTGCTTGTGTGGACTCCCTACACAGTTTGGTATGGAAAAGGAAACTTAGTTTCTCCTAAAAATGCCAGAACTTCACAATCAGTGCATAGTGGCTGAGGGAACATGGGGGAGAGAGGGCACTTGTGGAATCTCAGGAATTTGAGCTGAGTGCCATGGGCCCTGGAGGAGAAAAAGATTTTGTAAGGGACAGAGAGGACCGGGCAACTTATGAGGGGCTTGTTGAGTCATGATTAAAGTGGAGGGAATGGAGTTGTGACAACGTTACTTCCTCTGCAGGGAGCTCCGTGGAGAGCTGGGCAATGAAATGATGCTCTGCCTGGTCCAGAGGTTCCAGTCTAACATTCAGCGGTGCTTCTGCAAAGTCTTGGGGAGCAGAAATAACCATCATAAAAGCTGGTGAGATGCCACAGTTCTTTCCAGTTTGAGACAAGACTTCATGTTCCTATTGCATTGAGTTCTTTTGTATTACATGATGCAGGAGACAGGGCAGGCACAAGAGAATAAAAATGGATCTTCTGATGTGGTAGCTTTAACAATGTCAATAAATTCTCCAATACTATTCCAGGCAAAAAGTGGAACCTAATTCCCCTCATCCTGTGTGGGCTGTCCTTAGTTATTTGCTTCTTATGCATAGATGTGTGACCCTTGAGACTGCGTCATTATAGGCATTATGGTATTATCCTTGCCCTCTCTCTCAGATCACTAGTTTTTGACTCGTGAAGATATACTAGTGATCCAAGAGAGAGAGCTCGTGAAGCCACTCCAGCAGCCTCACAGAAAGTCCATACAGCAAGGAACTGAGCCTACCTGTCAACAGTCAGCAAGCAATTGAGTGAGATGTCCTGCCGACGGCCATGTGAATGAGCCACTTAGAAGCAAATTTTTCAGACACAGTCAAGCCCTCAGATGATTGCAGGTCTCACCAACATCTTGACTGCAACTTCATAAGAGGCTCTGGAGCAGAACAACAGAGCTAAGGAACTCTCCAATTTCTGACCCAGGGAAACTGAAATAATAAATGCATATAGTTTTTTTTAAACCACTGAATTTTAGAGTAATTGGTTATGCAGCTATCTGTAACTAATATATCTGCCAATCCAGAGATGGAATTTTTGTCTTGTTTTAATAAAATTTGGTGAAACAAAGGAATATGACTCTACTTACCCTTTGAGTAGTATGCTAAAAAATCATGTGGACCTAGGGACGCTGAAAGATGAAAACATACACCCAGCTCCTGGACTCTGTAGGGCACCAGGACCTTTCCAAGCATCTCCTCTTCTGTCCTGTTCCATTGCCATTGTCCAGAGGGGTCTGGCCTCTGGAGACTGGTATTCTGATGCTAGTAAGCCCTGGAACTGTCATGTGGTTTCAGGATCCATGACTATATTAGTTATGACAAACCAACATGAAAAGTTTAGTCTATGGAGACAAGCAGGAAAAATGGAGCAGAGAGAATGAGAAAGATTATTTTCCTCCTTAGAGACATCGGCAGTATCTGCATGA